>CM054178.1:107100557-107700557 GCA_028829895.1 Sinotaia quadrata
CCGGTCCTCAAGGTTCTCGACAAACTGGTAGTAAGGCCAGGTATGCCCGCGCATGCATACGTTGTAGTCTTTTGTAAGGAACACCAGGTGTACGCAAAGTGTGTTTTCATTTCTCGACTTTTTCGGATTTACTGGGGGGTGGGTGCTATTATTGTTTTAACTTGGATTTACTGGGGAGGTGCTGTTATTGTTTTATTTTGTAAGTGTTGCTATTTCAGCGTGACTTTTTAAGCTGAGATATCCTGCAGAAATATGAGTAAATAATTCAGTATTTACATTACGATCGACAGTCTATGATATATATTTTGTCTGACAGAGTTCAGTGCCTGGAAGACGACCAAGGTAAGAGGTCAGTTAGTGAAGGTGAGGGCAACCGAGTTGATCACTTATCTACAGTATAGCGACATTTCTGCAAAACTGCAACGTCTACAGCGCCAAATGTCCGGATTATAGGATGTCTCCTGGGCAACTTCTGTGTGCCACCCTTCAAGGAAAGTGTCTTGTACTCGCAGATAATATTTGGATTATCGCCCTTTGGAAGGTGTTATGCTGAGAATTACTTACCAGCCATTGAAACGATTTTGTGAAGATTACAATTATTAATGGTGACTTTTATCAGTCAGTAATATTCACATGGAATGTGCTACATAGCAGAGTACAGCGCGCGCCAGCGATTAAGCACAGAATTGTGAATTGGAAGTTTCTTTGTTCTGAGCTCACTCCATTCGAGAATTAACTCCGTAATTGGATTTATCAAACCTTAGTTCCAGTGAACTACACCTGGTAAAACTTTTCTACATTATCCAGCAAGTAAGTAAAACAAAACAAAACATATTTTTTAAAAACAGTAGCATTAATTTGTTTCGTTTCGCTATGTAAGTGTGTTTCTTCTAATTATAAGCCTAACTAATTGATACTAGCGAACGGATGAATTACGGGCGTATTTAAGACGAATTTAAATATATTCTTAGAATTAATTAATTATACTTTTAACTAATGTAAAGTAGATGATCTGAACCCTACCCCCACAAACAGGCTCCAACACTGCTGGAATTTCTTAAAATTCCTCATTAGTTCTATGTATTTTAATGTATTATCATCAGTGTTGCTGGAAAAGTTTTCTGAATCCTGTCCATAATAGCGTTTCATCTGTTGTGTCTCTTTCATATTTTAAACTTATTTAACTACTCAAGTTTGCGTGCTGCAAGTTTTAGTTTCTTTAGACATTCAGTTAGAAAGGAAACCCCGTCTTTAGACATGCTTCGATTTTGTATTTCTTCGATGCAGTGTAGGGTTGTGTCGTGTCGTGTATCAATGAATGTGTGTGTGTGTGTGTGTGTGTGTGTGTGTGTGTGTGTGTGTGTGTGTGTGTGTGTGTGTGTGTGTTTGTGTGTGGTTATGCCAGTATATGATCAGCAGTGTGAAGGACAGCGACAGCCAAGGCAAAGAGTAGGCCTATTGAAGTAATTTCGCTTGTGTCAGATCGTGCATTAACATAACGGCCTTGGGTCTGACCGACTGCTCACTCCACATTTTAATCGGAAATGAATGTATATAACTTATTTGTTGGTTTAATGGTAATGGTAATGGTTTAATGACAAGAACGGTGATTCGATTACGAACCAAAAATAGCCCACACGTTGTACTCCAATTTGTGTAGTACTACTACCAAATTTGCTCTCATGTTTTTCTTCCTTTTTCTTTGGTTTACCATATTCGTTTCGAAATTATAATCACCATATGAAATCTGTTTGATTTTCTGTCATTTATTGTAAGCCTATTAGAAATTAAAAGTTATGCAGTTAAACTTTACTTATATTAAATATGTTAATTCACACAAGAATAGCTGTGTCCATCTTTGACTAACGTTTTAATAGAAATACATACTTTGAAACCCATAACACTTATGATTATTATTAACAACAGCAACAATGTTTGATCGATTCAATGCGGATAGGAACAGCTAAAAATAGATGCTACAACCATTCACACCTTTGGAAAGTTTGTTGTCGCATTGATTTCATTATCTTTTTGTAAGTTGTGAAACACGTGTTAGATGTTGGATCTAGTGTCTGTTGATTTCATTGTCGTTTTGTAAGTTGTGGAACACGTGTTAGATGTTGGATCTAGTGTTTGTTGATTTCATTGTCATTTTGGAACACGTTTTAGATTTTATGTTGTTTGACATAAACTAACTTAGCTTGCACGCACAATCTCAAAATTCAAAATAAAAAGTTATCGTTTAAAAGCATCAGCTGCTTTTACATTCTGGGATTCCATCGAAAGCTGGTGACCGTACGGTTTAGGCGCTGGATCCCGTGCAGCAAACTGTGGGTTCAAGGTTGGGATTTTTTCATTAGTCACACCCGCTGTACCTTATTGTCGCTCTTTGTACTCGGATCGATAAAGCGTAAAGGTCTTCTGTAACAAGGCATAATAAAGAAGTATTATTATTTATATAATGACACCAGCCGTTACAATGGTACCGATTGAACATTTCAACTGCGAATTATATTTTTGAGTAAAGGGCAAACTGCAAACTTCAAGTGCAGACCACGCTTTCATCAAAAGGGTAAAAATTACGAACTTTAAAAAGAGAGTTACTTTTTTCCTGATGAAAGGGTACTACAATGGCCGGAGTGTCGAGCGGAAAGTAATAGTGCCCCCTTGTTATTGAAGTTTGTATAGATCTCTGAATACGAGCCGTTAATGAGTGTGCTTTTAACCTTTAGTGATTTCTTCAAATTGTATCTTAATTGTATTTCCTTTCCTAGATTGCGTCTTGATGTACGAATATTGTCAAAACTGAAGAATGTGAGCGTTGGATACTATTGTCCTTGAATTATTTTTAAGTCGAAGCACATTTTTTAGTTATTTGGATTTTGAGTGAAATATTTTCAACATACAAAGAACAGCGACGCTCTTTCAAGCTACTAAATGTAAACCACACAAGTTTTACACTCTTTTCCTTTCCCAGACCCACCAACACACAATCACTTTCCCCGATTTTTCTTAAATGTCACTTTACGGTCTCGCTGTAGGTGGCTGTGAAGTGTTTATTTGCATAGACAGAAACTCTTCAATCTTGAGATCATCTTGTTTAATAGGTCATACACCCTTCCTCTACACTTAATCAGAATGATTTTTTAAAAATATAACCTTCTTCCAACTCTCTTTTCCCCCACAACGTTTGGTGCCTATAAATGAATCCTTCTTCCACCTTCGGTCTTCTGGACTATACTAGGCAGCGCTATACTTTGGAACCGAGCTCTACTCGTGTGCGTGGTGCGTGCGTGCTTTCGATGACCAGTCTGCCGCTGAAGAGTTTGTTAGCCGCTGGGCCGCGGGGCTGCGAAAAATGAGTTACGATATATCCGAGAATAGGTTGCTTCAAGAGTTTCCCAGGAAGAACAAATCAGCACGATTAGGATCTACGCGCTTACACCATTACTTGGACGCCGTTGCATTAGGTGTGGGTGGCGAGGAAGGGTGGTTGTGTGCGTGGCGGCGTGATGTGGTGGTTGCTGTCGCAGAGTTAGCCGTAGGCGAGGACGATAGTGCAGATGGCCAATGTTGTATGGGATAGTGGACACAAGACGAGTCACTCTGCAAGCGGCAGTTGGTCGTATCGCGCGTTCTCGTTTGCCGCTCTCTCTCTCTCCCCCTCTCTCTGTGCCAGACTTGAAGACATCGGGGTATATAGGTTTGTCGTCTCCTTCCAGTCTTGAAGACATCGGGGTATAGGTTGGACGTCTCCTATCCGTCTTCCAGAATTCGTCCACTACTTTTGATGTGGACTTTGAGTTACAAATGTAAGTTCTTTCTTTCTTTCTTTCTTTTTTCTTTCTTTCTTTCTTTCTTTCTTTCTTTCTTTCTTTCTTTCTTTCTTTCTTTCTTTCTTTCTCTTACTTTCTTTCTTTCTTTTTTCTTTCTTTCTTTCTTTATTTGTCCCATTCGGCTCATAAATCTAATCGACATATTTTTATTATCAGTTATGTCCATTATGTGTTTATTGTCAATAGGCGCTTATCAATCTCCGGAAACAGTTATTGCAATAATCGCCTTTGAATTTCTTCTCCCAGAGTTCAGTTCTTAGACTTCAGGAAATTAATGAAAATAAAAATTAGTATCTATAGTGTCTACAATCATGAACCCCGAGCTGAGCATAGAAGTGAGCGAGCAATCGATTGAGAAGAGAAATTTTAAAAACAAACAGACTAGATTTAAACTCATAAATTTTTGTATACGAGGTTTGCGCCATTACCTCAGTTACCATGCTTCCCAGCATCTGTGACGTATGTTCTAAACTTTTGACACCTTAATTTGACGACAGTCACTTCACTTTTCATAAGACCTTTATTTCACTTATCAAGAAAGATATACTTAGCGATGAGTAAAGACTACCACTTTTTAAATAGACTCGATTCACCGTACTGTGTTTCACCGATATGTAATTATTGAAAGATTATACTTTCAGCTTGTAAGACAGAAAAGCAGAACATTCTTTTAAAATCACTTGTGTGTGTGTGTGTGTGTGTGTGTGTGTGTGTGTGTGTGTGTGTGTTTGTGTGTGTGTGTGTGCGTGTGTTTGTGTGTGTGTGTGTTTGTTTGTGTGTGTGTGTGTGTGTGTGTGTGCGCGCGCGCGCACGCGAGGTTGAAATAGGTCTGATGTTATAGCCAGCTCCTCTCAGTTTTCAGTTCTTAAACGTACAACAGCTGTTCTCGCAAGCACGTAACTGTATTAGTAGAAAGGATAAATAATTCTTCTCATTAACCCACCCACCCACATTGCTCCATTTCCGCATCGCATCCTTCATAATACTGTAATATCAAAAGCCAACCAACCAGCACTGATTCGTGACTGAGCGTCAATAGAAACCGTTGATGACAGTATCAATATTTGGCCCTGGTAATCACTACATAACTGTAAAACAGTGTATGTAATTTTAAAAAAAAAAAAGAGATTAGTTTCAAATCTTTTTTTTCTTCTGCGCTTTTTTTTTTTAAATGTAACTTCGGACATTCTGTAGTCACTAGGTGATGTTCGAGAGAAGGCGATTTCATCTAGCCATATTTTTGTCTTTTTTGGAACACTTCGTGACAAACTTGCCCAGAGCTGCTGTATTCAGCTGTCACGTGATCCATCTTGCGCACTTACCAGGTTGTTCGTCATCTCACCCGTCTCAGGTATCTTTCTTCTTAACGAAAGGGACAAGGTCTCTATGATAATTTATAATAGTAAAGGGACAAGGTCTCTATGATAATTTATAATAGTAAAGGGACAAGGTCTCTATGATTATTTATAATAGTAAAGGGACAAGGTCTCTATGATTAATACTAAAGGGACAAGGTCTCTATGATTATTTATAATAGTAAAGTCTTAAAAGAAATTGACTAAGCTAGCTAATGCCAGTTCTCTAGGTCATCCTTTTTATCCTGGAGGAACCCTTGAAATAATTTTCAGGTCTCAGAGAACCCTTGCATAAAAATTACTCTGATTTTTTTCAATCGCGACTTTTCTGGGAACCTCTCGCGGAACCACAACTCTTGTTGAGAAACCCTTGTCTAGGCTGTAATGGAATATTCATAAAAATCAACGCAGTCCCAATGCTTCTTGTTGTTTTAAAAGTGATTTTCAAGCGAGAGTTTAAGAGCGGTCGTTTTCTGCATAGTGATCTTTCTAACACAGGCAGACATGGCTTCAGCGTTATCTGTAATCAAAAAGGTTGTCTTATTTTTGGAAGTTCACTCTTTTCCTGAATAAAAATAAAACTCTTAGATAGCAATGTCTTCAGCGTTCACGAACTAATTTAGTTTCTTTTGTGGAAGAAGCAAAATGTAGAAAATAAAACATGTATGCATCTTCCTTTTAATAAATTTTAGCCATGTATTTGCACAGATACGCAGCTGTCACACTTTGACGGTTGATGTAACTTTAATTGAAACCCTATGCCTCTGTAAATACACTGTCGTTTATAGTTATAAATCTGCTACACAATAGCACAGCATATAAGAGCTGTTGTGGTAACTTTAAACGGTTTACTGGACTGTGACCTCTCCATGAAAGTTCGAGTTTGGTGAGGAAAGGACACTTTGAAGGGGTATCAAATGATAAAAAAGAGAAAACACCTTTGTTTTATATACATATACTACTATGACCTGACAGTAGTATTGAAAGCAACAATGGAAAATGTATCATGAATTAAGCAAGGTGAAAAATAGAAACATTGAATTCATCGATGCCAAGTGAAAGAAAATAGACTATGAAAGTTATGAAGACTTGAGTTGTTTATTTTAAAAAAAACAACAACAACAATATTCATAATTTATTACAACCAAAGTGATTGTTTATTTCTGAAAACTATTTCTGTTGTTCTGTATGTTTCCAAGATTTTTCTGCGCACTGCACATAAGCATCTCTCCCTCCCTCCCTCTGTCCCCCACTGCGTGAGACTGGGAAGAAATAGGTATGCGTGAGTCGAAGAACGCTTTCTTTATGATTGCCAGCATAGCATTTCAATCTATTGTACAGGCCTGGGTGATAAAATGCATCCATAAATATTACAACGAATCACTTGTCAGCATAACTCACTTTGTGTTTCTTTAATATTAGAACGAATATTTTCGAGAGAAACGAATTGAAAAATAACAGTGCTGTCTAAAATATAACAACAAAAAATAGCAACAGAAAACCACAATCCCCCAAAAAAACAAAAAAACAAAATAAAATCGAACAAACACACAACCACAAAAACCGAAATAGATTGACGTCTTTTATTAGAATGCTACATATACAAGGCATAGTTTTCATAGCTGGACCACCCCCACCCCACCCCACCCCCCATCCCTTCGAATCGCACTTACAACAAGCGGTGAGTATGTTTGTGGTGTTCTTCCTTTCTTCCTTTGTTGTTGTTCGAGTGGATGTCATTCATCGTTTTGTGAACTGTCCCACGCATCGTTCTGTTTGCTTAGAACAATCATGTCCAACAAAAACTAGTAAAATTCATTTGGAGTCGAGCGGTAGCAGCTTAATATTTGTTTGTTCATTGTGTTTTAAGCCATCGTTGTGTCACTGAGTTTATTTAACGACTTTGCAATTTTACCGCCGTTTTCCACGCGCAGGTGAATTGTGCCTGTGTGGGGAGTGAGTGAGATTAATTACCTCCCTTAAATGCTGTGCCTGAATGTATTTCATGTCGAATGTCCTATTACTCGTTGTCTAATTCTCAAGGGAATCGTTTCTGAAAAAATAAATTAAAAAGTGTTTGAACTAAAACCTGATGCGCTTGAGGGCTGTTCTCGGGAGTGCTCCTCCAGTAAGTCGGGAACCCTTCAGTAATTTGAAGTTAGGAACTTTTCATTAATTCGAAGTAGGTTAGCAATAGCAAGCCTTCTATAGCTTGAAGAAAGTCAGGAACCCTTCAGTAATTTGAAGTAGATATAGCAACCCTTCTGTACTTTGAAATAAGTAAGGAATCCTCAGTAGGCAAGCAACCTTTTAATAGTTTGAAGTAAATGAAGAACCCTTCCATACTTTGAAGTCAGGAATCTGTACATAGTTTGAAGTAAGTCAAGAACCCTTCCATACTTTGAAGTCAGGAAAATTTCCATAGTTTGAAGTTAGGAGCCTTTCTATAGTTTGAAGTAAGCAAGGAACCCTTCCATAGTTTGAAGTAAGTCAAGAACCCTTCCAATCTTTGAAGTCAGGAAAATTTCCATAGTTTGAAGTTAGCAGCCTTTCTATAGTTTGAAGTAAGCCAGGAACCCTTCCATACTTTGAAGTCAGGAACCTGTCCATAGTTTGAAGTCAGGAAAATTTCCATAGTTTGAAGTTAGCAGCCTTTCTATAGTTTGAAGTAAGCCAGGAACCCTTCCATACTTTGAAGTCAGGAACCTGTCCATAGTTTGAAGTCAGGAAAATTTCCATAGTTTGAAGTTAGCAGCCTTTCTATAGTTTGAAGTAAGTCAGGAACCCTTCCATACTTTGAAGTAAGTAGTAACCCTTCCATCGTTTGAAGTAAATGAGAATTTTTCAATAGTTTCATTTAAGTCCAGGCCTATTCGCACCTTTCTGAGTTTGCGCGTGTTTGGTGTACGGGGTGTGCGTGAGTGTGTGTGTGTGTGTGTGTGTGTGTGTGTGTGTGTGTGTGTGTGTTCACGCACGTGTTTGTAGAATCTAGAAGAAAAGTATAAAACTTGATGTTTGTATTTTTAATTCTTTGTGAAGGACTGCATTCACAATTGATTGGATGTATTCAAAACACGAACTTGAGGAATGAATCTGATATATAGATACTTATTTCTGTCCCTCTTTTGCAAATTACTGTGCTATCAAATTACCTTCTACTTACTTTTTAATACGGCACTCGCCCGTAATATGTTTTATATTAGTATTAGTTCAGTCAGTTTATTTACCGAGTATTAATGCGCACACGAAAAAACATTTCCTGTCTTTGCAAACTATTTTACTATCTGTTCTTGTTCATTTAGTGTTACCCGCGCTAAATTTCCATTAAAAAAAATATTCTCTAAATTTCATATTTTTTAAAACAATTTCTTTACCTGTTTCCCTCGCAAATTTTTTAAAAGCTGTTCGTCCGACTTTTCTATCTTTATAACATCACTGTTTATCGTTTGTTTCGCGTTTTATAAGCCATCAGTAAAAATATCATTCAGTGTTTAGACTGCTTAATTTTGTAGCCTATTATTTAATCATTTAAAGTAATCCGCCATTGAATTTTGATCGTTTTTAATCCACCCTATTCGTTTCTATCCTATATTTCAATTAATTAACAATTATTCGCCCTAAAAAGTTTATTTGGTCGCATCATTAAGAAACTGATTTGCAGGAATGCATTTTTTAAATCCATTTTCTGACCTCGGAAAGTATTATACTTATACGTGACCACGCTATAAATATTAAATGCTTTATGAGATTTTTTCGTGAAGAAATGAGGGGGAAAATAAAAGCCTGTCTCTTGAATCCAGAAATTCTGGCACAAGCTATATATTTTTTCTTATGTCGACATTCGTACATTCAAACAGTACACACACTCAACAATTGATTGGGTGTTGCTGGAAGTCCACTTCTCGAATTGTTTATATTCTACTAACACATATTGGCCTTAAAGATGTATGTAGAAATTTGCTAAATATTTATTGCAGCCAGCAAACAACAGTAACTACTTACTACTATAATTTTTTAAAACAATTTTCCTATATTTTAAAATTTGTGGAAGTTGTGAGTGAGATGGGATACGGGTTGATGGTGGCGGAATTATTGTCATCGCGGCTACAGTGGGGATAAAAAAAAAAAAAGAAACAACAAAAAAGGCTTTAATTTTCTTTTTCCATCCCCTTCCCTACCCCCACCCCCTTTTTAACTCCGCTTACCACCTGCACACCCGCTAAGTCATAAAAGTCATGATCTTTTTAAACATTTTGAAACATCTAATTGCAACATCAAAGCTCATACCTTTAATATAATTAACTCTAACAGCAGTGTCGTTTGCCTGCTCTCTCTTAAATGATGATGTTTACAATCAAGCCCCATTCAGGCGTTACAGACGCGGTAAGAACCGAAACCGAATCACAGTTATAAATGGGTATTTCGACCCCTAAAAGAAATGATACCACTATATCATCATCAAAGATTAACACAAAAGAGAGCTCTTTTATTCCGAAAATTTATCTGTCTTTGGTACTCCCCCCCCCCCCCCCCCCCACACACACACACCTTTCCCATATAGAGTGATGTTTGCCGTAAAAGTTTTCTTCTCTAAACTGCGCGCATCTAGAATGTTGGTTTTGATGAAACTGGCGATGAAATTACATACCCGTTGGCAAGCGCTGCAATCTGACCTACTTCCGGCAAAGATGTACTTGTTGAAGTCTGCGGCCATGTGACTGACCTCAGTTTACAAAATACATAAAATAAGACAAAATAAATCTTAGTACTTATACTCCGTTAACTTATATTCCTGTCGGAACAGAGGTGTTAAAACGCGGTATGGAAAAGACGTATTAAAATTACTTTTTCATCTTTTGCGTCACAGCTGTGTTGTTAAATTGTTGGTATTTATGAGTGTGATATTCACATGTGGCATTCAGGTTGTCAACAGGTACATTTACGGTATCATGATTAATTGTGAATTTTTGTTGGATATTTTTTTTTTTTTTTTTTTGGGGGGGGGGGTTTATGACGTGATACAAAGAATCAGGTTTGAAGTTCAGTTTCCGCTTGTGATACAGTGCCTAGAGTTGATTTTTTTGTTGTTGTTGAAGTAAAACATAGTTTTTGAACTTGTATTTCTTACACATGACATATACTCCAGTCTGAACTTTAAAAAATATTTAAATGGCACTGTGACCTGCACTGATTTTCTAAACGTGTATTTGATAAATGTTCCCTTTAGAATTGGGGATTCTTCTATGGAACTGTTTTCTCTGTTGTAGTGTCCACATTGTTTATTATGCTTTCATATTTGAGGATGATTTCGTTTTGATATTCTGGTTCATAATTAATTGACGACATCAAGCATCCAGCGTTAAAATATTGTTCATTATACGTTTAACATGGAAATGTTCCAAATAACTTTTCTTCAACATCACCCTTCCTTGTTAAAGCTTGTAGGAGAAGCTTCCTTTCAGTCGTACCCGTCCACCATCACTTTTTGTGAAACAGGCGGACTTCCTTTCAGTCTTACCGTCCAATGTTGCCTGTTTATGTTGTATAAACGAAGGTGGGAGGGAAGTTTAATCGTATCTTTCAACATAATTTTTCTATGTTTGGTATTGTGAAAGGAAAGGGTTGGGAAAACTTCCATTTAGCTATCTCGCCCAGCGTGAAATTTTTTTATGTTCATTGCTGTGAAGGAAAAGGGTGGGTGTGGGGTGAGGTACTTTTCATTCAACCACATCATTTAATATCACCTTAGTATATATAGCTTTGAAGGGGTTGTTGTTCGGCTTCCAAATTCGCATATATTGTCTAAAATCACCTTTCTGTGTTCAGTGAGGGTAGATGGCTTCCATCCATTCTTCTAGTTTCATATAACCTGTATGCGGGCGTTGTTGAACCTGAAGGGGATGAGGTGTTCTAATCACACTTGTCCAGCATGGGTTATGTGGAGTGCTATACAGAACTTCTTCCCAGTTACAGTATTGTAATAGTTATCAATTCCGCATAGTTTATTGTAATGGCTATCAGTTTTGGTTGTAGTGTTGTAATGGCCGTCAATTCCGTAGACAGTATTGTAATGACCATCAGTTTTGGTTGTAGTGTTGTAATGGTCGTCAATTCCGTAGACAGTATTGTAATGACCATCAGTTTTGGTTACAGAATTGTAGATGGTTTCAGTTTCCTATAGTGTTGTAGTGTCTTTAATATCGCATACAGTGATGTAAATGGCTTTAGTTCCCCATAGAGTGATGCACGCGACTTCAGTTCCCCTTACAGTATTGTAAGCATCTTCAATTTCGCATACATTGATATACGTGGGACTTCAATTCCCCATACTGTCGTAGAGGTCTTCAGTCTCGCGTATATTGTAAGTGACTTCAATTCCCTAACATGATGTTCTTCAATTCCCCCTACCGTGATGAAAGGGGTTTCATTTCCCAATACAGTGTTTTAAGGGTCTTTAATATCGCGTAGAGCGATGTTAGGGACTTTAATACTACTTGCAGTAACTTAGGAGTTGTAAGTCAGCCTAAATTCCTGACATTAATGTATATCTACACTAGTACAGACAGAGCAAGCGGCTTCGGTCCGTCTTTATCGTCCCAATCTGTTCGGACACAACGGCACATGGACATGTATTCTTTATTATGCTGCAAACAAATCCATATGATTACTTTTTTCTTCCCCGAAGACATAACTTGAGACAGTTATCTTCCTGTCAGTCAACCTGATCGTGTTGTGCCCGTTCGGGTGCTGTTGCAGTGTACAAGCGCATCCATTACTATTCTGAAAACAAACCCATGTGATTTCTTTTTTCTTTCTCAAGGACATGACTCGTGGCGGGACCCTGCGACCGCAAGTTCCTTGAAACTGGCAGAGCGGAAAGCAGGAGTACACATTTATCACCTTCAAAAAAAAAATAACAATCCAAAGGCCCTTGCCTTCTATTCCCTCGCTCGTTCGACCCCAAGACCTGGTCTGCCCTCTGACATGATTTTTAAAATAATGTAAATTCTTGTGATGTGTATGGAAGTATATACGAAGACTTTGTTATTTATATACGTACACCATCCCAAATTATACCCGTTTTCAGATGTCTTTTAGTTCTTGTGATGTCTATTTTTGCTCTCTTTTAAATATTTACCCTTCTCAATCACGTTTGTACACGTGCAGTCGCTTAACCATCATCATGCTCTCGCGCGCGCGCACACATACACACACACACACACACACACGCACACACACACACACACACACACACACACACACACACACACACACACACACACACACACACTTGCTTATAGTCTGTAATACAAATTTTAGCGTTAACTAAGAGGAGACACGCTGCTATAGCCAAAGTATTTTCCTGTTAACGAAAAGGGTATTAGGTTTAAGCATTACACAAATTCTTTGCATAGAGCCACACACGGAGATGACGGGCAACAGATTTGATTCTAACTTTATGCGACCGTAAATCACCCACTTAGGCTCAGGGCTGGTGAGATCTGAGCCCTGAATGGTGTCAAATGCAGTTGTCCTCACTGCGGTATGATAGCACCGAAACACTTCAGGCCCTGCCGGTGTTCTCATAACTAGAAAATAAAATGTCAACGGAAAACTATCTCTTAGACCAGCACTAGACAAAAAGACGAAAGCACGCCCACTGAGACAGCGAGGTAGCGAACAATGCAGTACATTGCTTTATTACTTGGTTGGTTAAAGCAAGTGACTGGATGTTGACCTTGACTCATTTTTCTCGGTGTCTCTGCCCCTTTTACGTTCCGTTGTCATTTGAATGGCTGACAACGTGCTGTCAAATGGTGTAGACACTTTCAAGGACGGGCTTTTATTTCATTTTCATGTAATTTATCGCTATCAACATATCATCTGCACCCATTATTTAAGTCAATAAGTAATACTTTTAAAATGTAAATAAGTGATAAAATAAATGAAAAGTTATCAAGTAATAGAGGTTTCGTAGCACTGTTTTCACATGATTTTAATTTACTTGTTTTTCTCCCCTTTTTTGTGAATGGGTATGTTAAAGAACTTTTCCAAATATATTTTAAATTTAAGCATGAAATAATGACCAAAATGACTAGTACAATTAAAAGAATTATGAGCCGCAATACTGTCATGGTGGATGGTTGTTTGGTGGCGCTGTTGCACGAATGGTTCCAAGAGCAATCTTGTAGTTGTGGCATTTTCTTTAGGTTTCACTTTCAGCAGTGTTTGGCCTTGATAAAATTCTGGGGAACAATGCAATGGAGTCTTTCTTGTTGTTATAATACGAGCAAAGACGGAACGCTATGCCACTGTTGATTGTCTCATCAGATTATTTCATTGTGGAGATTCACGTACGCACGCACTAGGCTTCCTGTGCTAGGGAATGACCAACTGCTTGCAGTCAGCTGCTCTACCATTGGTCAGTTGCCTCATCGATATAATTTTGAGCAACTGTTATATGCAACAGATTCGGCATAGTGCACTCTAAATAAGTGAACGCTTGCCAACTGTATAATCCAAACTAGATAATATCTGAAAACTCTCGCCTCCCAAGGCAAGGTAACATCCCTGTCTAACAGAGTCATTAATTTGTTGGTTAATTGCACGATAAATCTCTCCAAGAAAATAAATGTTGCCCTTTTGCATGAAAGGTCATTCCTTTCGTGGGCATTCGTTGCTTCACGTGCGAAACTTTGTGGCCATAAATTCGTGTCTATTTTTAACCAAGGCCGAGAAGAAAACCACTTGCTGTCGACTGGACTGTCATGCTATTGCCGAATCAAGTCAATATATTTATGCTTTTCTTTTTTCTTTCTTTACTTCACTCCGGTGCTTCGACCCCTCAGCCTCGGTCTCGCCGAGACGCTCTGTTTAGTGACTGCTTAATGTTGAAGCGGCTAGTGTACCCGAATGGAAGGCGTTGTTGCGAGGATCGTTGCGTGTGGTGCAGATGTGGCAGCAGTCTGTTTTCTTTGGCGATTATTACACTAGAACCTGTCCGCAACTCAACCAGGTCTACCAATAAGAAAAAGTAACTCTTGCATGCCTGTTGATTTCTATAGTAAGTGCGCCCTTTGTGGAAAATGAATAACTTTGGACAGCATGTCGGCGTTGTGTCGACCATTTGAGAATTAACTCTATGTCAAGCAGCAACAGAAAATTATTGCAACCACAGAAGGCTTTTTCCAGCAGACTTATAATTCCAGACATGTTAGTGACATTAATTTTTAAAATAGCTCAACAAAGACTTTTATTCTTTGCCTACATTTACAAAAAACAGGCAAAAATTCGTAACTCACGTGTAATAATTTAGAAGTGATTTGGTATTAAGTAATGATTTAATACTATATCGCGAGCAGTGCAGTATCATTTAATTTCTCTATGTCGGCTAAGTAATATTTCTAACTATCATCTCTATTGGCACATATCATTTAATTTCTCTTATGTCGGCTAAGTAATATTTCTAACTATCATCTCTATTGGCACATATCCTTATGGTCCGTTGAATATCAACTGCCTGAAATGTCCAGATAGTTTTGACTGTTTGCTACATTAGGAATCTCAGAAACTTAAAGATGACTTTGATAGTTATTATTTGTTTATTAGCACCCCAAACTATCGAGAAATTTGATAATTTAAGATTTTCTTATTTTACCTCCCAAGAACGAAATCTGTCTTTGTTTTTTTTTTTTATATGCTCAAACGGAGGTAAGCTCGAGACACTTGTAATAAATGGCGTAAGCCGGAAGCGACGCCCCACCCCATTTAATTTGAATGATGGAATGTTGGTTGGTCATGTAGGGGGCGCTTCCGGCTTTCGCGCAAAAAAGGAGAAAAAAAGAAAAAGAATGATGATGGAATGTAATAAATACTATCCTATAAGAGTGTATTACGTTTTATTTCTTTTAATTGGAGTGTCGTCCCCTTGCAAATGTTACGTCATTTGTAAAAGCGGCAGTCCGTGAGGTACGGAAGCCACTCTGTTGAGAGAGATTTCTACGCTCGAGTAAAGTCACTTATTAATTATAGTGTTTTCATTTTACCCTAATGTCTTTGCATTTTGAGTAAGTCTGCTTGATTAACTGTCAGCATGTTTGTTACTTGTAGTGACGTTACAGTTGAAAAGAAGTGCATGAATATATGGATTTTGTCAGCAAACATTCAGCGAATGAGATCTGTTATTTTTAGTGTGTATGGATTTTTCTTTCTTTTTTTTAAAAGAAAGGAATTTATTTAATTTTCTTTCGTCTCCATATATCACCTGCTTAACGGTATTCCCGACCTCACAATACTACTTCTCTAAACACCGGCTTTATCGGCCTAGCACATTGCTTTTCTACTTAGCGATAATAATCGTTCGCATCTTTGTTATCAAGAACGATAACCCTTCTGGTGCAAGTCGCTCGCTAAGCCGGCTCGTCACAAAGGTCCTAGTCTCGTCTGCCAGTTTGGCCTTTGGTAATCAGGAGATCGAGCAGTGGTTAAGCAGACGCTAGAAAGTCGTTTGTAAATCACTTTCATGTAGCATTCCATGCGGTAAATGTACTTTTATTACTTTGGTTCACCGTGTTTGTTCTAGATATTGTATGCCTGTCTTTGTTCTTTGTTCCATTCCCTCTAACAATTATAATAATAATTATTATTATATTATATAATATAGAAACGAGTTGCTGGATAAACACGCTTTAGCGTTTAGTTGCTGTCTCACTTTTTCAGTCCCTCCAAAAACAAACTCCAGACCTTCACAAAAAAGACAACTCTTCTAGTGTCCCATACATTTCAAGAGTGCTCCAACCAATTCTTTTCTACTTCAATTTTTTTCTGTTTTCCTATTGACCACATATCCAGTGCCAAGTGCACATGGCGAATTTATTTTTACTACATGCACTTAATTACATTCATGACTTTTTAAAACTTATTATCATGCATATTTTCTACTTAAATAGGACAGAAATCGCTTTCATTTATTTAAAATATATTATTATTACTGGTCTCATGACATGTTTTGCGAGTTTACGAGAAAGGCATTGAGAAAATTCTCCAGCGTTTACTCGTGACTGGCTGTTTGTGGTATTCTCGTTCATCCGTGACTAGATATTTGGTTCTGTGGTATTCTCAATACTCGTAACTGGGTATTTGACTCTGTGGTATTCTCATTTATCCGTGACTGGGTATTTGACTGTGGTATTTTTGTTTATCCGTGACTATTTTAACTATGTGGTAATCTCATTTACTCGGGACTGGGTATTTGACTCTGTAGTATTCTCGTTTATCCGGGACTGGGTGTTTGGCTCTGTGGTAGTCTCATTTAAAAGTGACTGGGTATTTGACTCTGTGGTATTTTTATTTACTCATAACTGGGTATTTGACTCTGTGGTACTCTCCTTGTGCATACTTTGTGTTGTACGACATAGGCGTTTACTAAAAATATCAAGGGCCGACGTGAATAGCTATAATCATTGACTTTAATAGTGATGCACAGTGGATAGCAGCATTTAAAATGTTTGAAAAATTTGAAGTATGTCAGCCTTCTGTTGTTGGAATTGAAGGCGTCTTTAGACTTACGACACGCCATGGAACAAAGGTGTTATATTTACTTTCTTGCCTCGTGAGTTTACTTTGTAGGTAGTTCGGTGAGTTTTTTTTTTAGGTGAAGTCTTTTTAATATTTATTAAGAAAGCTGCAAAATTATGATACATGTGGGAATCCTTTTCTCTCTTCTTTCTGCCCTCAGTTACACGTAAACACAGAGAGATATAGACGCAAACACACAGCAGCGCTGACCCACACACGCACTCACACACAACAGGTTTAATTCCTCTGTCAGCGTGTGTTTACTATAAGCTGTTTAGGCCACATTGTTTTTAAATGGCCAGTAAAACAAACGCGAGTCTAGCTTAATTTTTCGCGGGGCTTTCGTTTTATGAGAGAGTTATACACTCACTCTATGAAATATCCTGCAACAGAAAACCACGCGTACGTAGTTCTACGTAGTTTTCCAAGCGATGAATTCGAAAGGTGTAAACAAATTTTTACGATAAATTGGAAAGGTTCACTGCCTGTATCACGATCAGTTGGAAAATTCTCCTACTTTATATCATGCTGGAAAGTTTCTCTGCCTTGCTTATCATAAATTGGAAAGGTTATCTACTTGTATCGTGATAAGTTGGTAAGGTTCTCTACTTGTATTTCGTTGATAGAATCTCTGCCTTGCTTATCCATAAGTTGGTAAGGTTCTCTACTTGTATCTCGATAAGTTGGGAAAGTTCTCTGCTTTTGTCGTGATAAATTGGTAAGATTCTCTGCCTTGCTTATCCATAAGTTGGCAATGTTCTCTGCTTTTATCCCGATAAGTTGGAAAAGTTCTATGTTTGTATCTCGATAAGTTGGAAAGGTTCTCTATTTGTATCGTGATAAGTTGTTATAGTTCTCTACTTGTATCTCGATAAGTTGGAAAGGTTCTCTATCTGTATCGTGATAAGTTGTTATAGTTCTCTACTTGTATCTCGATAAGTTGGAAAGGTTCTCTGCCTTGCTTAGCATAGGTTGGTAAGGTTCTCTACTTGTATCGTGATAAGTTGGTAAAGTTCTCTACTTGTATCGTGATAAGTTGGTAAAGTTCTCTACTTGTATCGTGATAAATTGGAGAATATAACTATCACTGTCGTGACAAGTTGGAGAATATAACTATCACTGTCGTGACAAGTTGGAGAATATAACTATCACTGTCGTGACAGGTTGGAGAATATAACTATCACTGTCGTGACAAGTTGGAGCGTAACACTGCCATTGTCACAGCAAATTTTGAAAGGTTCACTAAACTTCTCCAAATAAATTGATAAAGTTCATTAATTTCTACATCAGTGCACTTTACCTGTGTTTTTTCAAATCACAGATACTTCTAAGAAAATAAAGTCATTGCTCAGTGTGAATTATGAAGACCTTTCGTCAGAGTGGAGCACATAATTATGTCCTAATTGCTGCCGTCTCTCGTTGAATTAACATGTCTGTTATTTTGTATAATCTGTTGACACAGACAAGTGGAGCATATACAATTAATTTCGTGACAAAAGGCTATGGCCTGTACTCGTGTTTAAAGTTGTGACATACGACTGTGCCTTGTATACATGTGTTAGAAGTCGCAATCTACAATGTAATGTGTTCAAATGCATAATACTGTGAAATAAATCTGTACATGAGTGTATTTCGTGACATGCCAGTGATAGGTACATTTATTGGGTGTGACATACGACTGAGACTTAAACTGGGCGTGCTCCATGTCGAGGCATTGTAGAGTATATACCTGTACTTAGGTGTCTTTGGAGCAAGTATGTTTATTTGATAAATCCTGCAATCACTGCCCTTATGAGGAACAGTTTTAGATCTGTCGTCAGAGTAAAGATATTCCACAGAATTGGCTCATGCTTCCATGCCAGTCACGATGACACGGCGGGCTGTGTGTGGTGTATTTTTGACACACTGACCTGTATTTGTCATGGAGCCGGTTCACATCATGACCTCTCTCCGCAAAAAAAAAAAAAATACTAGCACGATTAGCACTACTTTTGTCAGTCATGACTATTTAAAGTAGTGGCCACCACCCTCATGTTGGTTTCGGTCAAGGGGTGGCTCCACACCAGCCCTCCCCGCCCTCTCACTTACTCTTGGATATGTGGGGAATTTCTTTGTTTTATATTTTATTAACTATGTACTTGTGCTGCTTCATGACGATTCAGTGGAGATCTACATTTTGTGTGTGTGTGTGTGTGTGTGTGTGTGTGTGTGTGTGTGTGTGTGTGTGTGTGTGTAGTGTAGTGTATTTCACTCCTCTGTTTTAAAAAATGTCTTTGAACATTATATTTTGCTTGCTCAAGGTTTCTTCTTTTCCTTAAAGTATTTATTTAATTGTATGACATTGTCTCTGAGCCAACTGAATATGCACTCACTTCGTCATATCTCCAACGAATCATGTACTCACTTCGTCATGCCCCCAACGTATCTCGCAAAGACTTTGTCAAGCCCCCAACGTACCACTCACTGACTTCGTCATTCTCCCAACATATCAAACACTGAATTAGTCATGTCCCCAGCATATCAAACACTGACTTAGTCATGTCCCTAACATATCAAACACTGACTTAGTCATGTCCCTAACATATCAAACACTGAATTAGTCATGTCCCCAGCATATCAAACACTGACTTAGTCATGTCCCTAGATATCAAACACTGAATTAGTCATATCCCTAGCATATCAAACACTGAATTAGTCATGTCCCCAGCATATCAAACACTAACTTAGTCATGTCCCTAGCATATCAAACACTGAATTAGTCATGTCCCTAGCATATCAAACACTGAATTAGTCATGTCTCCAACATATCAAACACTGACTTAGTCATGTCCCCAGCATATCAAACACTGAATTAGTCATGTCCCTAGCATATCAAACACTGACTTAGTCATGTCTCCAACATATCAAACACTGAATTAGTCATGTCCCTAGCATATCAAACACTGAATTAGTCATGTCTCCAACATATCAAACACTAACTTAGTCATGTCCCCAGCATATCAAACACTGACATAGTCATGTCCCCAGCATATCAAACACTTAGTCATGTCATCAACATATCAAACACTTACTTAGTCATGTCCTCAACATATCAAACACTCATGTCCCAAACATATCAAACACTGATTTAGTCATGTCCCCAGCATATCAAACACTAACTTAGTCATGTCCTCAACATGTCAAACACTTACTTAGTCATGTCCTCAACATATCAAACACTCATGTCCCAAACATATCAAACACTGACTTACTCATGTCCCCAGCATATCAAACACTGACTTAGTCATGTCCTCAACATAAAAAACACTTACTTAGTCATGTCCTCAACATATCAAACACGTTTGACTTAGTCATCACCCCAACGTATCGTGTAATCTGTCTGTATCTCAAGTAATGTAGACGATCAACCTTCAACTCATTTTCATATTATTCCAGGGATCACTTGCTAAGTGACATTGTCAACCATCGTCACGTGACATAAAGTAATGCTGTTTTTAAATGATCATGTTGGTAATACAATTTAAAGCACTTTAAAAAGTTTCTTTCTTTCCTTTCTTCTTTGAAGGAGTCTTAGGCAAATAATACTTATAAAGTTATAATAGTATTGATAGTAATAATAACAACAGCAGTGTGTCGAAAATATTATTATTAGTGGTGGTACCACGGTGGGTGGGTGGGGATGATATTAGTTATACTTTCATTAAGCCGTACCACAATAATGTTGCTGAGAACATATTCAGGAATTTGTCGTGACCAGACAAACGCATTTTCTCTATGGGTACAGATGACCGCATGTCTTTATATAGCTCTCTACAAGTAGCAAAGCAAGGCTCACTGCCAAGACATGCACAATAAATACTTGCTACTGTTACTTTATCAACACGACGTTTTTAAGAAACACAGAGCTACTGTGCTGGGTAGAGTGAAATGGGCATGGTTACAGCTTACAGTTACCATTTCCTCTACTTACTCACCACACCCACACCCACTTCACCCTCGTTTTCCCGAATTAAGTCTGTTTTAAAAATTTTAATGAAATAATATGCGTTAATGAAAGCACTTGGTTCGATGACTTTTTACGTCGTAAAGTGGTTTTGACTGACACTGCACATGAAGTCGAGTTTGCCTTTATTCTCACAATGCCCTAGCCGAGAGAAGTCAGGCAGAATGCATGCTTACATTCCGAATCGACACTTTATTGACTTCTGTTACCAACAACTAACGGGCGGGCCGCACACATCGCTTCATATTCCCCTGGCATGAACCTGTAAAATATTGAACTCTTAAACCTGGAGTGTTGGTATTTCTTAAGCAAGAGGTATCAAATACCTGACATGGTCCTTTAACCGGTATCGCTTTCACAAACTGACGCATTAGGCTGGGACGGGGCGGGGTGAGGAAGGCGGAGAGAAGGGTGGGGGGTCGGTGAATAAAGGCAGAATTTTTATATATTTTTTATTTCTTAAAATAATATTACATCATTCGTCTAAATTACTATAATACTTGTTTCCATTAACGAATTGGCGTTTATCATTAATAGAGAATAAATAGAAGCAGCATTTCCTTTGTATGGACGATTGTCGGAAAATGGCATTTTCATTCATGCAGAGATGGGAAGGGGGGACGGTTCCAAGAACGGACTGGTTTTCATGGGGCGAATCTGCCGGTATCATGGAATCTGACTGTGGTGATGGCAAAGATTGGAGGAAACGTCCCAATAACGGTCCTGCAGTGTTAATATTCCAGTCGCCAATGCTGTGAAACCACCGTGTCATTAGAATCTCAGTCGTTCTGAGATATGGAGAGGAAAAGGCCTACACCTGGTTGTAAAGACAAGAAAAAGAATTTCATTTGAGCATCCCCACCTTAAGAGTTTATATGCAGCATGTATCTATGTATGTTTGTGTGTGTGTCCACCTTGGCAAAGACAATAAAGCCATTGTATGTTTCAAGAAAGTTTTCAAGAAATGTCCTTTTGTGTGCAAGACTTCTGCATCGAACTAAAAATTGTTAATCATTATTATTTATGTTCATTATTTATAATCATTATTATTTATGTTTCCTATTTATTCGATGCAAGCTGTCCTATTGTATGCATATTCATCATGATTTGCCTCATTTATTCACCTATAATTTTAGTCTAGAGCAGTTTGTTTGATTTTTTTCTGATGCTGAATACTTTAAATAGTTTAGATTTTTCTTTTGAGAAAATTATGTATGGTATTCATAGACGAAACAGATAGTGAATGCCGCAATAGACTTTTTCCCCCAGTGGTGTGATTGAAACGTGAAGGCGATATGAATTTCTGTTTACTTTATTCAGTCATTAATAAGTCAATTGATCGTCTGTAAATATTCAGTCATTAATAAGTCAATTGATCCTCTGTAAATATTCAGTCATTAATAAGTCAATTGATCCTCTGTAAATATCACCCTGTATTACTGCTTTTGAAGGTTTCAATAATTTTAAAGTCTGAAATATCGCATTTAACGTTTCATACTATTGTCTCTCTAGTTCTATCCTTTCTGTTCGTATTTATCTACGTGTTTAATTGTTTATAATGCTTGCAAACTTTACAGTTGCTTGTCACTACTGTTTCAGTAATCTTACTTGGGTGCTTGGGACACCAACTTGGGGGGTGGGGGTAGATGAGGTAGTAGTGAGGCTCTTCGACCAACTGCCGTTGATATCGTGAGTCGGTGCGGACGCGTTTGCAATAGTGACGTATTTCAGACCAGCACGGATTGCTTTTAACTATTTTTGAGCAATCGTGCGCGAACCGGCAAAAAATAATTCTGTTTGATCTGGGTTTTTTTTTTTTGTTTTTTTTTTGGTCGGCATACTCTTTGTTTCAATTAAAAACAGACTGATTCTTTACCCCGAAAACGGCAAACAATTCTATTTTTATTTACTTTTATCCTTTCAGTGAAATCGTAAATGAAAATATAATTGTTGCCGCTTTCAGGGTTAAACCCGCGACTTTGGCTTTTGTTGATCATTTACTTGAATTGTTCAGATCCTTGCCAACCCAGGGCACTCACCAATCCCAAAGACGTCTGTCGTATTGAAACAGGAGTTAATTACCAGTCACGATTGCAGCGTCGTCATGGAAATTGTTCGTTATCAAACAAATGTATGCAAGCTGTAAATATGAATAACTATATGTAACTTACAATTAAAACCCCAGGTATAGAGAATGTGGCCTATGACGTGGTAGCGTTCTGTGGAACCGCTTGCTGTTGGTAACATGCCTTAATCAATCTTTCACCTTACTGTTCCAAGTTTTCTTAAAAAATAACACATGAGAAATATTTGGTACAAGTTATCGGCCTTGTATTCAATCAATCTAAGTCGTGTGATTAAAACAAACACTGTTTCTGACTCTTTTGTTTCATTTGTTTCGTGTGAGTTAGTAAGAAGTACTGTAAGGCAAATAAGCCATGTAAAAGCACGTACATCGGTACTATTCTGTATTATACAGTTTTCAGCACAGGAGCAGGTCACTTTGGTGCCTCACAATACTTTATCCACCTCACCCCTTCCACTGAACTAAGGAAATTATGAAACGAGGAATAAAAACGTTATGAATTACAAAACCATACATTCAATTCAACGAACATGATTTGCATAATATAAGACAAATAAAGGAAACCAATAGGCATGCGTGTTCCTGCAGCTTCATGGACAATTTACAGGGGACTATTAAGCCGTTACTGAGATAACAGACGGCAGGGGAGATAAAGGTTCAAGCAGAACACATCCAGCACGACTCAGTACGACAGGCGTACTTTGATGAGTAACTTTTTATAGCTTCTTCGTTGTTAACTTGAAAGGTTATTGTTTTTATTAAGAACTCCAAAGGTGGTAGATAGAGATAGACGTGTGTGTGTGTGTGTGTGTGTGTGTGTGTGTGTGTGTGTGTGTGTGTGTGTGTGTGCGTGCGTGCGTGTATGTGTGCTCGAATGTGCGTGCGAGTGTGTGTGTGTGTGTGTGAGAGAGAGAGAGAGAGGGGGGGGAACAAGAGTACAAAGAAATTCTAGAAAGAATTTAAAATTCAAATTACTATTACTGAAACACGAACAGCCCCGACTCAACAAACAGATCACGTGGGTGGCCAGAGTGTCCTGGAGGAACCTACCACCTATTCGATTGCAGGTAACTGAGGCAGACTACTTATCTTTGAGATTATTGCACATACACTGTGCAATTTTACCACCTCACGCCCCCCCCCCTTCCCCGAGCGACTGCAAGCAGGTGTGGTGTAAACCCAAAAGCGGAATGTGTTTTATAGACCATTGAAATACGTACAGTTGGGCCTAAGAGGTACTTGAATTCCCACAGGTGCACTCGTAATAGAAAATATGTTCACGAGGCAAGAAACTGGTTGGAAGGATTACCACACGAGCGTGTGTGTACGTACACCTGTACTGAAAACGTACTCGATGAAAGAATCAGCTTTTTATGTGACACTTGAAATTTTATTGAAAACTTTGCGGTGAGAGGCCCTCCCCGCAAACAAAGTGATGATGCATTTCTATGTGTGAATGTACACGTATGTAATTCTTTCTCAGTATTAAAAAAATTAATTTAAATTATAATTTAATTATTTTATTTTTATATTTAAATTTAAATTTTTCATTTAAAAGATAAATTAAAAACCTCAAGTGTTTTACAAAATGCCTTATTGTGAACTTTTTTTAAAGGTATTAAGGAAAGGTTTGACTGAACAATCACACATTTTGAATTCGAACATTAGATGAAAATAAACAGTCACTAAATTGGTCATTTAAATAAATCAGTCAGAGTAAGGAACCACTTGTTAATCTGTTTCATTAACAAAACAAAACTGCCTTCTATTTCTCAGCGTTTCTTACTTTTCACTTCTGTGTAGTCAACCCTATGGCTTACTTCCCTTGAGTTTCATTATCTAAATCAGTTGAACCGCCCTTCAAAAGCACTCTAGTTTCTGATGAGAAATTATGTGCTTGCAGTATTAAGTTGAAGAAATAATAGACATGTTCACGTTTTTAAACTCGTTACGGGAATGTGTAATTAATTGTGGCTTAAGTGGTTAGGTCTAACATCCATTTGCAAACTTTTACTGATGGTTAACGTTTAGAAATATTTGTCAACATTTTCCATCGGACTAACTAGCCTATTAGTTTCACAAAAAGAGAGAGAGAGAACCAAACGCCCTTGACGCAACAATGCACAGCCATGCACAACTATCAGCACACGCCCTACAGACCTTTTCTCTTTTGTCGCCCGCACGTCGCTACATTCCTCCACTAACCGTCAGTATAAGACATGGCAGTGCTGGTCTGCACCCCGCTACACACGCCCTGCCCTCAGTAAAAGACTAGTGCTGGTCCACACACCCCGCTACACATGTTAAATAAACAGCAAAACAAGCAAATAAAAACAAACTGTCAGTATTAGTTTGAACTTCGCTACAAACCGCCCCGCCATACCTTGGCATTCGACATACCGTCCTTTCACCAATAAAATGCATTTAGAAGTTCACAAACTGTCCTCTTGTTTACAAACGATTCTTAGAGATGACAAACCTTTCTGGTTTAACGATATAACTCGCCGACAGTTAATAAACTGTTCCGATACCAATAAAGACATTGATATAAGCGTACATTTCTATCTCCATATATTGGCAGTCTATTTATACATTTCTATCTCCATATATCGGCAGTCTATTTATACATTTCTATTTCCATATATCGGCATTCTATTTATACATTTCTATCATATATCGGCAGTCTATTTATACATTTCTATCTCCATATATTGGCAGTCTATTTATACATTTCTATCTCCATATATTGGCAGTCTATTTATACATTTCTATCTCCATATCTTGGCAGTCTATTTATACATTTCTATCTCCATATATTGGTAGTCTATTTATACATTTCTATCGCCATATACTGGTAGTCTATTTATTCATTTCTATCGCCATATACTGGTAGTCTATTTATACATTTCTATCGCCAGTCTATTTGTATGTTTCTGTCACCATAGAATGATTTTCTCATTTTGCTTATACCGTTCTTGTTACTAGCGAAAGTTGTCCACACCCTAACATGCCGTCACGTCAGCAATGTAAGTTATTGCTTGTTTCTCTCCTGTCCTCTAGCCAATAAAAGATTTGGCCGTTCAGCTAGTCGTCGCTATTACCAGTAACAGACATTAGTGTTCTACATACCGTCTTGTCACTAATAAATGACATCAGCAGGTTTCTTCATCTAAACCTGCCTAGATATAGTAAGTCATTTCACGATTGCCTACTAATAAGAGACATGACTGAACTTCTACTCCTCTTTTACTAACAATAACAATGGAAGTCTTCATACCGCTATTTTACCAGTCATAAAAATACCGTTGTCTTGTAAGGGATAAAAGAATTTTAAGAAATATGCGCTCCTTGGTATAAATGACGTCATGGGATACTGATATCTGCTCTGCTATAAGCTGTCCCATAATTAATATTAATTTATTATATTTCCTTTTGAAATCGATAAAATCTGTTAAAGTATCCTAACAAAGTTCGGCTGTTATCCAAAGATACTGGCAGTGTTGTCACTCATTTTGTTCTATGCCGACATTACATGACGTCACCCACAACGTATAAAGACAGTGATGGGGCTGGCCTAAGTGATACTCATCCCTACTACACATAAATGCCACTCACAATGTAAGACATCAACAGTGCTAGCACTTTGATTCATACGGTATTAGGCGTCACACGCGATGTAGATACACGGCAATGTTGACACTGCTCACTGCGGTAAAACAAAGTAACGTCTTGTAAGACACTGTTGACAGTGCACATTGCTGAACAAATACGACGCCAAGCACTATATAGATGCAGCTTGATCTCGTTTCCACTGCCCCGTATCATAAAAATCGTTACTCAATGTAAGGCTGTTTCCACTGCCCCGTATCATAAAAATCGTTACTCAATGTAAGGCTGTTTCCACTGCCCCGTATCATAAAAATCGTTACGCAATGTAAGACAGTTTCCACTGCCCCGTATCATAAAAATCGTTACGCAATGTAAGACAGTTTCGCCACTGTTCCATACCATGAAAAACGTAACGCAATGTAAGACTTTCCATTGCTCCTTATCATGAGAATGCCAGGCAATGTAAGTTTCGCCACTGCTCCATACCATGAAAACGTCACGCATGTAAGACTGTGTTGACATTGCTGGTTACTAAAAGATGACACTCAGTTTAAGTCTTAGTTGACACTGCTCAATACCGCTTACTTTTTTTTTAAAATGGGGAAAAAGTAAGAAAAATGCAAATTAAGACTCCTTTGTACCCCTCTATGCCATTCTGGCACTTAGCTTGCTTTTATTCCACCCAACTACCTCTCTCACACACGTCCCCACCACCACCTGTGGTTTGTCAGTAGTGAAAGGTGAAAGAAAGTTAATGGCAAGCCATCTCACATCTCTTCTAACTTGCGTGATCTGTGAAGTATACTAGTTGTCCTAGCCTCTCTTCGACTAGTCAATAATGTTAACAATGGTGGGATTAATCGCTCTTTTCTCATATAATGTGACTTTTCGTTTTGTTTTCTAAATCTCACATTTTCACCTTATCTGTGCACTCAGTAAAATTACCGTAAACATGTTCTGCAAAGTTTTTTATAGTCACGGCTAGCATGCCAGAGCTGGGATTTAAAGAAACTGTACCTGTATTGCTTACTTTGCAAATGTTTACATTTATTATTTATTTGACGTTGACTCTGACCATATTCACGTCTCAAACAAAACTTGACATCCGGTAAGGTTAGTTATGCATGCAGGGATAGCTGGGATCGTTTGCATCAAAGTTTTAGTGGAAACTGATGTCGTTTGTTATATTACTGAATTATTTATATCTCTAGTATCCAGTGTTTATTTTACTAAATTCTGTCTCTTGTATACAGTGTTTATTATACTGAATTATGCCTCTAGCACACAGTATTTAGATTACTGAATTATGTCTCAAGCACACACTATTTTACTGAATTGTGTCTTTAGTATACAGTAGTTATTTTATTGAATTATGTCTTTAGTATAGAGTATTTATTTTACTGAATTGTGTCTCTAGTACACAGTGATTATGTAGTGCAATGTTTAGTAGTAGTAGTAGTGTAGGGGGCGCTTACGGCTTCCGCCGCTTTTGCGAAAATTGTGCAATGTTTAAAACTACTGGGAGGTTTAAATACGGTCACTTGCCTGCTGAAAGAAACAAGCTAGTCCTGACTAGACGTTATTAGGATAAAGGCGGTAACATACCACATTTCCGGTCATCCTTTAATTATTTCTCCTATTA
The DNA here is from genome assembly GCA_028829895.1 of Sinotaia quadrata. NCBI lineage: Eukaryota > Metazoa > Mollusca > Gastropoda > Architaenioglossa > Viviparidae > Sinotaia > Sinotaia quadrata. Next base: position 107,128,666 of record CM054178.1, read on the forward strand.
AGTGGCACAATCCTTGTGAAATGAACAAGTCTTATCTTTATTTTTTTAATTTTTTTAGAAATCTTTTCTTTAAATATTAAAATTAAGATGGGCGATTGATTTCGCCTACCTAGGACAAGTAGCGGTCATAAATGTTCTAGTTTTGAAGCGTTTATATGCATTACATTTATATAGTTTCAATGTTTTAATAAAAAGATAAATATTTATTCGTGTTCTTGCTTTACTGCCTGAAGTTGCTTTTAAAAAAAAAATATTAGATCGAAACAGAACAAAAAGTTCACTTCGAAAATAAAATATTGCGCATTGTAAAGCGTGTCAGACACGGATGACTTGCCTTAGGCATTCTAAGCGTTTGTCTACCAGCTACCTCAAGAGAAAAATTCGCTCTCGGCATAACACTTTTTCTCTCGCCAGCCTCGCTCAAAACGCGTGCGCTCTGATAGCGTTCGCTCACAAACGTTGCCTTTATAAAATACATTATACCACTCGCTGGGCGAAGCCGAAGCGTGCGACACACGAACGCACTACGACGCACACATGTACGCACGCATTAAATTATATAATCACAGCCATCTGCACACACTGTCGCACGGCTCGCATTCCCGTGACGTACACGCACAGACAAACAAATCCCATGTTGGCGCCGAAGTCGAGCGGTGTGCGAACGACAGAGGTAGTGTAAAGAGAGGCGGGTTTGGAGCACAAAGACGTAATACTGTGCTGACAAAGTCACTGTAAGGTGCTCGTTCCCTAGGCATTCCTCGCGTTCCTCAAACTCGTTCCGACGATCCGTCGCACTGCACAGAGAGATTTTATTTATATAAGTGCATATCGGCTTTGACTTTTAGAAACGGACAACCAACTTGGACAAAGCAAACTCCCAATGAAATGGGTTAATAATATGACTCTCATTCTATGTCTGTCTCTCTCTCAGCCCCCCCCTCCCCTCTCTCCTTGTGCGCTTCTCGATCTGTCTAACTCTTAACATAATAATAAGGAATATCGTGGAAGATGAATTGACATTACTCAGGGCAGCTATACCATGCAAGACAGTCATAATTATGTCGTCTCACCCCGGGTGTACATTCTTTGTTACATGTGCAAAGTGGATTAGGAGAATGATACCGAAGCGATAGACCTGCTCGTGTGCATGTGATGGCTAGATGTTTGTGTAATTGTCACAGGTATCTTTTTGGACAGTGACTGAGTGCATTCTCATCTAACTGTTCGAGACCTGGTCTCTCTGTGATGACACTGCAAGCATCGATTGGTGGGCATTTATTTGGAAGTGTGTCCATGTGTTCCATTGACATCTGTCACAGAACAGTCCTTAGAGTCGTTTAATTAGAGTATTCCTTTAGAGCGCATGCCGGACAAATGAACTCGGGTTTCTTCATTGAAAATGTCATGAAATTGTCTTTATTGAAAGTGCGTAAATGTGAGTAAGTAATCTAAATATTTTATTAAACTTGCTCAAAACACTTGCTTGACAAATGAGAATGTCCAAGTTAAGAATCACAACAGCGATCTCTCGTGTAGGAATTTTTATGTGTGCTGGTTTCTGGGTGGCGAGGCGAGTTGTAAATTCAAATATAATCGGGGTACATACCCCTCTGCGCTTAGTGCTCCGTAAAAATTGTTCTGTGGTGTGTTTTTTTTTTTTCAGCAAAAGAAGCCCAAACCCTAAAATGTTTTAATACATTCTAGGAGTGTTGATAGTGATGCTAGGGGTGGTCATACATTATTCCCCCTCCCCAAATAAAGCACCGGGTGTCTGCAGGGATCGTGAACAAACTTGACTGATGGATGCACGATTAATGTCACTAAAATACGGTGCCATGCTGTGAGGTACAAAAGGGGGTCTTATTTAATGTGCATTTATTAGCGGATAAATTAAAGAAGCCTCCGCGGTCCTGTTTACCGTGAGTATATTTGTGTCGATGGTGTTCAGAAATATTCGACTGTTTTAGTACAGCAGGGTAGCATGCAAATATCAAACTGTCTTTGCTGTCTTGGTAATGTCTTGTTATTGCTGTCTTGGTAATGTCTAGTTATTGCTGTCTTGGTAATGTCTGGCTATTGCTGGAATAGTCTGCTCATGTTTTCCTGTTAACGGGGACACACACTTTGTCTTGGATATTGACACACTCGATTGACAGCAAGAGACACAACAAAAGATTGCCTTAGTTTGATATTGAGAAAATAAGAAATGATTTTGCACGACAGCGACGTTCAGCTCGAATTGTATATTGGGACGATATCTCGAGACACGTAGGTTTGCACTGGTGAATGTGGTGAACACACGTCTTAAACTGTTGTGTTTGGTAATAGCGATGCATAGTTTGGGATGTCTTAGTGTGATAGCTATGCATAGTTACCGTTATCTTGGTGTGATAGCGATGCACAGTTTGGAATGTCTTGGCTATGTCAACTACTTTAAGAGCGTAAACAAGTACTGATGAACATCTTGCCATTGTATTTGGTGTACGACCATAAAGTTCGTGACCACAGAAGAGAATATATGACAGATCCGAGAATGGAAATAATTCATATCTCCTATATCTTTCTTTATATATTAGCTTGCTTTATTATAATTTCTTTGATGTTTTCCTCATTTCTATGACCATTATAAAATATGTTTTCTTTTTGAGACGCTTCTAAATATTAACGAAATAAAAGTTAATTAATGTAACCTGATTCCTTCACTTGAGGGACAACAAAATCCCACCGCACCAAGGACAAGCCAACCCAATAAAGGGAAATAACACATAGAGAGAAATATAATAATAAAGGCTGGAATTAATGGAATGCTAAAGCAAATCTCTCTGCAGCAATAAAATTGTTTAAGTGTCAATATAAAACGGTTGATAGATATGCAAAGTACAGGCCGATAACATTTGCAAACCTATTGGCCTGCAGTAACTGCATTCAGCCTTGGCTTTAGTAATCACTAACAAAGCTGTGACTATCAGCAGACAACTTTGCACAAAATAGACACACAAACAGAATTTTGGCTCAGTGTTCCAGCAGTAAACAAGGGAGCTAATACTAGAAATTGTCAGCGTGCGTGCGTTTGTGTGTAATATAAGGCACGGCCTATCACATTATTTAGACAGTATTTTCTTGTAAACAATACCGTATTGAATTTACAAGACAACTGGAAGGAAATAGGATACAGAAAACATTTCATACAGTATTGAATTTACAAGACAACTGGAAGGAAATAGGATACAGAAAACATTTCATACAGTATTGAATTTACAAGACAACTGGAAGGACAGAGGATACAGAAAACATTTTATACAGTATTCTGGGTATTGAATTTACAAGACAACTGGAAGGAAAGAGGATACAGAAAACATTTTATACAGTATTCTGGGTATTGAAGAGAGATGAACTTGTGAATGCAATTGCAGAGGACAAAGGAAGAAGAATAGTGGAGATGATTGAAAATTATCTTTTATAATCTGTGCAGCCAGATAAATACAGTGAGAGAGAAGAGAGAGAAAGAGTGCAAACAAAAAGAAATGAACAGTTTATCTACAATATTTTTATTTTGTGGATGTTACCGAAAAGCTTACCTGATGATAGGAGATCTCAATAAACGTAGACGGTCTTAGAGTCCAAAGAGGTGAATCAAGTTGGGGAGAGTGACAGAGAGAGAATGAGTAAGAGTGAGTAAAAATGAGTGTGAGAGAGAATGAGAGCTGGGGGAGAGTGACAGGGATTGAGAGAGATGGTGTGAGAGAGTGAGAAACTTTGAGTGAGAGAAAGAGAATGAGAGAGAGAGTTGAGAGAAAGAGAAGGAGGGAGAGAGAAAGAGGGGGAGATACGGAGAAAGAAAGAGGCAATGAGAGGCGGGCAGAGTCAGACTTCCCCCCTCCCCGATAGGTATAAAGAGAGCAAGACAGAGAAAGATAACAAACATTGAACTGAAAGATACACAGGGAGAAAAACTCCGACAAAGAGACAGGAAGAGTTTTACAGTCAGCTAGAATGAGAGAGACAGCAAGACAGATGCATATCGAGATAGATATATAGAATGAGAAACAGAGCGAGACATATAGATAGACAGACTGATAGATAGAGATAGATATATAGACAGACAGACAGACAGAGAGATAGAGATAGATAGACAGACAAATAGATAGATAGACAGGCAGATAGATAGATAGATAGATAGATAGATAGATAGATAGATAGATAGATAGATAGATAGATAGATACTATGCTCAAAAAATAAAAACGGACATCGAAATTTAAGCCCATAATTTCCCGTCAAAACTCAAGCCCACATTTTTCCATCGAAATTCCAGCCTACATTTTCCCGTCAAAACTAAATCCCACCATTTTCGACAAAGCTTAAGTCCATAATTTTTCATCAGAATTCAAGCCCACAATTTTTCATCAAAATTCAAGCCCACAATTTCTGTCAGTCTCAGAATCAAGCGACGTTTCTTAAATACCATTCAGAGTTTAACCACTCAAATTCCGTGTTCAGAGTTTAACCACTCAAATTCCGTGTTCAGTGTTTAACACACAATTTCATGTTAGCAATACACATGCTTCTTGATTGCTTTCTGAAAGTCATTTGCGCAAAATAAACAAATGAAAGGCACTACAGACTTGCTATAACCATCTGTGTGAGTGCTGTGGAGAGCAATAGTAACATATTACACTTACAAGTGTTGTGGAGAGCAATAGTAACATATTACACTTACAAGTGCTGTCGAGAGCAATAGTAACATATTACACTTACAAGTGTTGTGGAGAGCAATGTAACATATTACACTTACAAGTGCTGTCGAGAGCAATAGTAACATATTACACTTACAAGTGCTGTCGAGAGCAATAGTAACATATTACACTTACAAGTGCTGTGGAGAGCAATAGTAACATATTACACTTACAAGTGCTGTGGAGAGCAATAGTAACATATTACACTTACAAGTGCTTTGGATTTGTAACGATGCATTTACACTTCTCACGGCCTTTCAAACACCGACGGCGTTGAAAGTCGCCAGTGCTAGCATGTTGAACTGAACTAATGCGTTCGACAAATTACAAATAATTCTCTGGCAAAACCGGATACACTTCAAAGATAATCGAGAAGTTTGTTCTTGCAATTTATAATGTGTCTCTGATCTGGATCTAAATAATGGCAGCAGTAGTATTAGTAGCAGCAGCAGCAATAATAATAGTAGTAGTAGTAGTGGTAGTAGTACTAATAGTGGTGGTAGTAGTAGTAATGGTAGTAGCAGTAGCAGCAGTAGTAGTAACTTTCTTATGATAAGTACATTTGTCGTGAATATTGTCTCAGAGTCGTAGTAGGATTCTAAGATATTTCCCCGAAATTTTCTTTTCTTTTGTTTTTGATTTTTAAAGCTGGAAACAGTACGTTTGGTACTATTTTGGTACACACATACACACACACACACACACACACAAACACACACACACACACACACACACACACACACAAACACAAACACACGCGCGCGCACACGCACACACACAAGCCATATATATATAGGTCAACCCTGATTCTCCTAACGGTCTGTTCCGGTCAGTTTCTATTTCAAATACGATGTTTAAATTTTCATGTCTCATTGCATCTTTCCCATTGGTTCTTCTTCCACGGGCTCTGAAATGTTAACATAAAATTCTGACCATTGTCTGCCCCTTCTCTCAATATCATATTCTTTCAGACTGAAAGTATTAACTGGAAATCCTAATCATTATCTCCAATTCTCCCTCTCCCCTCCCTGCGTGTTACCCTCCCTCTCTCTTTTTAACGTTTGTTTCATTTGTATCACGATCAATGGCATATGCCTTTTCCCCTGTATTTTTAATTTTAACGACGTGTAGTCGTTGTGCGGCGATTATCTCGTAGTTCGTAGTAAGCTTGGGGTTCAAATCCCCTCCTCAGATAGTCTGAGAGCTCTGACAGATTCTCTGCAAGCGTTGGTCATTTCGCTATACCTTCTGACGCTTTCGGCCGGAAGTTGTCGCACCCTTGCTGACTTGGAGTAGGCGTTGGCGGTGTTTAAGTTCCTCTTGGCTTTTGCTTCGTGAGATTCAGTGACTGCTTAATAGATGCATCGTTTTTGCTTCTTCATTAACTCTGCCAGTCCTTCAGTCGCCTGTTAGTCTGTCAACGTGTCTCTCTCACTCATCTGTAAGACGACTGTCGTGGTGATGTTAACATGGATCTGTCAGCTTGTCCTGCTCCTTGTTAGTGCCAGGTTGTTGTCTTCTTGATAGTTTCATGTTGTCCTAGCCAGTTGTTCATTCTCGTTTGCTCTCGTGATGCTGACGTCACACATGAAAGGAAGTGAATGGAGGCGTCCGTTATTGGTGAACATCATTCATGCGTGACTTCAAAACGTCTAGAAATTAGTGATGTGAGTAAATTTCCTTTTAGAACAAGTACGCGGCTTGTGTATGACAGACAAGAAATCTACACAATTTGCTTTGCAGTGACAACGGCCATTTTCTACTGGACGGCACGTGCAAAACGTGCGTTCTAAATGGACAAATACACCTAAACAAGAAATTAACTTTTCTTAAATCGTTCATGAGGATGATCTCCGGATATCGTCGAATTTCGTTTCTGTATTCCCTCTCTGCGTTACCCACTTATTCCAGCTGAATTAATAACTACTTAAGTAGTATCCATCTCAGTTTCGGACAGACAAACTCATTCATTCGCTTAGTATTACAGTTCCTGATAAAATGTAGTTGCCAACAGCTAAGTCGTCTCCCTTTAGAAAGTTAACTCTATGCCTGCCTTAACATGAACGTAGTGACGTGAAAACTTAGGCAGGTCGGAAATCTACCGTACAGAGGCACGCCTAGTCAAAAATAGCAAGCGATAAACCCTTTCAAGTGATGTTCCGCAATTAGGCGTGAAAGTTTGACATTATTACTGAGAACTGTCTCCTCGTCGGCCCATACTCCGGCTCTTTTTAATAGTATTGTACCCTGCTTACGATTCCACCCTATCCAAGATATTTCCGAACTTGTCCCCTGCATGGCAGCCCTCGAGCACGGTGACTGATAAATTTGCGTTAGGCCTAAGATTTCACTCGCATAGACATATATTTTTTTCCCCTTGAAGATTAACATCATTCTGAGAACTTAGATCTAGACTCGTTGTCACAAACAACAGGCTTGTTTTGTTTTTGTTGCTGGCTGCTGGATTTGGGTTTGCTCCTTGTTGTTTCTGTTGGCTCTCTACATGTTCCGAAGTGGTATAAGTAAACTTTGTACTAATGTAGCTCATTTGATAACTACATATCGCGGGCGAGGGGTGGTGGTGGTAGTGAGTTCAACGGCCTGATTCTATAAACAATTCAGGGATGAAAGCATTGCGCGCGCGTGTAAATATGCGTGTGTGTATATGTATGCGGGTGTGTATATGTGTGCGTGAGTGTATGTGTGCATTTGTGCATATAGGTGTGCGTTGTGTATGTATCTGTGCGTATGTATATATGCTTACTTGTGTATATATGTGTGCGTGCGTGTGTGTATAGTATATTTGTTTATATAAGCGCACATTCTTGTGTATGATAGCGTATTTTGTACACATAGGTGTGTGTACATTCATGTGGGTAATGTCGAGCAAGGGACAAGTTTGACGCATCTGTCAAGCTTAAAGAACCACTCATGCATTCAGAAATCAGTGTCGAGCCTAGAAACAGTTACTTAGTATTCGTCATATCCGACATACCCTGAATAGCTGAGTGTACCCATAATACATGATGAGTGCAAACATTTAGAATTTTAGATCATAGACACAAACGAAACGATTGTGAACGATTCCTACTCAGAGATATGTACGGAAGAAGCTATCGTAAGCTGTGTGTGTGTGTGTGTGTGTGTGTGTGTGTGTGTGTGTGTGTGTGTGTGTGTGTGTGTGTGTGTGTGTGTTTGTGTGAGAGAGAGAGAGGTGGTGCACGATTTCTAAAATCCAAACGATAGCAGGATTACATCTGTGACATCACCGTCAGTAATCATTCCCATGCAGTGCATTTCACTGAACGCTCTTTACTGTTCAGAGTTATCGCAGGGGTCATTTCCTTTACACAATATTACTATTACTGTGAATTGTCAACATCTTTCACAATCCTGTTTATGTGGTTTCACACTTCACAGCCTAACGATTAGCTGTGTCATAGTTCTTCTGTCCTGTACAATGAGTGTGCCAGACTTCGGCAAGACTGCGAAAGTGTGTATCACACACCTTAACACTGTGAACGGATATATCTTCTGAACTAGGCGATTTCCCTTGCTTCGCAAATGTGTGTGTGTGAAAGTATCAGACATCACAGTCTGTCCAAGTAATGTGTTTGGTATATGCCGACCACGACAAAAGGTGTATGATACTTCCTCAGTCTATGAAAGGTTGTACTACTGTTGTACAAGTTAACAAGTACAAGCAAGTACGTCGTCAAAAGCTCACAACTTTCCTGCATTCAATCACTGGTCGCAAGCTTCCTACTTCTGATGGCAAAACATCCCAGGAATATGTTTTCCTAATCATCCCAGTCTTTTAATTAGTAAAGATTATATTTGTTCTGAAATATTTTCAGATTTGATTTTTTTTTATTAAATGGTTAACGCACGTGTCATTAAATTGTATTGCCATCTCTCTTTGTTTCCGCGTGCACTAACGGATGTCTGTTGTGATGGGAAGCGCATATAGGCCTAGATTCCGTCTGTTTGTTTCTGCCCCACCACCACTCCGCCCCACTCACGTCCTCGCTTTCGGTGCGAGGGCAGAGATTGCTCATTACCTAGTGCAAAAATGTTTATATCACCGTCGCCCCTTACGCAGCCTCATCTCTAGCTTGCGTAGCTTCATGTTCGACTGTAAATAATTTAACCTTGCAAACCGCCTCAAGCTTTTCATTTCAGTTAGTTATTTAAAAACCGATCGATCTTATCTCTGCTTGATTTATGCAAACATTTATTTTATTATAGTGTCCGACGTAAACTTCGTTTTGAGCGAATTAAAGAGCACTGTGTGTGTGTGTGTGTGTGTGTGTGTGTGTGTGTGTGTGTGTGTGTGTGTGTGTGTGTGAGTGTGTGAGAGAGAACATACCAAGAGGTCATGTTTTATAGGGCGCTAACCATGACACTTATTTTCGTCCCTTAAGGGAAAATTCTCCGGCCATACCCAGGTATGAGGATATACACTCAACTGTGTTTGTCTATACTCTATAGTGTGAAAGCGTCGTCAGGTTCCTATAGTATCGCATTAGCAAAGTAACTCGACTTTGGTGGTGGTGGTGGGTGAGATTAAAAATTACTTTAAAAATATTCCAGTTGTCCAGAATCTAGCACTTACGGCCTGCATATTGTCCTCTCTTCACAATGAAAGTATTCTCAGCCTCATTAAAAATGAATTAGTAAACAATTTTTTTCTCAAATGTAGCCTAGCTGAAGTTGTTATACTATACAATCTGTCATGCCTGATGAAAGTGTTTTATCCGTAAATTTCACCGTTCCTTTGTTGCTGGAAGCTAGAAGAGTTTTGCGATTGTCCCCTTTGTTTGAGTTCCGTGTCTGGTTCTTATGAAAACACGTGGGTCAAAGTTGTGACACGTCACAAAAGTCTCAAGATCGAAACTTAAATGTAGGTCATCGTTTGCTTGCTGCGGTTTATTCCAGAAATGATCTGTATAATGTGGACTGTCACGCAGATGTTGCGCATTCATAATCACATACCGATCACAGAACAGTGTGATGATTTCGTAATTGTTGTCATACACAGGGCATGAGGGGGTATTGTTCACACTTCCTGTTATGGAGAGGTATTGTTCACATTTCAGGTCTTGAATAGGTATTGTTAACATTTTCAGGCATTAAGAGTTATTTTTAACATCTTGTGCCATGAAGAGTTACTGTTAACATCTTGTGTCATGAAGAGTTACTGTTAACATCTTGTGTCATGAAGAGTTACTGTTAACATCTTGTGTCATGAAGACTTACTGTTAACATCTTGTGTCATGAAGAGTTACTGTTAACATCTTGTGTCATGAAGAGTTACTGTTAGCATCTTGTGTCATGAAGAGTTACTGTTAACATCTTGTGTCATGAAGAGTTACTGTTAACATCTTGTGTCATGAAGAGTTACTGTTAGCATCTTGTGTCATGAAGAGTTACTGTTAACATATTGTGTCATGAAGAGGTTCATGCATCTGCATATGATGAGTGCAAAGCATTCACACCTAGGAAAATACAATAGTTTTGACGTATTCAAAATCATGGATGAGAACAGTACAATTGTGCATGACTTCAATGCAGAGACATGTACACACACTTAAAATATTTCTCATATGGGGTCATGTACAGAACAAGTACAATACGTCTCATATATATATATATATACTCAAATACAGTTATGCACATAACAGTTATGGCACATTCATAACACAGTCGAAATCAGAAGTAATGCACTATAACTAACTATAAAGAAGAATAGGACGTTATAACTCATTCACACTTACACACATAGAAGAGTTGTGGTATATGCATTATCCAAGAGGAGGTTAGAATATTATTAAAATATTCCCAATGACTGACGAGAACAAAGCCGTACTTGTCTTCAGAAACGTACAAAACTGATGTTTCACAATAAAAAGGATAGCATATTAAATTCGTTCAGGGATTCCTGTCAGACTTGAGTATTGCACGTGCACGCCTATTATTGTGGACGTTTTTGAACAGATAGAGAATTATTTCAAACATTAATGTGAAATTCCCAAGCAGAAATAATTAAACTATTACGTAAACACATTAATGTGAAATTCCCAAGCAGAAATATGTAAACTATTAATTAAACACATTTAAGCACACTTACAGAATGAAAACAACTTGCGTAAAATGAAACTAATACGCTTTCGCATTAACTAGCTGCAGACATATTTTGTGTGTGTGTGTTTGAACACCTGCCTGTTGGCCATTTTCGACACTAATGGATACAAGCGAAACGTTGTACCTATACGCAAAATCCTGTTACATGTCGTCAAACACTATTTTACAACGCCCTTCGGAAGTATTATGGCTTAGATGAACAGCTGACTGTTTGGATATCGATTTTTCATTTTGTGATTGACGAAATGAGTTCAGAAGTGTATATTTAAGTATTGCATCTTTGTTGAGACAACAATTGGAGCCACCACAAAGCATTTTACCCGGGCAATCAGTCAGTCAGTCAACTCACTAGATCAAGGATCATGTATTCAACAGGGATCGCCATCAGCAGAATAAGTGGGGAGAATGAGGTTTTGTTCACACACACACACACACACACACCGGTATTTATTTATTTTCAAACTGAATTTTTTTCTAAATGTTATAATTTAAATCAAAACAGCTGAAAGTGAGAAAAACATGGAGAACGTGTGAGGGCGCAATTAAAATTCCATGTCAGCAAAAGATAGATTGTCTGTTGAACGGGGTCTTTTGTTCATTGTTCTCTAGTAATTAAGTCATAACCCGTCGTGCACACATGGTGTGAAGTTTGGGCGGGGGGGGGGGGACACGCCTAGTGAAAGAAGTTCTTGGCGTGCTTTTACACTCGATGCTACAACCGGCAGGGCGTGGTCAGTGATATCTTACTACAGTCTTTCCGTGTGAATTTTGTATCTCGGCTCTTTAAAATGACCCTCTCAGTAAATATCCAATTAATTTTTTTTTTTAATAAAAAATGATGCTTTTAATTCCTTGATACCGGATTTCGACATCGGGGTTACATTCGAGCTAGGAGGAGTAATTATAATTTATTAATGCATTTGTTGTTTATTTTCTGTTTTGACAAGCGTTTTAGAATCTAAATGAAAGAGTGCAAAATTAGTTCCAATACCACATGCACCTCAAGTCAGGTAGGAATGTTTTAGCAGCACGTGCAAAAAGTTAAACGAACACACTTCTTCCCACACGGACCACATACAAACACGCGCGCACGTTTACTCACACATGCACGCTTGAAGCTATCTCTTCTCACCCACTCAGAAAGTAAATATACACAACCAGACAGAGCATTAAATGTTCCCAGCGCACAATCACAAACACATACTCACCTGATTAAGTGATTCGTTGATTGATTGATTAGATTAGATTAGATGTGGTTGGTTTTTGCGTCCGCTTCCAATCCGTTCTGGTCTCGCGCACCTTTATCACATGTAAACACACACGCACGCACGCACGCACACACACACGCACACATGCACGCACACATACGCACGCGGAAAAACTCATTCATACACATGCACATCCACTCAGACATCCACACGATCACGGACCCACATTCACTGCAAGAATCCTCCCTTTAGAGGTCCACTGTGTACATTTTTCCTTCAGACAATCAAGTGCAGGTCACCCGTAGGTCAAGAACACAATGCTTAGACCAAGTGCGCGTCGTAACTCTTCGCATTAATCTTCGGTATAACGACAACAAGCTATGACAGTTGCCGTCAAGATTGGGAGATAAAAACAGTTGTATAAAATAGGTGACGGTTTACACTAAAAAAAATAAAAAATCTGTCGGTTTACACTTAAAATTGTACACGTACTGTTGACAGTTTTCAATCTGAGATTTACACTTAGTTTTTTTAGCTCATATTTTTCGAGCACTGACGAACAGCTATTCAACATTGGTTCTTTTTCGCAAGAATGCTGCGTATAAAATTAAACACATATACGATACATCTTAATGTATCGGCTTGAAGTTTTCTTGGTTACCGAACATAAATTGCTAAAATGGTTATAAAATATTGTGTAGACTCCCAGAAGAACAATCATCATGTCTGTCCATGGTTTCAACAAACATAAAGAGAAGCAAATACGTTGTAGAGAAAATGGAAACAAATACGTTGTAGAGAAAATGGAAACAAATACGTTGTAGAGAAAATGGAAACAAATACGTTGTAGAGAAAGTGGAAACAAATACGTTGTAGAAAATGGAAAACAAATACGTTGTAGAGAAAATGGAAACAAATACGTTATAGAGAGAGCAAGTACATTGTAGAGAAAGAGAATAATGCATTGTTCGGAGAGATATACATTATAGAGAAAGAGAGACAAATATATTGTAGATAGAGACATGCATTATAGAGAGAAATACATTGTATAGACACATGCATTTTATAGAATATACATTGTAGACAGACAAATACATTGCTGAGAGACATATACATTATAGAGAGACAAATACATTATAGAAAGACATACATTGTAGAGAGACGTGCATTGTAAAAAGAGACAAAGAGAGATATGCATTGTGGAGAGACATACATTACAAAGAGAGGAAAGGTCAGAAAGTGAGAGAGGTCAGAGAGACGGAGGCGCCAGAAGAGAGTTATGGGAAGGGAGAAACAAACAGAGAGAGAGAAAAAAGAGAGACTGAGAGGAAGGCAGAGGGGTTGTTCAAATTTGCGCAAAATCAACATCATGTGGAAATTCACGTTGAAAAATAAATCACTGCATTGTTTTATAAAAATATTGCCTGATAGCATAAGAGTAATATTAATTTCTTTGGTTCAACATTAAATTATAATATCCATAATATTACTTTTGCTGCAGCTACTGTTATTATAACATTTATAACATTACTAATTCTACTGACGCTATTACAATTATAGCACTACTAATACTAATGTGCTATTACACTTATAACATTACTAATTCTCCTGTTGGTATTACAGTTATAACATGTACTGCTCCTAATACTACTACAACTATTACAATTTCATTTCTACTACTGTTTCTATTTATAATACTTATTACTAGTATTGCTGCTACTCCTACTATTTCCAAAAAGTGTCATCTCGATTTGCACGTTCGGACTCTGCGTGATGACTTTCTCGATGGGCTAAGAGAGATAACTCCTGACCAGATCTTCGCTTTCACTCCACATACTTGAGAAGTGGGCATGCCAGAGGGAAAACAAAATTGTCTTGCAGTGCTAGTGCATAATGATTTGATGTTGTCACTTTCACTTTCTTTCCAGATGCAAGTAGATCCTACTCGACTGACCAGACCTGTTAATTCTATGAATATGCCTTCTTTACTGGCTTTGAGTTGTTAACCAAAATTATGGTACAAGATTTACATAGCATAAACGTTATGATTGATGGGAGTGGGATACAGACACTGGATTTTGTGCTAGTAATATTCGGCGTGATGACTGAAAATTTTACTGTCAACTCATACACTTTATTACCAGGACGATTTGCATTTGGACACTTTAGTATTAGGAAGATTTGACATTCAAACAGTTAAGTGCAGGACGATTTGGCATTCAAACAATTTAGTGTCGGGAAGATATGGCATTCAAACAATTTAGTGCCAGGAAGATTTGGCATTCAGTTTAGTGCCATGAAAATTTGGCATTCAAACACTTTAGTGACATGAAGATTTGGCATTCAAACAGTTTAGTGTCATGAAGATTTGGCATTCAAACAGTTTAGTGCCAGGACGATTTGGTATTCAAATTCTTTAGTGAATGAAGGTTTGGCATTCAAACGGTTTGGTGCCATGAAGATTTGGCATTCAAACAGTTTAATGCCAGGACGATTTGGCATTCACATTCTTTAGTGCCAGGACGAGTTGGTATTGAAATCTTTAGTTCCAGGACGAGTTGGCAGACAGAAACGTTAATACTAGGACGATTTGGTACTCGGACACTTTAGTTTTGGAACAGTTTATTACCGAGACTTTTGGCCCTCGTAAATGTCGGCACTAGTCTCCCAGCGCTAGGGCGGTAAGGAGGACTCGCCAATAAATGCCTCAGATATATTTCAGCTTGTTTCAGTCAGTCAACATGCCATGTTTTAAATATATTGCAAATACTGCATTATATTAACGTAATATGTATATGAAGAATGGTGTGAATGGTACTGCATATCCAGTTGATGCTTAGGTCCATAAGGGTGCAGAGTGTTTTGAACTTGATAGCAACATCTCACCAATTTTGCACAAATGGCTAACGAAGCTGATCTAAAATTTATAGGGTAAACCCACATTACTTCTAGAGACATTCGCACACACACTGCAATAGATATTGGACGCCAACAAGGATGGTGTTGTTGTGTTTGACTTTGGGAGCATGTATGAATTGAGGTTTAGCTGCATATTATGTCAAGTAGGTAGTATATGCCTTCACTTGACACCAGAGTAATCACTCAAACACTTCGGGCATAAAAGTACGCTGTCGTAAACAAGATTGAGTCCAAGAGCCGAAGTGATTGTGTACCGAACTGTCTGGATGCCAAACTATTTGTGCCAAAGTGAACGTACGCTGTGTGGAATGACGGAAGTGTCTGGTTACTATGGGAACGTGTTAAGCGCTATAGGTACAATATTTGAATTCTTCCTTAAGGCATGAGGGAGGGGGGGAAGGGGTTCAGTCCTAGGAAAACAAAACAGATGTACTTTGGGGTGTTAATATGTTTTTACTACGACTTGTCATCCATAAACATAAATTCAATAATAATTGCAGCCCAAACAACAGTTGACAAGGGGATAAAGAATTGTCGGTCCAAAGTTTTGACAATTTTTAGTGCCTTACCAGCTTCCTTCCAGTTCCTCAAATGTGTGTGTGTGTGTGTGTGTGTGTGTGTGTGTGTGTGTGCGTGCGTGCCTGTTTGGAAATTAAAGTATAGGTCCTACTCACAAGCACGCACGCACTCACACCCACCCACACACACACATTTGCTCAGACATTAGTCTGAGAGTTTATCTATCTCTTGCACTTTTCTCCCAAAATATAGTCAGAAAACTTTATTTATTTTGACAGTAGCCATTGCTTAATTGCACTGACCCGACTCTATGTTTTAAAAGTAATTTGGTGTCTAGTCCATCTTTGGGTCATCGGAATGGCCAGAGATCAATTCCCAGACCCTTAACTCTCCTCCCATGGCACCCACTGCTGTTTATCGACACGGATGAGTCATTGCTCGGATCCACAAGGGTACACCCATTTCCAGGACACAAACTTTTGGTCGGGCAGTTTCTTTCGACTTTAGGATCGATTTGGGGTTGAAGGAGGCTTGGCAACGGCATGAACTATTTCTGAGCGAGAAACTTTCGCCTATTATTATTTCGCTAATGCTTCACAATTTCAGACTTCTCTCTCTCTCTCTCTCTCTCTCTCTCTCTCTCTCTCTCTCTCTCTCTCTCTCTCTCTCTCTCTATCTATCTATCTATCTATCTATCTATCTATTTCAGTCTCACTATTGTTTTTCCATTTGCGTATCTGTCTATCGATTCATCCATTAGTCTGTCTTTGTGTGAAACGCAAAACAGACTGTTAAAACATCGTTTCAAACGTGTGTAGTAAAGGAGCAACAAATGCAGTACCATTCATTTCTAACCGTTGTTTCTGCTCTGTGTTAATTCGTATGTTTTGGAATGGGATGTGATAACCTTACTTAATTAAGTGTCATGACTCCGATAGATGTCGAACTAAAAACTGACTGGTGATTTGTTCTGTATTCATTAATTCTTTGACATAGATTTCCATGGGTCTGCTATCTGAAACATACCTGCTGAAACAACGGTTTGCAGAAATTAAACATTTAGATAGATAAATAGAAGGATAGATAGATAGATGGATGGATGGATGGATGGACGGACGGATGGATGGATAGAGAAACAGGAGATAATAAAATGATAGATGAAAAGAAAGATTTAATTATTTATTTATTCTTCTAAACTGCAAATTGAAAAAAACATTCTTCATTCTGATGATATAACTTCTATTTGTTTCAGAATATCCTGTACTACATCTTAATGTTGAGGCCTACTCAGAAGTTGCCATTAATGCATGGGTTCTGGGAACTGACGTCCAACGTCCATCTTTAACACCAGTAACTGCAAACCACCACATCAAGGAATTCTTGAACAGTCACAACAGAAACTCGTCTTTGCGCGATCTCACTGGACCCATACTAGTGTTACTCAACAAGTTTGGACAAGGAACTCATTTTAAATTATGCCGCTGGGAGTCGCCTGACACTTTGACCGCAGTGGTGAATGTGTTTCTGTGTACCTTTAGGCAACGATAGTGGATCAAAATCATTAGTATTTGTCTTCAGACTCATCATATTTTCTGGGAACTGAAGAATTGGCTCAGAACCAGAACTGAAGAACTGACAAGACCATTTTGTGAGAAAAAGTGTTGCTTCTGGAAGTCTAAAACACAAGGCGGCACAAGCCACCTCCGTTCGTACAAAGCTTCTACGTCATCAAGCTTTTCATCACTTCTGTTGCGTCGAATCTCTCGCAGACTATTTTGCGTCACACATGCTAGGATGCCAGAGTTGTCTCCCCCGAGCCGGCTTGCCGAGTGAGGGGATGGCTTGCGTGGCTCCACACAGTGGTCAGCCAGTGAAGCAACCCTGGAGTTATCGTTCCTATCTTTGTTGCTGCAGTTCGTGTCTTTGTCTTTGTCGTCGCCGTTGTGCCGCCACCCGCGCCAACGCCGCCGACCCCCCGGGAGGAGCACGGTCATGACCCGCGCCCTGGCCCGCCCACGCCCAGCTCAGCATCCCCTGTGCCCGCCCGAGTCCCCGTCACTCCACCACGTGACGGCTGTCTTTAAAAATAACGCTGTTCAAACAGCTAGAACGTTACTGACTTGCACTACAGTTGCTTCTGTAGTAGTTACGCGCCCTTTGTTACCCCTGCGTCACAAGGTCCGGAGACGTCCATTTTCTGATCAGGTTCGTTCACTTTGGTATGATTGTATATTTATCATGCTGTTTCCACAGGCATGATGATTGCACATTACATTGTCTGCATTATTGTTATGAAGTGTGTACTCTCGCGATCTGATTGTCAGTATTGTTATTTTGGTAGGTTGTGTATGTTAACGTCGGGATGCAAGGTACTCACACCCAGCACGTAATGTGTTTCAGCGTAAAGCGGGTGCATGCATACTGGTATGCTTTTCTTTATCAATCATTTCTTAAAATATCGTCTTCTAATGACGCCCTCACCCCTATCCCACTGCCAGTAAACACAGGTCTGTAATACGTCACATTTCAAAACTGTCTGATGTGGGACTTTCACATAGATTAGTATCCCACTGCCAGTAAACACAAGTGCTGTAATACGTCACATTTCAAAACTGTCTGATGTGGGACTTTCAGACAATATCACGTGCACACTCGGGAACGCACGTTTTTTCCGCAAGAACTGTCCAGTTTATTATAGAACATATAATTTAAGTAATTACATCAGCTCGACGGGGCTAATTATAGTATAATTCCTTGATTGGATTCATTGTCACTAATTATAGATTGCTTTACAAGTCCATAACCTTGACTCCTTGCTGCTAATAATAGTATGTTATACAAGTCCATAACTGTGCTGCTAATAATAGCATGTTGTATAGTCCATAACCTTGACTAAGTGCTGTTAATAATAGCATGTTGTGCAAGTCCATAACTTTGACTAAGAGCTGCTAATAATAGCATGTTGTACAAGTGCATAATTTTGACTAAGTGTTGCTAATAATAGCATGTTGTACAAGTGCATAACCTTGAATAAGTGCTGCTAATAATAGCATGTTGCATGCTACATTTCATGGTCTCAACTTTCTACTTGTTTCGTTTCATAGTTTATTTGAAATGTTGGAGTGTCGAAGTGTTAGACCAATGTTTACTATATAATATCGTGCTGAATTTTATTTCAAAACTCATGACGTTATTAATTAAATTTGATTACATGCACAACAAAGAGCTGAACTTCAGTATACCGCGTTAAACAATCATGAAGAGATAGTTTCACCCTTCAAATTGCAATATTGTAATAAATTTTCGGAAACTAGAGTTTACGAAGACGCGGTTGTTTTCTACTTCTTTCTACTATTTTTCAATTTCAAATAAAACACTTGGTGTACACTGTAATCTCATCCATAAATAACCGTCTGATGAATTGTGTACAGATACAAGCGACGAATTCTACTTGAAAGAATCTATGCACACATCAAAGCCCACCTCTTACGTAAAAAGTATTTAAAAAATAATTGAAAGTCAGTACACTGGTGCTCGCCAGTCGCAGAGGCCTCGGACTTGCATAAAACTAACGGGAACATAGCGCGCATTCCCTGAATATAGATAACATGTACCCAGCGCTTATTAATCAACCGTTGAATAGCACAAATACCAGCCACGCGAGGGCACGCTTTCAATTCCTCAGTTGAAAACGTCAAACAAAAACCATTCGTCGGTTACTCGACTCTCCGTTTCACTGGTTAGGGGTAGCCCCCCTTTATTTTGTCGTCCGTGCTGTTATACTATGTAATCGCCAACACACGTATGCCTTGAAACGTCAGACCCTGATCAACATACTTTAAACATAAAATGTCTTTCGTGGGCTCTGATGCATAACAAGAAAGAAAGTATGTGCTTATTGGACAGGGTTCAAGAAGAGATGTTAACGGTGTTAAAAATACTTGTTCTTCAAAATAAATAAATCAAACAAATGTTGCGTGTACTTTTCTTGCAGACGCAAATCAACATTAGTTATCGGATTCTGACCAGTGTTAATTTCGATACAAAATTCTTTACATAGACACCACGGTCTTATTTATTCCTGCCCTGTCTATTTTAGGCAATGGGACTACGTGTACCCGTATTCTCTAGTGCAAAAGGCTTCTTTTGTGTTACTTAAGGTAACGTTAAAGTTTCCAGAAATGGGACACGAGGAGACGAGCCGTACTGGTTTGACGCTCCGGCTTGCTAGTATAATGCGAAAACTAAAAGTAAATATTTCTTTTTCGAGAGTTAAACGTAAATAAATTTCGCTAGTTTTATTCATTTAAAATGCATTTATGTTCGTGCATTTAACTTTTGTATTTGTTTTAATGGTTTTCGTTTTAAACTGATTAATTGTCATACACAAAAACCTCTGATATATAGTAGGACTTGTGTGTTGTTTTAAGTCTTGTTTTGCTTTTAAGTGATCTGTAAACAACACCCTTTGCTTTTATTTGAATGAATATTAGTGAATGAAATTAACAGAAATGATTAAGGTCAGATGTAGAATGAAATTTAAGAGGGAAACCATACCATTCGTTACGATGAAAACAATGATTTTGTTTTATGTCTGTTGTCTTAAAAAGAAATAAAAATGATATTTCTAAACAGAAAAGCTTGCCGTATTTTACCTTGAACTTTTGAACTACGACATCGATGCCATCTCTTATATAAAACACGTGACTATTAAAATCTTTCTGCTCGTCTCTTATATAAAACATTTGTGACTATTAAAATCTTTCTGCTCGTCTCTTATATAAAACATTTGTGACTATTAAAATCTTTCTGCTCGTCTCTTATATAAAACATTTGTGACTATTAAAATCTTTCTGCTCGTCTCTTATATAAAACATTTGTGACTATTAAAATCTTTCTGCTCGTCTCTTCGTGAAAAAAAAAACTCGCTCACTTTACATCTTAACCACCATTCGTGACAGAAGAACTGTGCCTTGAAAAACTTGATCATTCGTGACAATAAAACACTCCTTTTGGTAATTTGCCTTTAGTACAATAATGTACCTTTTGGTAAATTGCTTTTAGTAAAAATTATGCTCCTTTTGGTAACTAAGCTATTGGTAAGAATAGTGTGCCCTTCGGTAAATTGCTGCTTGTAAAAAATAATGTTCTTTTTTTTTTGGATATGTGGCAATTGGTAGCAATATTTACTTTTGGGGAACTTGCTAATTTGGCAACATTAATGTTCGTTGTGGTAAGTTGGCTATTTGCAACAATAATGTTCCTGTTAGGTAATTTGCCATAGATATTAATAAAGTTTTTTTTTTTTTGGTAATTTAACTGCTAATGAAAATGAGGCTCGTTTTCCATCAACATTAAGCAACTCCGTTTGTACGCTGTATTTTGTTGAGTTTTAGGCATTTATTTTCATGTGTGTATTCGTGTGTTATGTGTTTGTGAGTGTAGCATATTTCGGTTAGAATTCCTTTGTGTTTTCTTCCTTCTTTATGAAGATTTAGAACGATAGATTCCTTACTGATTACTTGATTACTCCCTCTTTCCTAATTCATTAAACGAAATGAATTAGTCATTGCATTGGTTAAGTGGATATAGACAGGACTTTAAAATACATATTACATTTGTTTTCATAATATCAGGTGTTCACTTAACTACAGCCTTAGTACTTTACAGCATACATTTAGACGGTTCACTTAACTACAGCCATAGTACTTTACAGCATACAATTAGACGGTTCACTTAACTACAGCCTTAGTACTTTACAGCATACAGCCTTAGTACTTTACAGCATACAATTAGACGGTTCCGAACAATGGTTACTGAGTCCCACAAACTTCGCAACTTAAACTGCAGATAATATTTGTGGATGGTGTCGTATGGAGAAAATCGGAAAAAAAGGGATTTTGAGGAGCGACAATTACTCACCACGTATTTTAACCTTTGCAGAGAGATCTTCCATTAAGATTAAATTCCAGGGTTTTTTTTTAAAGGCAAGCAAACAGAGGACATAGCCATATCATTGCCTGAGAAACTGTGCTTGCACTTGAAGAATTGTATCTTGTGTTGCTAATGGCGGATCAGTTGGAGTAGTGGTACTCGGCCGACCCACGTCTTGTCTTAATGTCAACTGATCAAACTCCATAGTCTTACTTATTTTTGTACGTTCTCTCTTTTGCGCACGATCCCTTATATACATACACACAATTACACACGCATATAACGCACGCAGTCACATACACACACACACACACACACACACACACACACACACACACCTACATACACATGGGCCTGATAACTTAATGGTCAGACTTGAGTTACTGACAACACCATCATTTGTAATAACGCCAACTGCATTTCGTTTCTAAATGTCAAAAGGGCTTGGCAAAGACTGGGTGGCCCGATAAGTATTTGTCCAAGATTACTAATAGAACAGTATCGTCTTGCTTGAGTTGACAGAAAATGCCAGGCTCCCTTCTATAAAATCCAGTCGTTTGTATGCCAACAGACTTAATCTGATCCAAGTGGCTTCAAGCGCAATATCTCCCCATTAAAATCCTTTATCATTTCCACCGATAGAAACGAGAGGGGAAAATATGTGGGTATTTTTTTTTTTTTATCAAATTAGTGTTGTCAGGCACTTTTCTGCTTTCATTTTAAATTAAATTGAACATTACAGCTGACAAATACATACAAAAAGCTGATCGGCAGCATTTGTCTACTGTTCAGTGTTTCCTTACTCTTAAATGTGCTGTCTTATGTATCATTTTCTTTAGTGCAAAGTTCAGTCATCGAGTCATTAATGTCTTTGTTCAGTATTTCTATCACTGAGACATCATTGTCTTGAGTCTGTAATGTAATTTCTGCGTCATTACTGTCTTTGTTCTGATTTGCAATCACTGAAACATCATTTTCATATGTTCTGTAGTTCTGTCACTGAGGTATCGTTGTCTTTAATTTGTATTTCTATCACTGAGGCACCATTGTCTTGAGTCAGTAATGAGATTATTGAGGCATCAATGTCTTGAGTCTTTAATGCGATCACTGAGGCACGCTTGTAATCTTTATTAGGATCACTGAGGCACGCTTGTAATCTTTATTAGGATCACTGAGTCCTGTTTTAATGTTTATTACGATCATTGATTGCATTGTCTTTATTCAAACGTGCTCAAGGAGTTTTCATTGTTATTTTTCTGCAGTGTTCACACTGAGTCATCTATATTTTCAGTCCAGAGTACTTTCAACGAGTCCTCAGTATAATAAGTCCAGAGTGCAATAGCCCATTTATCAATATGTTTAGCCTGGAGTGTGATTACTGAGTTATCAATATCTTTAGATCGGAGTGCAATCACTTATTCATTGATATCTTTATCTTGAGTGTGATTACTGAGTTATCAATATCTTTAGATCGGAATGCAATCACCGAGCCATCAGTATCTTTATCTTGGAGTGTGATTACTGAGGTATCAATATCTTTAATCCAGAGTGCAGTCACCGAGATGCCAGTCATGAATATCTTGACTTTAGCCTTGGGTGCGATTAACAGTCATGAATATCTTAGTCCGTAGTACCACCACCGAATTCTCGATGTCTTGAAAGCAGACTGTGATCACCGAATCAATTTTATCTTTAGCCTGGAGTAAGCTCATTGAGTCATCTTCGAGCACTGTCATTTACCTGTTTCGATCACCGAATCATCATCTGTATTCTGGAGTGTATTTAATGACTCGTCTTTGTGTATGTACCACGTTGCAATAACATAGGCACCATTCTTTCTAAACACACAGATCGGATTCAGACTTCATTTTCAACAAGTAATAGCCGCATACACTTACGTTGCACACCCGCCTGAAAGTCGGGGGGAGGAAATAGTTGACTCACTTCAACTCACATCTGGAATGTGACTCCACTTCTTAAGTTTTGTCCAAGACATACCTGAAGGCAACAAGCTGATATGCCATTCTTGGATCTTCAAACAATCGGACTGGTGGCAGGCAGTGTGCTGCCAATCCTCTTATGGAACATAGCTGTCCAAAATGAGATCACACGTTCTCAGTTTGGAAAGGCAGACGCATTGGAAACATCCTGTTTGAGTTACCTTCCAGGGGTGCACTTAATGTCTTAACTCCTTTGGCCCTGAGTAGTTTAGCATCCAATTATCCATAAAAAGAAGTTATTATTAGCCACGTATGGATGAATGACTGCAGCAAGAGGTATTTTGGGTTTATTATCTGGCTTACTATTAAAAGATCGATACTCGACAGACCTGCTCAATAGTTATGATATACAAGAAAACAAATTATCGATTCCATCAGCATACCCAATCAAATTTAATAGATATAAACCTGCCTATGAGTTAATATCAACGATAGTCTTAAAAGTATTTAACCTGCCAATCAGCTATTTCGGCTTTAACTAAAATGCTTCAAGAGCGCTAATTAAAAATGTTTCAGAAATAGGAAGGTATGACAAACTTAGTAACGTCATACTGTCACAACCAAAATGCTATGGTTTGCTGGAAGTGATATCGATTGTTTTTAAATATATACCCGCTCAGAGGTCATTGGAAGTTTATCACAAATTTCATCTTAAAAAAACACTCGGTGGAAAGTGTGTCCAAAACTTTAGAATCCTTCCTCATAAAACATTACTCATTTGTGGAGTTCTTTCGAGCATATTCCCCCCCACACACACACACACACACAAAACACACACTAGAATTCTGTAACTTAAGCGTCGTGTGCTGATCTCTCCACTGCACTACACTATATGACCTAATTAGCAAGTGCAGTACAATGAAGAGTTGTACACGTGGCATTCAGACGTTATGACTGAAACAGTATGAAATAAGAAATGAAATGCCAGGTATGTCACGTGTTAATCATTCGTGACTTCATTAAAATCCCTTTACTATCTGACACAAATATTTCCCATGTTACTAATTTTGTTCATTTATGATTAATTATCCATGGAGAGAGGAGTGTGTATATGTGTATGTTTGTGTGTTGGTGTTTTTCGAATATTTCTGAACGAATGGGGAAAAAAAGCAATAAAAATTGTTACCAGGAGAGCTAAATGTAATATTATTCAGATTAACACTTTTGGAAAAGTCTAACCAATATTTCAGAAAATTAAATAAATCTTTTTCTTAAATGTTCCGTTGTGTTGCTTTTTCTAGACTATGCATACTGTCAACTTAAGTTTCTCATCTGTCTTATCATAATAAATCTTTTAAAGCCGGAATACACTGCTGGTCACGTGTGTTGTAATTTTTCTTTCGTATGTGTGCAGTTCTCTCGTGCGGTTTGTACGTTTTTCTTACTGACCATGCTAATGGGTCACTGCCTGGCCTTACCCTGGGTGGAGGAATCTGTTGACTCCGTCAAACTGCGCACGCAGTCTTGTCAACCCGTCCCAGAGGAGACTCTCAAGGGCATGCTGGGACCAGCCTATGATCCCAGGCGCATGGCCGACAAGGATCCCATAACTTCTACTAAGCGTGGCGACCTCTTGAGCGAGGACCAGCCGGACCAAGAGACTGATGACGTCCGCATGAGCGCGATCTACCAGGATGATGACCCTAGTGGTAGAGGTCGTTATCGGGATGAGGATTTTGTAGACGTTGTGTCAGACGCAGACGATAGTCTCTCCAAACAAGATAATGTCGAGGATAGAGAGACAGAGGACGAGTTTGAGGAGGAGTTAGAAGAGGAAGGGGTGAAGCCGGACTCCTCCAAAACAGTTTTAGTTAACGAATCTCCATTATCAGTCTCATCGGAGGCGGACCGACTGTCCTCGAAACAAATGAACCCCAAGGGCAAAGGTCAAGGGCGGACTTTCCAATACATGCGACGGCGGCGCCGTACTAGTGACACTGAGTTAGACTCAACTGAATCAGCGGGGGACTCAGAGAGGGGTGGCGAAAGCAAGAAGGACTCCTTACTACCCTTAAAGTTATTGCTTAGCGGCAAGAACAAAAAACTCAGACGAAAACTGAAGAAATATTTTCGGAAGAAAGGCACTAAGCTGGCCAACAAACCCCCTCCCTGGGAGTGTAAACTTAAGCAAGTATGGATGAGACTGAGAGAGGGTCACTTCCCCCGATTATTGTTAGATGGTAAGTGTTTGACAGACAAATGTTTTTACCGGCTTTACGACTGTGTTCCGCAGAAGTACAAAGTGAAAATATTGAAACGGGACCCAGATTTCTGCAACCCGTTGCCAACAGTAGGAATGAACACCACTTATGAACAAAAGTGGAATATTGTACGTTATTCTGTGACTGTAGGCTGTAACTGTGAACAAGCACCCACGGATTCTTCTAATAGCCGAAGAATCACGTAAACAAACTTTTTGACTTCAACTGAGACAGGAGACAAAAGATTAGAGTCAAAAGGGAGGGCACTCGGCTATCAGTAGGGCATCTCCACTAAACAAAAACAAAACAGTGGATAGACAACCCTGAGATATAAATTAAAACAACCCAAAATGTTTTTATTCTCAGCGTGCATACTTGTCTCTGCTAATTAACATTCGCTTTTGACTTGCTTATTCCTTGCTTGATTTTGGAATATCAGTTTGTGGATTCGAACCTTGCTGCTCCAACCCATGTTGCATTTCAATCTCTTTCTAAGACCTCTACCTCTCCCTTACTTTTCCTCACCTCCAGCCATTCCTCACCCCGCATTCCCTAAACAACCGTCACCTCCCCTACCTGCACTGTTACGTCAGAACACTGAAAACCACGTAACGTCAAGTTAGTGTTGTTAGTGATGTTTGTAGATAATGTATACTCTCGATAGGGAAATGGGGGAGTGAGAAGCCAGGAAGGTTAGACTGCATGAAAGGAACCCTTTCTTCAAGACTGTGATGATAACACATGCGGTGTCGTTTCTTCTTTTATCTTCAATTTTGCGACGATGCATGGCGGTGTCATGTGCATACAACGACTTTGTTTGTGACTAGCGTAGCCGCATAGCGATAGGTCGCTTAACTATGGTAGCTCTGATGTGAAGAAACTATTACAGTATAATGATCAGACCCTTCGTTGTGTTTGTTTTGTGTTGCTTTGTTTATGTTTTTGTTTTGTTTCTATTATTTATTACATACTGGCAGATTTCTAAAAGCAGGGGAAAAAGTAATCAAAAACCTTATTTTAGAATTATTTGATATGAACTGTTTCCTTCCATTTGTACTTAGACAACTTAAGTTTTCCGTTAATTGTGTGTAGAGAAGAACAAAAAGCATATAATATTATATTCGAATTGTCGTAAGCCGAGTCTGTTGCCAGTTGGAATCATCGTTTGCATTCGGATAAAGCATGACACGCGGTGAGCTGGTTTGTATACAAGCCGTGCTCGGCACGAATTGAGAGTACTTTTATTTAATTTCTTAAAACTACTATCTAACGATATTGCCACTCTATTTCGTCTGTAAAGTGGTTAAATGAATTTGCTTTCGAAAATCGCTATAGCAACAAGTACCAACTTTCGTAGTGTACACTATTCACAATGGCTACGCATTTAATTTTTTTTTTAAATATAGACAGCATATGACAAAAGCTTAAAGGGAGACCACTGAACGACGAGTTTGGGCACTTAAGTGTTTTTCAATTTACGCTCCATTACTTCGAATCCAGCCGGAAGTCTTTCCCATTTATACCTAAACAGCAAAAATCCAGTCCTTGGTTGAAAATAGTTTTCATGTTGTAGTTATCGTAATGGAAATATATCCCCGCCACCGTGGGATCAACGGATTTATTTTCCTAAATAAGGTGAATTTAAGTCAATCTGCAGGCACACACTCACACTGCTGCAAAAGATGATTAAATCTGCCTGCCTTCGTATGCATCTCTCTCTTCTGTACAGTCTGCCTGAGAGTCTGTCATTTTCTATCCTCTTATTGGTCCTCTTAAATAGGTAGTGTCTTCGTTAATAGTGTGTTGTAATGACCACTTATTAATCAGTAACTATATCGTATAATATTACAAGGGGGAAATGATTGCATGAATTCCCCCAAAAAGAACAGTTTCCAAACGCTTTCCCCTGTTTCCCCCCATCCCACCTGTCTTCGCCATAGGCAATGTGATATGACCCCACTCCTCGCCCAACTCCCATCTCCCGACTCCATTTATGTTTGTATTTTGCAGGATATTTCATTCACCCACACTATACACCACCACTACCACCATCATCATCACCACCACCACCACCACACGGCCATTCACCATGTGATTGAATGCGCTTCGTGAAGATTACGTTATTAATCTGCTCTCAAGTCTCACGTGACGGATCCCAACAGAAGCGATAATCAAATACAGAGCATCCTGAGTGTCGTATTTGAACGCTAACACATTCGCTCTGTGATCTATCTATCTATCTATCTAGCTAGCTAGCTAGCTCTGTCTTTTAATCTATGTATCCACCTATTTACCTATTTATGTCTGTGGTTGTGTCGGTATTTACGCACACACAAACAGTTAAACACACATACAATATATAATGTTTGTATCTATCTTCCGATCGATCGACAATCACAGACTACAGCTCTAGCGTCTAAGCATGGCTAAATCCTGATAAAGCGTGATACGCACACACTCTTCGGAAGTCACTAACGTTTCTATGTAACTCTTTCAACACACCATCCGCCCGTAACAAATAGCGCAGACATAAAATATGAAACTTAGTGTGATAAATCTGCCAGTGACATTTATATGCTTCTTGGATTGGATCCAACACTACTTTGAGTGGATTATTTTTTTTTAGTTTTCTTGTTTTTCATTTGAAAACAAACAAACAAATAAACTGTGTTTTTTTTTAATGCCAGTAGAAGTTTGACGTACCTCAGGGTCTGAGAGATCGTAGTCTCGGTAGATGTCTGTACTGTATTAGCAGACGTCCGGATTGTAATATTTTAAGACGTATAACAATAATGAATTTTGGATACATTCCCATGGCATTGGCACATTTCGTTGGATATTGTATTTGAAGTGGGCCGTACGTTTGTACCCCAATGAACAAATGTATGAAAGCAATTCTATTTATGATATTGTATTTAAATAATTAAACTTAACAATCCATGTTTTATTAAGCATTGTGTATTTGAGTTTGGAAAGAAAGAGTTGGCAGTGTGCGATATGAATGTCTGAGAATAAGCATGATAGGCCAAGTATGTACGTACTCACACTAAATTAAGGTATAAGAAAAAAATATATATCTCGAATACACACACACACACACACACACACACACACATATATATATATATATATATGCACACAACAAACATTCCAAACTTACACCTTCAAATTTGTAATCACACACCCACACACACACACACTGTTATACTCTAAAATTCTTGCGACCTATGTTACCCATTTTAAACAAGATAGATGCTTTGTATTTTCCCTCGTTCACAACTTAAATAAATCTTTTATAGGTATCAAATATTTTAAAGAAAATAATGAAATGCGATGTATGAGAAAGTAATTTTGCTTGCACCTCTTATTTGCAATTTTTTAATAATTTTTTAAAGAAATCTCAAAGCAATCCTTATTTACAACTTTACAGTGTAACTGAACATAAGCTACAACAAGAACAAGCATTTGAAAGATAGATTAATATTGTTAAGCTTTGTAAACTTTAAACTAACATTTAATAACTATGACATGCATACATTAAGACTACAGCTAGAGAAAAAAATAGTTTGAAACAAACTGATATATAAAACATAAAACTAATACGTAACAAAGCATAATCAAATGCGTAAACAACAAAAACTAATACATAACGAAACACACACTAATACATAACGAAACATACGCTAATACATAACAAAACATACACTAATACATAAGGAGACATACGGTAATACATAACAAAACATACACTAATACATAAGGAAACATACGAAATACATAACAAAACATACACTAATACATAACGAAACATACACTAATACATAACAAAACATGCACTAATACATAACGAAACATACACTAATACATAACGAAACATACACTAATACATAACAAAACATGCACTAATACATAACGAAACATACACTAATACATAACAAAACATACACTAATTCATAACGAAACATACACTAATCAAAACAAAGCATACACTAATACAAAGCGAAACATAAACTAATACATACATAAAACATAAACTATTACTTACACAATTTAAACTATTACTTACACAAAAAAATAAAATATTACATACACAAAACATAAAGTATCACGTACACAAAACAAAGTATTACGTACACAACTAATAATCTATTACGTACACAACTAATAAACTATTATATACACAAAACATAAAATATTACGTACACAAAACAAAATATTACGTACACAACTAATAAACTATTACGTACACAACTAATAAACTATTACGTACATAAACTATTATATACACAAAACATAAAATATTACGTACACAACTAAATAAACTATTACGTTCACAAAACATAAAATATTACTTGACAAAGCATAACATGATATACACATGCAATATCTGTAAACTTAAATGTGCACTTCTGGCATCTTGACCTGAAATGACAAAGAGTGGAACATTCATGAAATTAAGCCAGTACTAGTTTTTGATGCTCGTGGCTCTTCATTCCCTGCTAAAGGCTTCCTTCACACACATATAAACACACATGATAATCTGTTATTGCAGAACTTTACACAACGAAGAACAAGTCGAAACCGGAGTTTTTAACTGAAAATATAATCATTTGAGGTATACAAATCTGGTCAATGTGTTCAGCTGTTATCCTTTTGAGTGAACTTCAAATTTGGGGACTTTGGGGACTCATAGCCGAGCAGTTGAGTTCCTCTGATTTTGCTTGGGCTGATGCCATAAAAAATAAAGAATGCAGACACAAAGTCTTTGTTATTCCCGATTTCCTGCTGCTTCCAACACATTGATTTATCAGTACGGATAAAAGAGAATTAAAGACCTAGAATGACAGAAAGTTTTCTAAATGAACGATGAAGGTTAATGCTCAAGGTAATAACCGTAGAACACAGGCTAGATTTTGGCCCTGAAATCTAAATCAGCTCATTGACACAGCAAAACACTACTAAATTTTGGCCAGGAAATCTAAACCAGCTCATTGACACAGCAAAACACTACTAAATTTTGGCCAGGAAATCTAAACCAGCTCATTGACACAGCAAAACACTACTAAATTTTGGCCAGGAAATCTAAATCAGCTCATTGACACAGAAAAACACTACTCAATTTTGGCCAGGAAATCTAAACCAGCTCATTGACACTGTAAAACACTACTAGATTTTGGCCATGAAATCTAAATCAGGTCATTGACACTGCAAAACACTACTAGATTTTGGCCATGAAATCTAAATCAGCTCTTTGACACTGCAAAACACCACTAGATTTTTGCAATGAAATCTAATAAGTCAGCTCAATTCTGTACTTATTGACAACTCCACCCACCCACACATCAAGAAGAAAATCAAGAAACGGAATTGTTCTGGTCTGAACTATGTCCTTGACACTACAATCTTATCAGCTCTTGTTTTCAGTTCCATTCTCTCCATTTCAGAAGTTTGAACAATGTCCTTGACACCACAGTCTTAATTAACTCTTGTTCTCAGTTCCATTCTCTCCATTTCAGAAGTTTCAACATAGAACGAAACATGGCGTTATTCCAAATCAAACAGTAGTTACTGCTTTCATAATGACCTTAAATCTCCCAGTCGGCAACAGTGAGCCCCTAATGATATTGTACTAAATGCATCAGTGGTCTACAATGTTTTCCTCATGTCTCGTACACTATTCAAATATAATTACACATACCTTTACCTTTTCTCTACAAAACAAACAACAGATGATTTACACATAACTTTATCTTTTCTCTACAAAACAAACATTAGATGATTTACACATACCTTTACCTTCTCTCTACAAAACAAACAACAGATGATTTACATATAATTAAACGAATATACCCCTATTTTGTACTCGTTCGTTTCTAAGTAATTCTGTTTCATAATTATTTCACGGCAGACAGACTGTTCAAGTTTGACAAAACAAATAATAAAAATAAGACATTCTTTAATGATTTTGTTCAGAGTCCAAATACTTACAGTTTCATATAAAATATTATAATGCTTCCTAGCCACAAACAAATGTAGTATATCATTGCAAAAGCAAAGTCTCGATCTGCCATTAAAAAACATGGGCTAAAAATTCGTCCTCATGTGCTGCTTACTTACATGGTCATCATAGATTTAAATATCATAAGCATAAGTGAAATATAACAATATAAAATATAATTAAAGTCAAGAGATAAACATGAATATAATATTAGTTAGGCGAGCAAAACCACACATCTTCAGCAGTAATATATACAGAGGATGATTTCCTGCTGTGTTGATAACCAGCGATAAGGTTAGTAGAATGATTATACTTTGTTAACACCGAGAGTCAAAATACGTATTGCCTCAACAGTCAGCTGAATTCAAATAACGATTTACAGGTGAGTTTCAGGTATATTCGTTCACTTGGCTGAGCTGTGCTTTAATTAATAGTTTAGTGAGTTGTCTGAAACATTCAAGTATTTTCCAGCATAGGAATAAGGACCAGCCCTTATAGAAGGTAGATTTACGTGTCTATTTTTAGAGGAAAGGTGGTTGTGGGCTGCATAAGCAATTGTGTGATATCTACCAAGAACAGTAGGTTTATAATGCGTGTAGTAAACAAAAGAAACATTTTCCTTTTCTCTGAAATATTTATTTTTAAATATAAA
This sequence comes from Sinotaia quadrata, assembly GCA_028829895.1. NCBI lineage: Eukaryota > Metazoa > Mollusca > Gastropoda > Architaenioglossa > Viviparidae > Sinotaia > Sinotaia quadrata. The sequence goes on from CM054178.1 coordinate 107,160,978, forward strand.
TTTTTCTTCCCGAAATAGTCTTTTTATTACAAGTATTATTTTGAGTGCAGACGATTTTGTGCAGATATAAGGATATTGCAACTTAAAGTTACGCTAATGTAGTTGTCTCCCTCTCAGCCAAATTTTCCACTTCACTTGCCATTGAATCTGAAATCTTTGTCAGTTGGACATTGAAATTACTTATTTTCTTTTATTCCGTTCTTCATTTTCTTTTCTAGTTCTTTCTTTTTTCTCTTTTTCTCTTCATCATCACCACCACCATCATCATCATCAACGTCGTCATCATCATCATCATCATCATCATCATCATCATCATCATCATCTTCTTCTTCTTCTTCATCCTCATCCTCTCATCCTTATCAATATTATTTTTCTTCCGCTTCTCCTTCTCCTCCCTCCTATTCCTTATTTTATTCTTCTCATTCTCGATTTTATTCTATTCCTCTACATTTTCTCTCCACCCCTCTATCTCCTTCACTTCTTGTATTCCTCCCTTTTTCTTCGTACCCACTCTCCTTTTCTTCCCCCTCCCTCCTCCTCGCTCTTGTTTTATTAACCCACCTTTCGTTCTTCTCATATTTTTCCTCTTTCACCTCTTACCCTGTCTCCTTTTCTGTTTCTTTTTGTCCTCATTCTTCTTTACTCTCTCTTTTTACTTTTTGCCAAATGATTTTTCCTCTTCTTCTTTGCCTGCTTATTCTTTCTCTTCTTTTCCTTTTACTTCTTCTGATTTTTCATCTTCTAATCATTTTCTTCTTTCCTTTTCTTTTCCTTCCTTTTCTCTTTCACTCCACCTACTTTTCCTTTATTCTTCTCTTACTATTATTACTTCTTCACGATCTAAATTTTCCTCAACCTCGTTGTCCATCTCATCCTCTTTCATCTTTCTTCTCTTGTCTCTCCTTTTCTTTCCGTCTTCACTTCCTCTTCTCTTTCTCTCGTCTTCCTCTTACATTTTTTCTTTTGTCCTCATTCTCTACTGTTCGTATTCCTCTTGTACTCCGAATTTACCCCACCTTACCTCCTTTTCTTTTTTCTCCGCCTTTTCGTTGTTTCTCTTTGCCTTCTCAAACCCCTCTCCACCCGTCCCCGTTTTACAGCTTCTTTTTATCTTCCCCTTCTTTTCTCTTTTTATCTTCCCCTTCTTTTCTCTTTTTATCTTCCCCTTCTTTTCTCTTTTTATCTTGTCCTTCTTTTCTCTTTTTATCTTCCCCTTCTTTTCTCTTTTTATCTTCCCCTTCTTTTCTCTTTTTATTTTCTCCTTCTTTTCTCTTTTTATTTTCTCCTTCTTGTCTTTTTCTCTTCTCCGCCGTTCTCTTCTCTTCTTTTTATTTTCTGTATCTTACACACACACACACACACACACACACACACACACACACACACACACACACACACACACACACACACACACACACACACACACACACACACACATACACACACACACACACACACATATACACCCATTCTGCCGTTTCCTTGTACTACTCTATATTCATTTCTTCGTTCTCTCTCTCTCTCTCTCTCTCTCTCTCTCTCTCTCTCTCTCTCTCTCTGAACTATATTACAATCTACACATAACAGACGCTTGCACTGTTTCTAAAGAAAATGGTATCAACAGTACCAAATGCTTTTAGCTTGAAGTCAATATTCAACATTAAAATCCGGGGATACGGGCAATGTCTGATAGTAACCAGTACAACGCGTGATATTTTTTAACAAAATATGGTTTATCAAAAAAATAATGAAAATACACGATTTGCCAAATAACAATGAACGATAAGTTTTACTTGACAGGAGCAGTCCTCTGAACAACAAATAGGACGAGTTAAAGCATTGCTTGCTAGAATGAATAAGCATAAACTGTAGTAGAGATTAAACTGAAAGACAAACAATGAAGCAAATCAATGAGGTAGAGGATTGCTTGTTTGAATGAATTTAGCGTGAATAATGTAGATTAGACTGAGAGACAAGCAATTCAGTAAACCAAAAGGAAACAGTGAGATAAGTGGTCTTGCCTAACAAGCACTATGTGATCTAGGCTCTCAAATAATTAAGTGGTCTTGCCTAACACGAACTATGTGGTCTGGGCTCTCAAATAATTAAGTGGTCTTGCCTAACACGCACTATCTTGAGTACACCTAAATAAGCACTGATTGATATAGTCCTATAATGCATTAAGTGGCACTGACCTACATATAGACTCTGTGGTATAGAACTCAGATTTAGACCTTAAAAATGTCATAGACAGAGTAGGCCCTCAAATGCACCATGTGGTATGGGCCTCGAATGCACTAAGTGATCTAGGTCTGCAAATGAACTCTATGATATAGATCTACAAATGAACTCTATGATATAGATCTACAAATGAACTCTATGATATAGATCTACAAATGAACTCTACGATACAGATCTACAAATGAACTCTACAAATGAACTCTATGATACAGATCTACAAATGAACTCTATGATATAGATCTACAAATGAACTCTATGATATAGATCTACAAATGTGCTTAGTGGCTAAGCTTACAGCTGCGTTAAGTAGTCTGGGCCTGCATGGGCATTTTGCAGTTGGCTTACAAATGCGCTAAGTGTTCTGGGCCTGTGTTAAATGATCTGGTATTCTAGATCTATAAATGCAAGAAGAGGTGGCTGACGACAAAATATATGGCCTAACTGAAATTATTAAATTATTTTAACAACAACGCTCACTATTATTGCTAGAATTCCAAGAATTCCAATGACAGTAGTTCTTCAAATATTAGTGTCTACGTCTTGGTATAGCAGAATAGTTCTAGAGGCAGTAGAGTACTTCGAGTAGTGGTTGTTGTAAAGCACTTCTAGTGGCAATAGAGGGCGTTTAATAATAGTAGTTATTCGGTGACAGTATAAGTTTTTTTTAATTAATAATAGAGTTATTCCTGTGGCAGTAGAAGGCTTTTAATAACAGTAGAGCTATTGCAGTGGCACTAGAATATTTCTTGTAGTAGCATAATACTTCTAATAGTAGTAATTACCAATATTAGTAGAGTATTTCAGTGGCAAAAGAGCATTTTATCTTCAGTAGAGTAGAGCACTACTGTTTTGCAGAGTACTCTTTGTGGCGGTAGAGGACTACTAGTGGAAGCAAAGTATTTTAGTGGCAGTAGAATACTTCTAGCAGAAAAGTACATATTGTGGAAGTAGAGTATATTAGTAACAGTATAGTATTTTAATGGTAGTAGAGTATATTTTAGTAGCAATAGAGAACTACTAGTAGAAGAGTACTTATAGTGGCAACAAAGTATTTTAGTAGTAGTATAAATTTTAATGGCAGTAGAGTATACTTTAGTGGCATTAGAATACTACTCGTGGCAGAGTATTTTAGCGGTAATAGTTCATTAATAGTGGTATAGAGTACTACTAGTGACAAAAGATTATAAATAGCAGAAACAGATTTCGAATAATGGTAGTAGATTACTAATCGTGGTAGATAGATAGATAGATAGATAGATAGATAGATAGATAGATAGATTTGAGATCAGTCAGACAAAAACACATTCAAACTGATGCATTGATTTATTTAGACAGTACCTAAGAAGAAGACATAAAGACAAACAGAAAGAAAAGATATGGGGAAAAAAGAGGGAGAGAGTTTTGGAGATCAAAAGATAACTGCACATTCAAATAGTGGAGCCTGACGAAATTGTAACCACCACCCATCTCTAACAGTATTTAAAGACGAGTGTGGGGAGGGGAGACTTCGCTAGACGAAAATGTCCTAGAATAGCGTAAACATCAACACAGGGGCATTCTCGCTAAGCACCTCGCCAAGTCCAATTACTCTTGACGATTCATTTTGAACCTTGTGCTCGGTGCCCAATGCTGCAACTCCAATAGAACCTCATTTTCGTGATGGAGCTTTGTGCAAAAGTTTGAATTAGTGATCGCCCACGCAGGCCCACTGAAACGTGATCGAAGGGTTATTAAATGAATCTCTTGACCAAAATAATATATGATAAAGGCTCAGAAACTCTGCATCCCAAAGCGTGCGCAGTTGAACGGCTTGTAAATGTCTACCCTGCCAAATGTGTACCTTGTAGTAATGACTGTTTCTTTTGTCCAAAATATATTGTGATGACGGTAGTTTGTTGGAATGAAGAGGGTGTGTATGGTGTGAGTGATCAGGGTGTGGTATGGTGTGAGTGATCATGAACTCTTAACTGGGTTTGGTGGGTTTACTCATGAAAAATATACGGAATGAATTAGCTTACAGACAGTCAAGCAACGATGATTTATAGAGGAAATTAAGTGGCAGAAAGAAAGAAAATTAAAAATAATATAAACTATTTCATGGCAGTGATGGGTTTTTAAAATAAATAATGTCTAATATGGCTTTGATTTATTGAATATCACAGGGGAAGAAAAAGTATTTTTAAATCCTCCTTTATCTGCAGTTTTATTTTATATTGTTACTCACTGGTATAACTCGCTATTTACTTATTTCCAAGATTTTTATCTATTGTGTTTGCCTCTAATTAGTCATTCTAGATCATTTATTTCTAGTTTTGTTTTCTATATGGATTGTCGTCCTCGTCAGTCATTCTACAATCTAAACCATTTATTTTTAGTTTTATATTCTGTTTGAACTGTTGTTTTAGTCAGTCATTCTACAGTCTAAACCATTTATTTTTAGTTTTATATTCTTCAGAACTGTTGTTCTACTTAGTCATTCTAGAAGAATCTAAATCATTTGCTTTTAGTTTTGTATTCTGTTTGAACTGTTGTTCTAGTAGTCAGTCTAGAATCTAAACCATTTAGTTTTAGTTTTGTATTCTGTTTGAACTTTTGTTCTAGTTAGTCATTCTAGAGTCTAGACTCTAGACCATATATTTCTAGCTTTGTTTTTTTTTAATGGATTTTCGACCCAGCTAGTCATTCTTAGTCAATTACTACTTTTCCAGTTCTGAGTGACGTTTTGTGTTTGTCATTCTAGTTAATTAATCATTATCATCCACACATTCCCTATTTTGTATTCTTTATATTCTGTCATTCTAGTTAATCATTATCATCCACACATTCCCAATTTAGTATTCTTTATCTTCTGACATTCTACGTAATCATTTCGAGTCCGTTTATTCTAATTTCTGTTAATCTAATTAGTCAATTGAGTCCATTTATTCCCATTTCTGTATTTTTAGTGCCTGTCATTCTAGTTAGAAATTTTAGTAAATTTATTCCCATTTCTATATGTCTAGCGTCTATCATTCTAATTAGACATTTTAGTAAATTTGTTTATGTATTACTTAATGCCTGTATTCTAGTCAGACATTTAAATCCATTTATTCGCATTACTGTGTTATTTAGTGTCTGTCATTCTAGTCAGACATTTACGTCCATTTATTCGCATTACTGTGTTATTTAGTGTCTGTCATTCTAGTCATACATTTACGTCCATTTATTCGCATTACTGTGTTATTTAGTATCTGTCATTCTAGTCATACATTTACGACCATTTATTCGCATTACTGTGTTATTTAGTGTCTGTCATTCTAGTCAGACATTTACGTCCATTTATTCCTAGTTCTGCATTAACATTAGTTTGTATTTGTCATTCTAGTTGCTCTTTTGTTTCTCATCATTCCCAGTTCTTTACTTTTCCTTTAGTGTCTCTAGTTAGTTATTTTAGTCCATTTATGCACAGTCGTATATTCCTTAACCATATTATTCCAGCTAGTTATTGCCAATCCATTTATTGACAGTAATATATTTTGAGTGTCTGATTTAAAAACTAATCATGCTAAGTTCTTTTATTCCCAATAATTTTCCTGCCTATCTTTGTCATTCTCAGTCCATTTATTCTCAGTTCTGTATTCTGTGTGGCTCTTTTTCTAATTAGTTATTTTCTATTTATTCCTAATTCAATCTGCTCTTAGGATTGTAGTTCTAATCGTCATTTTCTATTTATTCCTAATTCAATCTGCTCTTTGGATGGGAGTTCTAATCGTCATTTTCTATCCATTAATTCCCAGTTTTGTATTTGTTAGGGGCTATCTCTCTTCTACGTCATTCTCAATCTGTGGAATGCAAAATTCGATTTAATACTCTGACTAAATAGCAAAATAGTTAATAATATTGTCATTTAGTACTCCCAGTTCTGTAGTAATCTCCTGTTTGGTGACGATCAAATCAGTTTATGCCAGTTCGGTATTTTTTTTTTTAATTGTGTGTGTTCTTTCTTTCTTTCTTTCTTTCTTTCTTTCTTTCTTTCTTTCTTTCTTTCTTTCTTTCTTTCTTTCTTTCTTTCTTTCTTTCTTTCTTCCTAAATTTCATTCCTATTTTCTTTCTTTCCTTCTTCAGTTAAATTGCAATCATGAGCGGTTTGGAGTGAGAATAAAAGACTTATAAATAGAATTGTGTTTTGAAATGAATATTAAAAATAGTTAGTTTGTATTTTGCATTAAATGTTGTAATGCATTAGAATTGATGTAAACATTATTCTTAACACAACTATGCCTCTAAACTCATTGGAATTTATGGAAGAATTAAGTAAGAATTAATTCACTGAATGACTGATCAATAAATAACTGATCTGTTTCTGTAAATAAGAATTATAAGTACATGTTCTATAGGCTTTTGTATCTCTATTGTTGAACTATAATGCACTATGTTTTTAAACTTTATTCCTTATTACTTACAGTTTAAATTGGAGAGGGGGTTGGGGGCCATAAAAGATTGGTTTATTAGAAGAAATATAAACAAAATAAAACAAATATTCAGATTCATTTTACTATCACACTTTTAAAGAAGGCTATGTTGCATTTAATTCACCTCTAAGACATGAGAAGAGAATGAGAGTAAGGAACGATATATTATAATTCACCTCTAAGACATAAGAACAGAATGAGAGTAAGGAACAATATATTATAATCTATGCTAATCCCTAACTACTGGAAAGTAATTTATGGCTACTTATTTAAGACAAATGCTCAAGCCAGAAGAGGAAAATACGCTGCAATTAGTTGATCATAAATTCTTTGTCTTAAATAAACTCGAGTAGTTGGTTTAACCAAATTGGTTTGAATTCTCTCTATTTTCTTTGTCCACTGAACATATCATACCAAGGAATAACATCGTTTATGTTTTTGCGTCATCATAGAAAGTGTTATGGGGGAAAAATTTATATGTTTAGGGTCTTTTCTTCGACTTTTCTTGATAAAATAAAAGATCATTTGTTTGTGTTAACATTTTTATTTCTCATTAAGACTGAGAGGGAATTGAAGAGCCTCTGCGATTCCATCCATCTTGCAGGTCACGATAAAGTGCGAGTCCTCTTCCAGACCTTAACGCTTCCCCCATCTTCCTCCCTACTAACCTACCCACTCGACTCCATATCTGTCCCGGTCAGTGGACAATTTACAAGGAGCAATAACTGTTCCAAGCAAAGTGCTTTCAGGAGCTAGGCTGACCTTTTCGTGTTTAACAAATTCATCTGTCAAAGCAATGGGACCAAAACAACTGCAAAAAAAAAAAAAAAAAGTAGAGTCGAACAGTTAGACATTGTGAATGAAAATGCACACGCCTCATCCTACACCCACACGATATAAATATATTCCGAACAAGGATTTATCAGTCTAGCACATCGCTGAGTCCCAGAAGTCTATCAATCTTGCAGTAAGACAGACTTCGATTCTACAATCTGTTATTTCGGAAGGTCGAGGCGACTGTATCTCGTGGACATAAAGTTTTACTTATATCGTGATGGAATTAATAAAAAAAAGTTTTGGTCCGCTTCCAAGCAGGATGACTCATCCAGAGAAGGGTGGTGGTGGTATGACGAAGAGAGGGAGAGGAGTGATGGACCGGAACCCATGAAATTCTAACTTGGCCTATTGGCTGGTTCTGCGCCTGCGGTCCCCTGAGAATAGTGATTGCTTCATCCTATTCCAGAAGGTACTTCCAAAACCGCAGAAGCTAAAGGGTAGTCATTTTGCTAGGGTACTGATATGATTGTGGGAAGACAACCACGACTTCGTGTCTACGCCAGCCTTACTTTTCTGCTCTCACTCTTTTGGTTGCGTAGGATGATGATGATCTCATTTTCTTTCAAGTAATTTATGCATACCGTTATTAGGTATAACATAGTCGCTCCAATGTTTGTGGAAATTTTCTTAGAAATACTATTATATTTGAATCAAAACTATTTTACGAATAAGTGAACTAATTAAAACTAGATCAAAGAAATGATTAAACATAAACAGAGTAGTAGTAAAGCGCTGTCTAGTCAGTTCTAGATAGATAGATAGATAGATAGATAGATAGATAGATAGATAGATAGATAGATAGATAGATAGATAGATAGATAGATAGATAGATAGATAGATAGATAGATAGATAGATAGAAGGACGGATGAATGGATGTGTGGGTGGATAGGTGGGATAGAATGGATGGATGAAAGAAAGAAAGAAAGAAAGAAAGAAAGAAAGAAAGAAAGAAAGAAAGAAAGAAAGAAAGAAAGAAAGAGAAAAAAGAAAGAAAGAAAGAACGAAAGAAAGAAAGAAAGAAAGAATCATCAAACGTCAATAGCAAGAGGTAGTGAAAGAAAGAAATGAAATCAAAGTGAAAGATGACAATAAATGTTAGGTAATTTTCAAACCAACAGCTGCACTTTATATTCAGAATCGTCCCACAATTCGTTCAACTTTTACTCCGTCACATGGCTCACATACATTACAAAAATGTAAATAATTCGTCTTTCTTTTAATCTTTCACACCTGTTGTATTCTCATGTCTTCAAGCAGTGCATGCATGTGAGACCGTGCATAAGATCTGTTAACAGGAAAAAAAAACCCTATTACTTATTCGCCTGAACCAGCTAGATGCGACTGCATCTAGCCAACATCCCATTCATATCCATACTTTAGTGTTAAACAGTAAATGTGTTATGAGTGGTCCAGGAGATATCAGTTGTCAATATTTCTATATAACAGAAGCCACCAGGCTAACAATTACTAACCCGTCCCTGAGTCTAGATGATCTATAGTGTAAGGAAAAACGAGAGAAACACGAAAGTTTATGAAGTTCTCATGCCAGCTAGTTTGTTTCTTGAAATATACTCGAGATCCAATCCCTATCAGCAACCATTTTATTACAATAAACACACACACACACACACACACACACACACACACACACACACACACACACACACACACACACACACACACAAACATACTACACTCAAAGCACAAAAAGTAAGAATAATCCTAATGTAATAATCCTAATGCAATAACCCTAATGTAATAATCGTAATGCAATAATCCTAATGTAATAATCGTAATGTACAGAAGTTGTTCAGGTATTCAAAGCATTTAATCTAATTAATGTTACTGCTCTTACCAAACCTTTTACAGGACAGGAAACAGGCAGATGTCATGATGTTTCGTCATTTAAGGCATGAAACAGGAAGATGTCATTAAGACATGTCTTTCAAGGTTTTCATTCACATGACATAAAACAGGCAGATGTCATAAAAGAATGCCCTTTCACACATTGTCAAAACAAGAAGCAAGCAGATGTCATAATGATAAGTCAGTATAAATATATCTACAGTTCCATGATAATATATTTGTTTTATTTAGAACACCTTGAAAAGAAAATTGAAAGAAAAGGTAACGTGTATTGCAAACAGAGACAGTGTCCAATGATGTGTTAAAATTAAACGAAGACAATTTATTGATGTGAAAGTTTGAGAACGGGTAAGATATGTTTTAGATTTTTGTTTGCCTCTTTTAGTGTTATTTCTTTATAGTCATCATTGCCTCTTTTACTGTGTTATTTCTTTATAGTCATCATTGCCTCTTTTACTGTGTTATTTCTTTATAATCATCATTGCCTCTTTTACTGTGTTATTTCTTTATAGTCATCATTGCCTCTTTTACTGTGTTATTTCTTTATAGTCATCATTGCCTCTTTTACTGTGTTATTTCTTTATAATCATCATTGCGTGTTCGTTTTTTATTCGTTGTTTTCCAACGAACACGAATACCGAGGTAAGAATTAAACCAAAATTGACAATTGCAGAGTTTGACGACTATAAAACTCACATGTATGTGCTGTTATTAGGCTTCTTAATTTGCTTGTGTTTTCTTGTGTGGGATTTATTTCGTTGTAAAAATTAGTAATTCATGGGTAAGGTTTCACTTGTTGACACTGGTAAGGCGCACTTTAATGACCCTAATATGAGGCCATTAGAATGAAAGCAACCCTCTTTTGCACCCAACAATCGTGCATAAGAAGATAAATATGTTTAGAAGGAAGGGTGTTTAATCTTGGAGAAGGGTGGGGGTAGGGCGAAGCAACTGTCGTTTTCCATCCGGAAATTTTAGTTCGAAATGTTCATGTGTGTATTAATATTTACAGAGATGTGCTCAAATGTATTAATAATTAATTTACAGAGAAGTGCTCGTATGTATTAATAATTCACAAAGGAGTGTTCATATGTATTAATAATTTATAGATAAGTGTTCATGTGATTAATCATGAACAAATTTGTGTACAAAATGTTATATTTTACTAACTGAAGGGTTAACGTTACATGCAGTAGTCGCAATAACATTGGTAGTGTGACAGGAACCCCTTGTTACTGGTTATTATTATTATTATTATTAATCAGTTATACAAGTGATGGATAATTCTTTATTTATGTTTATTAATAATTCTCCCAGAAGACCCACTCGACTCTCATTTGGTGGATTATACGGATGTAGTAAAGTCTTCTCTCTTCCACAACAATAAGACAGACGTTTTACTGTCACACGCTATTTTTGTAGGTGGAAACGTATTACTAAAGGATTAACAAGTCTGTCTTTAATTATATTTCTGAGCCCCCATCTACCCACTCTCACTCCAACATATAGTTTAATAATATGTGCAAGAAGGTTAATAAATGACAAATACAATGAAAAGATTATTTGACATTAATATTTAATGAAACAACGTTCACATAATTTCGATACTTATACAGTCTTATATTCTAATAAATCGTTCAGCAGTCAGAATATCAACATAAATCACAGGGCTATATTTATCATAGAAGAAATTAAGTTAGAGAGTGATATGATAATAGTATAGTTTGTACAATGATGTACACTCCAACAGTTCTTGTGTGCTGTCATAACAATGTCTCAAGTTTATTGTTCACAATAGAATAGCCAAAATCTCCCATTTGCTCTGCTAGGCACATTATAGAATGTTCTACCACTGTAGATCCCTCAAGACTAATCTAGGCACATTATAGAATGTTCTACCACTGTAGATCCCTCAAGACTAATCTAGGCACATTATAGAATGTTCTACCACTGTAGATCCCTCAAGACTAATCTAGGCACATTATAGAATGTTCTACCACTGTAGATCCCTCAAGACTAATCTAGGCACATTATAGAATGTTCTACCACTGTAGATCCCTCAAGACTAATCTAGGCATATGTTCGCCATATTAGCTTCTCGAGTAGTCAATCACAGTAACAAACTTCTAGCACTCCTTTGCTAGAAAATTTCACAGTGGAGTCAGACACACTAGCCGATGATGCACACAAGCAGAGTTTCAGTGAATCAACATAACTGCCACACTGTACAAAGGTAACTTCTCAAATCCACCAAAAATGTACAAAGAAGAAAGGGAAAAAAGGCTTGCTCCTTTCTAAAACATCATATCAGAGAGCAGTGCTAAGCTCCAAGTTTAATCATCTCTATTCTCCATTCTTTCTTACACTCATTCTCAACTTACAATTCCTGCAACAGTATTTATTAGACTAATACATCTGTATAACATGATAAATATAACATAATCAAATACCAACATGTTTCTGCTAGAAACAATGTCAAGTGTTTAATATTACATACAAGTATAATAATTCACAACAAAAGAAATAATAGTCTATTCATAAAATACATGTTTACATTAAATATATCAATAGGAATGTGCACAAAATATTTCTAAGTCCATTCTCTCTCAATCAATCTGTTAACTCACCATAAGACTTTTCGTGACCAGACTTGAGTTACGTCAAAATCAAAGTGATTAGAATATAGAACTTTCTTCAACAGGTAAGTTCGTTGTTTGTAAACCTTAAACTATTGGATAACAAAAATTACTCTTCCACTCTGGACTGCTATAGATTACATCAGAAAGTTCTAGCATATTCGTTACTTGAGTTGTTATTTTTAACTCTGGTACTACTTACAGAAATATCAGCATGCGCAGTGCCAGAAGATCATGTCACATTGACATTTAATAAATTATATAATGATTAATTTTGAAAATAGGGACAAGCAAATTTACTCTGTAGCAGGTAGGTTTATTATTATGTATCATGAAAGGATTGACTGAGGAAAGATTATTGTTATTTATCATCACAAAAGTGAGTTGGCAGAGGAATATCTACATCTTCGTTTTCTGATTACAGTTTGATTAATTTAATTTGATAATTAATCTTAATTAACATCTAGCACACACACACACACACACACACACACACACACACACACACACACACACACACACGCGCGTAACACACTCACGGCGAAAAGAATATTTTAGCATCCAGCCTTAGTGCCCAAAATGGTCAACAAACATCCTTCATTCACTCTCTTGTCCCCCTGTTTATGGGAATACAACCTAATTTAAATATACATGATTATAAATATTTCAGTGGTGTTGGGGAGTGACAGGCTATAGCTCACTGTAATCCTGGATCCACAAGTGAGTCACATAATTATCAATGATAAATGTTTCTCATAACCTACGTCAAACTACGCGCATTATGCGCTGTTCGCTTTATTGAGTATTCGAGTTGATAGTTATAGCCACGTTTACTGGACATACCAAATGCTAGGTTTCACGCTAGTGATTCACACATTCACGTGAATGAAATGTCGAACGAGTTCTTGAAGTAGAAACGCAGACGACATCACGACCGAGACTAAATGGATCTATGCAGCAACAAACCGGGTGGAACCAAAATCGACCAGAACCCATCTCGTATGAGGCTGACTCAGCAACGTAGCTGCGAAGTCGTGCCCTATCCCAACCTCATCATCCTCATCATCTAATGCATCTATGCAAATTTAGGCCGCATGACAATGGGCCTGAAGAAAACCTGTTGAAACGGAGAAACTGAAGCTGTCTTGAGCGGCTAAATCCTGCACTCTCAAAGCAAATATTATTCTCGTTTCTCAGACGGCAATTAAGATAGCCGAAGTTCTGACATCTTGTAATTAGATTGTCAAAGCGGTGTTTTGTGCGTCGAGCGCTACAAGTTTTATATTTTTTAAAATAACTTTTTCCTTGTTAAATCTAATTCATGATGTACGAAAGTTATTGCTAATACAGTTGTAGGTTGTAAATTATTTTGAATGGAGATTCATTCGTGCGAAAGAAGCTATTTGATTTATTCATTGTTGTTAGAATGAATACGTCAAACTTGCTCACTGAGGTAGAGATTTGTGCCTGATGTTTAATGTTGGCGAGAGAAACACAATTAAAGTAAAAGGACTACAGACGGCCAGCGTGAAGTAAAACTCATGCACAAATATCAAACAAACGCTTATCAAAGCGCACACCTTCTTACTGTTTTGTCATCGTTTCATTATTCATATCACAGATACTTTTCCAAGGCATTTTTCTATTCTTTCCATTCAACGTTCGTTGTCATTCTTTTTATTTAATCGCGCACAGTTAGTGTTTTGCTTAAACCGGCTATGTGATGATCTGTTTAGTATTGTTTGATTTCACTAGCCACACTAACCAGAGCTCATTTTTAACATTCTTTCTTGTTTATATTTTGAAATGGACTTTACTGACTAAAATGTGTCTCTCCACCCACAACCTCACTCACCCACCCCACTTATTTTTCAACTGGTTTAAACTCTCATATACTTACACAATGTAAAATTATCCATCTTCATTCAGATTCTCAATTTCTTTCACCCACCCACCCACACACACTCATACATACACACAAACACAAAGACAACACATTATTTACATACACAAATATATGCACAGAAACATGCACACACACACACACACACACACACACACACACACACACAGACACGATCAATTATGCATATCACAAATGCTTACAAATATGCCACATGCACCACATACGCACGTACGTAAATATAGTCGAACGCATACAAACATCTATACGTACACATATACACAATGCAAACACACAAACAGGCACGAACTTATGCATGGCTTTGTTTTGCTTTCGGCCGGGTATCTTGCTCATCTCATGTACCCCTCTTTAGAAGAAATTATTCTCGTCTGTCAACATATTCATATCTTCATTACGTTCATTAAGTTCTCAACCCCGTACACTGTTGTCACTTATATATTTTTGATTATTCACATCAGTGTTTATTGGTTAATATTTGTTTAGTTTATTTATTTTAACGCTTACTGATTGAAATGGATTTACCTGTCACTGCGATTTCAGACGTCAAACGAGAATGGAACACACTGCGCAGAAAGAAAAAAATAGTTATTTCTATTATGTTCATATTTAATTGCGAGTTAAAGGCACTGTGCTGAAAAAGTTCAACACAACAAGTAAACAAACATAATTTTTCAAAAGGGCACCAGGTTCTCCAATTTGTTCACAATTAGTATAAATTCTGGCTAATAAGTCCATCATTGTAAGCAACGCGCCCACAAAACAAATCTATTTTAGTTGTGAGCCATGTAGCAGTGAGGTTTACCTAGTCAATAGACTGTTATGAAAATTATTCAAAACGACCAGTGGAGTTTTGTTCGATATTACTTTAAGCAAATGATTAATGTAGATTAGACAATATAAATTTGGTATTACGCTTTAAAATAGTGAACGGAAACGTGGCGTGTTACATGACGTTATGGACTAAATCCAGTGGATTGAGCACGATTTCAATTAATGTAATATAGTTGCACACAGAGCACGCAAACAAAGCGCGTCATATGAAGTCTTTGATGAAAGCCAATGGATTTGGATATAAATTACGTATTATAATTATAAATAGTGCGCGTCACCACAAAGTATCAAACGACATCATCGAGTTTAATCAATGGACAGAACACTTACAAATTTTGCACGTAAACAAAACATGTCATAGACAATTGGAAGAAAAAAATACTTGCTGCACGCTCAAGTTCATCAACGTGAAATAATAACAAGAATAGCCATTTAGACAGTGGATTTGCTGTCCGTTTTAGCCAGTGATTTTCTATCCTGGAATTGCTGGAATTGATTCTAGTATTCAAAAATAATAAATAAACAGCTTATAACCTACATTGTTGCTAGTTCTGCCTTTTTGAATTGTGTGTATGTGTGTGTATATGTGTGTGTGTGTGTGTGTGTGTGTGTGTGTGTGTGTGTGTGTGTGAGAGAGAGAGAGAGAGAGAGAGATAACATTGTTTCATAATACCATAAACTTGCAGCAAAGTGAAAAATTGCAAGAAGGAAAGTTAACGTTAACAAATCCGATCTAGTTTACGTGTAAAGAATTACAAACCTTTTCAGGTAGCGGTAAATGTGACTTTTATAATTATATATATTAATTAATATATTACCATTACATTGTGGAATTTACTAAACATATGAAACGCTAACTGGCATAATTATGTATGTATGCATACTGTATACATATATGCACACATAGATAGATAGATAGATAGATAGATAGATAGATAGATAGATAGATAGATAGATAGATAGATAGATAGATAGATAGATAGATAGATAGATAGATAGATAGATAGATAGATAGATAGATAGATAGATAGCGCTTTGAGTGAATCATCTCGCTCTGAGGTTTTACTCTCTCAGACTTTACCCGATGGGAAAATATTTAGTTTTTAAAAATATGACTATTATATACGTCACGTAGGGCTGCACTTAGCGATTTCAGTGATGCCCATGCCCCTGGCTTCTGCACCATTCGTCTAAGAATACTGACTAACATCGCCTTCGTCACATCTACACACACACACACACACACACACACACCATCATCATCATCATCTTTTCTGCCTGCCATGCGTGGGTTTCGCTAGATCATCCCGTACGATCTTTACTTACTCTTCTCCGGTCAATAGCAATAATGCGCCCCCGTTTCAGCTTATCGTGTGAGTCATCTCCCCTTGAACGTCACCGCTTTCCTGGGATCATAGCTAGTTTTTTCCCATCTTTCTCTCCACATACTAATAATAGATAGATAGATAGATAGATAGATAGATAGATAGATAGATAGATAGATAGATAGATAGATAGATAGATAGATAGATAGATAGATAGATAGATAGATAGATAGATAGATAGATAGATAGATAGATAGATAGCGAAATGTCTTGTGCATGAAAATGTTAGTCAGATCAAACGTACACATATATAAAAAAATGAAATTTTATCGGGGACCATCTTTTTATTCGGCTGAGATTAAAGTAAATTCCGATTTCTATTTTTTAAGTAAGTGTATATTATTATTCATTTTAATTTCATATATTTTGCAAATGTACCTGCTTTTTGCTTCCATCTGAAATCGTGCTATCTGCATAGAAAAGAATTATGCGAAATGTAACCCTTTTCTTACACACTTCACTACTCTGACCAAATAAAGAACGCCATTTAGAGAAAAATGAAAATAACTGCATGTTATCCCCAACAACGAACCAGTTACACAAACGTAAATGCGCTCTTCCAAACATTTATCGATCCTCGTATCAATACCAACACTCACGACTCGGCACAACTTTTCCCACTACCGACTTGCGGGCTAGGGTTTCTTGGTCGTCCCAAACAGAAACAAATTAACTAAGGGTTGAGAGAGATCAATATCTTATAGAGCCAAGCAAAGCTGACAAACATCTATTCCTGTCACCCTCTCCACCACCACCATCACCACCATCGTCACCACCACCACCAGTTTTTTTTTTTTTTTTGCAGTCTTCTCTACTAAATGTCCTCCCCCGCTCAGTTTTCCAAGTGGTGCATAAATAAATGGCTTTTCGATAAAAAAATTTCTAAATGTAACTTACTTTTATTGCTATTGTTTATTGTCGGTAGTTATTTCTCTCTCTCTCTCTCTCTCTCTCTCTCTCTCTCTCTCTCTCTCTCTCTCTCTCTCTCTCTCTCTCTCTCTCTCTCTCTGTTACGCCAGGCAAAGCTAGAATTACTGTAATTAGAAAATTAACATACACTTTAGCTATTCAGCTACTAATATTGAATTTTGAACTTGATTTCAGACAGATATGTTTCTTTAATAAAAGTATTCTTAACGAATAATGTGGCGACTGTAGCACAAGGATGCATGCGCGCACACACACACACACATACACACACACACACACACGCATACACACACACAGACGCACACACACACATTCTTCATTTTGTTTGGGAACAGGAGAACCTTACATTGAGGGGTGCTGAAACATTCTAGAGGAAGTTGGATCAAGTGCGTGCAGCCCTGGTCCTCCGTCAGAGGATGCTGTTTACTGAAAGTAGAGAATTGTAGGTAACCTGACTTAAAGCGCAGAATTACCCTTTAAACAATTCTGGCCAAGGATATGTCAAATCTTTGATGCCTCTTAAGGATCCAAAGCATTATCATTACGGTCATAATTATTCTTACTGGCGCTTGTCGTGGTAGTAGCCTGCATATATTAACATTAACTACTCTGTTTTTATGACTAAATTTTCTGAAACTTTATATATATATTTATATTTGTTTGTATTATGAACGGACTAAATTTTCTGAAACTTTTTATAAGTTGTGAAGATGTTTAAAAGTACGTTTTATCTGAAAGATTAATAATTATTTCTTATAATTGGTAGGGATAATTGAGGTGGAATAAATCACTAAGCATGATGGATAAATACTGACTGGAAACTGCTGTTGTTATTATATCTGCTCCTTATTAAAGTGGGTAGATAAAGGAATTAGTATTTGGACATCCATTTATTATTGAAGTAAGAAGATAAAGAATTAGTATTTGGACATCCATTTATTATTGAAGTAAGAAGATAAAGAATTAGTATTTGGACATCCATTTATTATTGAAGTAAGAAGATAAAGAATTAGTATTTGGACATCCATTTATTATTGAAGTAAGAAGATAAAGAATTAGTATTTGGACATCCATTTATTATTGAAGTAAGAAGATAAAGAATTAGTATTTGGACATCCATTTATTATTGAAGTAAGAAGATAAAGGAGTTAGTATTTGGACATCCATTTATTATTGAAATAAGAAGATAAAGGATTAGTATTTGGGTAGTCATTCATTACTGAGGTAAGAAGATAAAGAAATAGTATTTGGGTAGTCATTCATTACTGAGGTAAGAAGATAAAGAAATAGTATTTGGGTAGTCATTCATTACTGAGGTAAGAAGATAAAGAAATAGTATTTGGGTGGTCATTCATTACTGAGGTAAGAAGATAAAGAAATAGTATTTGGATTAGCTGCTCTTCAAAAGCGATGCAGGAATGAATATATGAGATAGCCGCTATCCCTAAAATGGGTAGCTAGATGAATTAGTGTCTGGAATTTCATCAGATATTAATTATAATACAGTGACAATTAGTCTTAATAACCTTGTTCTGATCCACGTATAACTGATTGATCGATCGATCGAGTGAGTGAGTGAGTGAGTGAGTGAGTGAGTGAGTGAGTGAGTGAGTGAGTGAGTGAGTGAGTGAGCGAGTGAGTGAGTGAGTGAGTGAGCATAAACTAGTCTGGGGTCGAAAACGAAAGGGAATTCAAACTATTTATATAATGAGGAACACACATACCCCTTATATAACTGTTACTTTCAGTTACTTCTGATATAAGCAAATAAATTACAGTGAACAAGAGAAGGGAACGACGCCCAGAAGTGCCTTTCTCTGAACGTACGGCAGAGGGTGTATGAGAAATCAATTCTGTGAACTTAACGAGAACATTTAGCTTTAAGTTTTCCCAAACCGGACAAAAACTTCGTTTGCACAATTTGCTTAACACTCAACTGCCCCCGCAAGCGTCTCCGACTGAGATCAGGTGTTGACTAAAAATAGATCTAGACAGAGCTCAACTGTTTTCCGCGTTCCGTTTGTTGAGCCTACACGGTAGTGATGAATTGGATTTGAACTAAATTTCCCAAGAATCTAATTTATTATTTTATGTGTTTATTGTTTGATTATTTGCAGAAGTGATTAAGAGAGGCTACTAAAGATTATATTAACCAATAAATATTAAGAACATAAAATAAAAGTGCAATTAATTCTAGGCGGTTGTTTCGGAAGAAAGAAAGAAAGAAAGAAAGAAAGAAAGAAAGAAAGAAAGAAAGAAAGAAAGAAAAATATTCCATATCCATTACAAGATCAACAAAACCAAGGACCAAAAAATAAATGCTACATAAATAGGAAATATAAAGCTAAAAGAAGAAAGACATGGAATAAAGCAATAAAATGTAAAGCAAATAAATACAAAGACAGGAATGCATTCCATCAATTAAAGTACATAAAAGTAAAATAATTATCTGTACGATTCAGTGTGTTTGAAAAATTACTTCTTTTTTTTTAAATCCCGAAGGTAAGTTGGTAAATAAAAATACGCTTTAAACAAATGATGACCGTTATGCACTGGAACTCTCTTGTAATAATCTAAGATAATCTATGATAACTGTAAAAAGTTCTCTAAATAAATAATTTATAAAAAAAATAAATAAATAATTTTTTTTAAAGTTCTAAGTACATACAAATACAAATACTATCGTGCACCCGCACACTAACACTCACACATATAAAAAGAGAACATTAGCAATCCTCAAACAAAAGTAATAAACCTAGAAGGAGAACATTGAATCATAATTGGAATTTCCAAGAAGTGTGTGTGTGTGTGTGTGTGTGTGTGTGTGTGTGTGTGTGTGTGTGTGTGTGTGTGTGTGTGTGTTTGTGTGTGTGTGTGTTAATTGCTTTGACAATCAATGACAGTTAATTCATTTGAATTTTCATTGAGTTATTTTGTTGGTGATTGGTGACTAGAATTATTTTGATGAGACTGCGTGATAGAAGTAAATGTGTGTGTGTGTGTGTGTGTGTGTGTGTGTGTATGTAAGGGGGTGGGGTCTTTAGGCTTCGTGGTACCTTTTGAAATATATATATTAGACCTATTACGGCTTTAATGTATGCCAAGTGATGACTAGACAAGAAATATATATATATATATGAGAGGTTTGCACAGAATCTTGTGTGTTCGACTAAAAAGTTTGTAATTTTTATTTTCATTGCTTTCCAAAATATTTCCTTATGCTTTTGTAGATTTGACCTACAGACATTCTGCTGATTACGTCACACATTTTAGTTTGATTGTCAGAACATTACAATTCAAGAATACAGCTGCCAAAATGTAATAAACAGAACTAAAGTAAGTAACAAAACATAGCAAAACATGACAAAAGCATTGCACACAACAAGACTGAATAAATTTAGACAATATAGAAAAGTTCTTTTTTTCAATTAAAAATACGAGTAGGAAAAGAACTTTCAAATGCAATGAAGCAGTAAGTAGGTCATGTCTAATACCTACTTTGCAAATACACTAGAAGTGTTTCCTGTGTCTTTTTCCGCGTTTCGAAAACGATAAACTTAACTGTTCTTTTATTTTCATTCCTTGCATTTGTTTGGCCTGTTGCAATGTACAAAAGTTACACATAAAGAGCAACACTGCTGTAGTTAAGACTGTACGTTTGAACCCCTGTTAGAGTGCATGAAAATTATATACATTTCAGCCAATCCGCAATATAATTCTGTCCATATCAACGTATATGTTGTCTACTCTCTTTGCAATGTGGTTGCTCATACTCTTTATATATATATATAAAAAAAAAAAAAACTTGCTTGAAAGTCGACATTCTTTTGCTAGAGTTATCCCCCCAGAATTAGTCATCAAATCTATTTGAAGACTCAAAATGCGATTACCGCAGACTTTAATATTGAGCGACGAAAGAAAGAGCAAACTGTGGGAAATTCTACCTTTAAAGTTTAAGTCAAAGCCCATAATTCTTATCGTGAAAGTTAGAAATAAAATAACCGTTTCCACTGAGTTCGCTGAAATGTGTAAAAAGTACTGCTTGACAATTAATTCGTTCAAACGCTGTACCCACGCGAACGTTTAACATCAGCTAGACATCGACGTGTCAATTCCAGCCTCGTTCCAGCAGTCCATGTCAAGGGAAGTAACTAGTGCATGCAAGCAATTAAAGACGACGAGAGCGAAATGGAAACTGGATAATTACAAAGTTACAGTGGCAGACAACTCTACGTTTTCCTTTTTTAGCCTACGCCTCCTAGATTATGTTTCATGAAATGCAGTTTCTATGTTCGCGCATGTGACCAGATTCAGTGGGGGCGAGAATGGGGAGTAATTCTCAGCCATGCTGAAAACGCATTAAGCTCTTTTTCCGCATCATTGACGTAGTGAAAGAAACCTTTCAAGTTCATTTCTGATGCATAAATTGTGGGTATCTATTCATAAACGGCAAGGGGGGGTTGCATCAGAGATGTGAGTGAGGGAAAGATATTTAAAGCGCAGCTCTCCGCAGGCCTTCACGTGGGAGTTTCGTTGTTGTTGTTCAGAAGTGGGGGAGGAGGAATAAATGAAATCGAAGATATAAAATGTCGCGGTATCTTAGGATGAGTTTAATTTATCGATCATCCAGTAATCATTTCTATTGCATATAATTATTTTTACACTTACCAATGTTAATGAATATTAAACTATGCATAGTGACGATATTTTTCAAATTAAATTATGCTTTGTGATTATACTTTACACGTTAAACTATGCCTAATGGCGATACTTTGCACATTAAACTATGCTTAAGTGACTATACTTTGCACATTACACTTTGCTTATTGACTATACTGTACATATTAAATATGCTTCGTGACTATACTTTGCTCATTAGACTATGGTTAGTGACAATACTTTACACATTAAACTATGCTTTGTGACCATACTTTACTCATTAGACTGTGCTTTGTGACTATACTTTACACATTAAACTAGGCTTTGTGACCATACTTTGCACATTAAACTGTGCTTTGTGACTATACTTTACACATTAAACTAGGCTTTGTGACTATACTTTACACATTAAACTAGGCTTTGTGACCATACTTTGCTCATTAGACTGTGCTTAGTGACTATACTTTACACATTAAACTAGGCTTAATGACTAGTTTGCTATACTAAGGATCACAGTCACCATCTTGTCCTACGCTTAAGACACAACTGTACGTTCTAATTGACAAGTCACTACTATCTCTTTATAGTGAAAGCACAACTGTTGTAAAAATGCTAATATTTGATACATTGAACATACACCCTTTGTAAATGTATTAACATTTCCTACTGTAAAGTCACAACTGCTGTGAAGTATTAACACTTCCAACTGTAAAGTCACAACTGCTGTGAAGTATTAACATTTCCAACTGTAAAGTCACAACTGCTGTGAAGTATTAACATTTCCAACTGTAAAGTCACAACTGTTGTGAAGTATTAACACTTCCAACTGTAAAGTCACAACTGTTGTGAAGTATTAACATTTGGTACACTGAAGAGAGAAGTAACTATACTTTGCTACACTGAAGAGGGAAATGACTATACTTTGTTACACTGAAGAGGGAAGTGACTATATTTTGCTACACTGAAGAGAGAAGTGACTATACTTTGTTACACTGAAGAGGGAAATGACTATACTTTGTTACACTGAAGAGGGAAGTGACTATATTTTGCTACACTGAAGAGAGAAGTGACTATACTTTACTACACTATTTTACTGTGACTATTCCCTATTACACGTGAAATACAGTTGATTATATTATATGCTTCACATTGTTTCTTTGGTTGCTGTGAAGACTTTATTAACGTTACCCGTTTATTTATTTATCAAACGCTACCTGCTTGCTCATCAGAGGCTTCTGTTCATTCTGTCAACTATTTAAAACTTGTCGATGCGTGATAAATGTCACTGATTCTATTTTTTTTCTCGTCTATTGATTTTTCGAGGTATGACTGTGAAATGTGCCAAAGCTGATCGGTGCGAGTGGGTTAAGTGTTAAACACACATACCAACATCTATAGTCACATTCACACACCCATATTTAACATATTGATTGCAATACAAATCATCAAAGAAAGACACATGTTACATTCTCTAAAATGAAATACGCAGTACATATATGAACTTCCTCTCAAAATAGCCATTGATAAAGGCAAAGTAAAAAGCATATAAACTCACACTTAAACACAAAATTATATGATTAGACTTTCAAAATATATGTGGGCACTTCTGTGAGGGCGCGTGTTCAGCTTTAATTATAAACTGTGTTTGGCATTCGGAAAGAAAACGATGTTTTGGTTAAATGGTCAAACTTGAAATTGAGACTATTTTATTTATAATATTGGCCGTTTGAACTTGGCGTGACTATAATTACACTCAAATATTACATTCTCATTTCCCTCCCTTTTTATATTTTATAGTAATATCAAGAAAATAGATACGCTTTAAATTTTTTTAAAAATTTACTCACGCCAACGCAAAACGAGTGTAAGTGGGGAGACAATCAAGAATTTTCTTTTTAACTGAATGGCTTATCAGTATGAAATTGACATTAGCGTCTCTAGTCAGTAAAGAGCGTGCGTAGCCCACAGTTCTATGAAAGGCAATAGCGACATCACAGGCACCGCTTCAACAACAACAAAACTTACAGAACCATTTCACCACGCCCAACAAAATATTTTCAGATTTCACCAGCCTGCGATTACTCCGATCGTCAATCGTCTTGTCTGGGCCTCAGGCTTTCAGATTTTCCGTCAGTATAGCGTTTCTGGCAAATCGACCTTTTCTGGATTTGCTAGTATTGTCCCCTTGATCTGAATCGTTCTTCCAATGTCATGAAAGATAACTCCCCCACTTACTTGAGAAGCAGTTTCAAAGCTTCTACTAAAGCAGTTTATTGTGTGCTAAGTAAATATGTTACTATTATGATCATAAATATAAACTATATTCATATGTATAAACAGACATTAAAATTTTATAGACATATATATAGTTATAGTCTACTGTTTTCATTACCACAGTAAACTAATAACAGAAACTAGTTTGAAACAGATAACTTTCATCTATCGTTCTCGTTAAATATGATGGATATATCTACATTAAATTGAGGGCATTTGACCCCAACACCTAAATAAATCTGTATATTTTATTTACTATGGAGTGGTCTCTCCAAATGAATAAAACAGTTCACAAACCTACGTAAAAGTATATTTAAATCGAGGGCATTTGACCTCCACACCAAACTAAATCTGTATATTTTATTTACTATGGGGTGGTCTCTCAAACCTACACAAATCTACGTAAAAGAAATTGAAAATGTGATTACCTTACGTCTCTTTCCGCTCTGGTGAAAAACATATATAAATGTCCAACAGTTCGTGACCGACAGCCCGTGACTTTTGTCAATTAGAGGATCGATAAATTTACGATGATGCACCTGGGCGGTGCTATTATCATTCCTGCTGATTGTATGTCTCCCAACAAAGCAGAATGTTTGTCTATATTTGGCGTTAGAGTGTTTCACCTGAGTAGTAAGATATAATATCACACCTGAGTACTAAGATATAATATCACACCTGAGTACTAAGATATAATATCAGAATAAAATATCAGTAAAGTACTCGAGATTTCATTCTCTGTTTATTCTATTGTTTTGACAGAAACAGATTTATACCCAACACCCCATATATACCCAACACCCACACCTAGACTTTCATATAATATAATATTTACGTTTACAATATAATTTCACGAATTCAGTTGTTATTGGAGTACTGGATATATTACATTGAAGACATTTGAAATGTATCACACACACACACACACACACACACACACACACACACACACACACACACACACACACACACATACATACACATACAGAGAGACATGCACCACATCTATCTATATCCACACAGTCTCTCTCTCACAACACGCTTGCACATACAACCACACAGTTTCTCAGCCGCTTACAAAATCTAACATATACATAAATGCAACACACATTGGTTCAATTCAATTTTTATATAGATTAGACACTGGCTTACACCGAAACGGTACAATTTGGGGGGAAAATATACTCTAGTACATTTGCATATTAAAATATATTTAATAATATAACATGATAACCTAAAACCAAATTCATTTACATTTTATCAAATCTACGACTATTTCTTATGCAAAACTTTATCTAATTTCCTGTTAATCAACTGATTAGTAAGGGAGATAAATCCCATTTGGGTAACATATTAAAAGTATATTTCTTTAATATTTTTTTTAATTAAAGAAGGCTTCGTAAATCAGTTAGATAAATGATAATGATTTATTCGTCACTGTTGATTACTGCAGAATTAGTGATCACATGTAGAGACGATGACGATGTTGCTCGCATCTGCAAAGTACAAACATACAAACATACACATAGATAGATAGATAGACAGACAGACAGACAGACAGATGGATGGATAGATAGTGCTTATAACGTCATGCAGCCCTTCACGAGTGAAATTTTAATTACCTCATACCAGCCTCTCCCTACTTCTAGAAATAAAGACAGATGTTGAACATAGTGACTCGGACCGGAAGTCATTCCAGCGGCGAACAGCTGTCCTTTTTCAGCTCTATCTACGTAACCTCACAACTTCCGGGCGTGGGAGTTTTGCCATTCCCGGAACCTATTACAGTGTGGTAGTTTGGAGAATCGGTCAAAACCCCTGTGCTGCAATAAGCCTGAAAGGTCTCGGTGGCGGTGGCCGATTTTATTTTATCATGATCACAAACTCTATCAGTTTCCCTGAATGGGACCAAACTACCCTTACCCCCGGAGGCGCTCCGCTAACTTTGCCCTAGTGGATCAGAGGAAATCAGAATAGACACGTCAAAGGGTTTCTAATCATAGTCTGATTGGTTGCGCGGGTGTGCCTAAATTTGGACATCGATGGAGTTTGACGTGATTATTTGTTGCATGCGTACGCATTGTGTTTGTGGACGTGTGTATGCCTCTGTGTGTGTGGAGGGGAGGGGGGTATGAGTGTGTGTAATGGTAGAATTCTTTTTTTAATCGAATGGAATGTTCAATTTACGAAGAATAATATTTATTTGCAGTCAATTGTTTCTCTTTCGTCTAAATGTTTCTTGGCTCGGAGACGAAAAATAGAGTTTAATGGCGTTTTCTGCAGCTGCCAGTTTCTTATTTTCTTTTAATGTAGTGTTTTGTAAATGCTAGTGGTCATACATTAGCTAAGTGAAATGCAAACTAAATGCCAGTTTACACATTCTATTTTTAATATTTATAAATTAATTTCCTCCTTAAAATTTTCTACACAGTGGAGTGTTCGTTGCATATTTGTAATTTCACAGGCAGAGGCAAAATACACTAATCGACAACTGACCGAAAATGGTAGTCTGTCGTCCGAAATAGGTGATCTTTTGCTTACTATTTGAGCATGTCTGAGGGTCTCAGAGAAACATTCTTCATTTCTGAAAAATAGATGATAGACGCAGAGCATTAAGGAAAAGAACTGAAATGATTACAGTTTTCTACTAAATTCATGCAAAGACAAATGCCACGAGTTGCTGACCGATCGTCCAGGAACGATCAGAATAACGAAAATACAAACTGCACTGCCCAGATCTCTCTTTCACAGAACATAAGAAATCAAAATGATTCTTTGGTCTTTGTATAAAGTTTTAAAAAATGTCCAACAAATGACAGCTGTGTACCACATGATCAGAAGTTATAGCCTTGACCTCATGGCCTGATGCCCAATATGAGTTGTTTCTTATCAGCAGTATTTCCGGATGTCACTGTTTGTTTCAGAGAGATCTTGTATGGGACGATTTTGATCTTCACTTTTTTGTGGCCCCCGACGGTTTCGACAAGTAAGATTGTGGCCCCCGAATCAAAAAGTTTGTGCACCACTGGTGTAAGCATAAGGGAGTATTCTACACCCCTACTTTTGATGTACCAAAACAAGGAAGCTAAGTACATCAGTCCAGTGAAGATAACCCAATCATTGTGAGTGTGTTCCGCTCAAGAAACTGACGGCAAGAGAGTGCCAGGTTGGTTGAGAGTATCAACGCGTCAGTGTTGTCACACGCAGAGACGGAAACAGGTGCTGGGCGCTGAGCGTGGACATTTTGACACTGTGACGTGATTGAAAAGGCCAGTGAAAAGACTGTGGAAACTGTACTTAATCCAGGTTATGTGAAATTTGTAATAACCTATTCTAATAACTCCAGTTCTATTCTCCGATAGGTCTAATCTGCAATTTGTATTGACTCTATTGTTGAACTATAATTAGCTGTAATTTTACTATTTTATTTTACATATATATATATGTAGAGAGAGACTGTAAACTATAACAATCGGAATGAGGGTTCATGGAGTATTGATGTCAAATTATCTGTTTCATTGTAATTGTCATTTGTTTCGTTGACTTTTCTTTTAATAAATTTATTGTTAAATTTATTGACCTTCTTACGCATATTGATATTTGATAATCTTATGTCAGAGAAGAAAGTGGGTGGATGGGGGCTTGCTAAATATAGATTAAAGTCGGATTTGTCTTCTCCTTAGTAAGACGTTTTCCACCTGCAGAAAATCTTGGGTGACTGTAAACGTTGTTTTATGTTGTGGAACTGTGAAAACGTTTACAACGCCGGAGGATCATTAATAAAATAAAATTAATATTCTCATCACTTGAAATCATTCATGAAAGATTATTAAAAATAATAATTATCTTCATTAACAAAGTGGCGCACGTGTCACACTCTGTTTGACGTAGATTCCATTTCACTTGGTCTTTAAATATTTCATTCAAATAAATTTTATTCGTTCAATGACCCATCATGAAATATATATTCTTAATTACTTTTATAAACTTTATATACTTTTATAATTTTTTTTACTTTTACTTTTAGACAAAAAGTGTTCTTTTAATTTGCTGATATTAGAGACTTGAGACCATGAAGATGGATCAGAATAACTTGAGGCAATTATATAATTAAACATTCCATGACTCGCTTACCTGAGGCAAATGGTCATTCTTCTTCGTAAGTTCCATCTCTTCTTGGTAATCACACATGAAGTATATAAAATTAAAAGCATTCTATGTGCTGCCCTTGCCAGCTGTTCGCCGTATTTCAATGCCATGCAGATACCCATGTCACTTCTGGCATACAAGGACAGTAACTCCAATGATGGCTTGACAAATGGTTCAGAGAAGAGTTTTTGCAACACAGAAAACAGTAAAAGATATCGCTAGTTTTTTAGAGAAACACTCATTTGGGGCTATAAACCTCAAGGGTTATTTCTATTTCATGCATACGTACATTTATGTGCATCCCATTAGATCGCATTGCATTATACATTTCTTTGTTTTACTTATAAAATATGTTCCTCTTATGTGTATCTTTAAAATAGTAATTGTCATACATTACAAAATATATTCCTCATATGCGTATCTTTAAAAGAGTAATTGTTACACTTTATAGAATATGTTCTTCATATGTGTATATTTTAAAATAGTAATTATCGTATTTTACAGAATAGTTTAAAATTTATGCAGTTCTTTCGCAAATACCAAAATATGAACAACATTGAGTTGCTAAACAAAATAACAATCGTTTTATTGACTACTTTCCCCCAAAGAATTAACAAATTACTTAACATTTATTTCTTTAACAGCTTCGCTTAAGATATACTCTCAGGTTGACACTTTCTTGTGCACATCTTCAGAACTTCCAGGAGTATCCTTCAAACGGTTTACGGTATTAGGGGTACACAGTTTGAATTTTAATTATATTCCCTGACCTTGGGCCAGCTCATCTTGCATCCCGTCACCCTGATTGTTACACCACTTTAGTACGTAGGCACAAAGCAGTTAAGGTTTAAATCTGTATTGGTGTCTCCGTCGATGTAAAAAACAGTGACATATTTTATGTCCTCTACTTCCAGCATTCATATTATTGTTAATTAACTATGAAGCACCTGCTTTTTAAAATTCAGTTGTAAATTTCAAGGCTCATTAATCCTCTGCCACAAATTGATAGCACCAGTCATGTTTCCACACATTTATGCCTACGACGTCTGACAGGTGGAAATGCATTTGAAGCATCGCTTCATTAGTCACCCTACTGTCATCTTACCTTTCTGCCACTTTCTCCTCTCTAGATTCGTTCAGTTAGTCGCCCTACTGTCATCTTACCTTTCTGCCACTTTCTCCTCTCTAGATTCGTTCAGTTAGTCACCCTACTGTCATCTTACCTTTCTGCCACTTTCTCCTCTCTAGATTCGTTCAGTTAGTCACCCTACTGTCATCTTACCTTTCTGCCACTTTCTCCTCTCTAGATTCGTTCAGTTAGTCACCCTACTGTCATCTTACCTTTCTGCCACTTTCTCCTCTCTAGATTCGTTCAGTTAGTCACCCTACTGTCATCTTACCTTTCTGCCACTTTCTCCTCTCTAGATTCGTTCAGTTAGTCACCGTACTGTCATCTTACCTTTCTGCCATTTTCTCCTCTCTAAATTTGTTCAGTGTCATTTCTCTTTCCAGCATACATCATACTTCCATCATGTCTGCCGCAGTCTTTCCTCTTAATCCGTTCACTCATTCCTGCTACGTACGTTTATGTTTGTATGTATTTGTATATTTGTATGTATGTAAACGTGTATGTATGTACGTATGTTTGCATACAACATATATATATATATATAGAGAGAGAGAGAGAGAGAGAGAGACTCCGCTGGCTGCCAGGGGTCCTCCACTCTGACCGCAGGCCATTTTACATTGCACAACCCATTGCTACGCCACTGTATGTTTGTAAGTGTGTGTTTGTAAATTTGTATGTTTGTATGTAAATATGTATGTGTAAATATACTTGTATGTATATATTATGTATGCTTCTATGCGTATATGAATATATACGTTTGTGAGCATGCATGCATGTAATTATGTATGCGTGTCTGTCTGTCTGTCTGTTTGTAAATTGTTATGTAATTGTTTTCTAGTATTTAATTTGCATGCTTGAGCATGAATGTCTCTATAAGTGTTATGTGTGTTTATTTTTTAGTATGCGTACTATTTCATTTATTTAGTATTTGTGACGTTTTGCTCGGAGATGGGCAAGATGTTAATTCTCCACTACCCTGGGCCGCCCTTAACTGTTGTAGACTAATCCACAACACACATTGTAGTTGTCATTATATATTTAAGTGAAATGAAACAATGACTGAATAATTGTAGTTGTCAATATATATTTAAATAGAAGAAACTCTGAATGCGTAATTGTATCTGTCATTATATATTTAAGTAGAAAAATCACTGAATGAGTAATTGAATCTGTCATTATATATTTAAGTGAGAGGAAACACTAAATCAGTAAATATATCTTCTCTTGTACTTTTATGTGAGTTGAAACATAGAATGAGTAAATTTAGATAAAGTGATATGCTTAAGTGAGATAAAATTTGGAGTGTGAAATGATAGCTCACATGATACGTTGGTGCGGGTTGAAAAACTGCACGAGTAAATGAAATGTCACTGGTGAAATATGTCTGCACTAGTAAATGAAATATCACTTGTGAAATATGTCTGCACGAGTAAATGAAATGTCACTTGTGATGTATGTCTGCACGAGACAGAACATTTATGCAGACATGCAGAGAATCGTTCTCTTATCTTTTAAAATAAATCTTTTGTTAATGCTTTTATTCATATGAACGTCTAATTATTATGGACTGTGATTGTCACCTCATGGGCGGGGAGGGGGAAAGTTCTTGAAAGTGAAGATCAGACTTGCGTCTGCCATATGTTAAATAGGTGAAAGAAGAGTTAAACTTCAGAACTCGGTCAATTTTGATGAGGAACATAGTAAGGTCTGTCAGAAGAATGACCAAGGCTAACTAGCTTACCACATACACTGAAGATTGATGTAGGGATATATTATGTCAGGTAGGAAAATAACTAATATTATGACAGGTCGGCAACTCGGCATACAGCGATATGTCGGGGTTTTAAAATTAATAAAGAGACGATTACAAGATAAAGCAAATCATTATGTAATAATAATAAATGTTAGGTAACGGAATCACGTCAACAAAAAACGAATATTTTAATAGGGATTACAAAGGAGTGTACACCTTACACCCACATAAATGTTAGGTAACGGAATCACGTCAAAAAAAAAACAAACGAACATTGTAATAGGGATTACAAAGGAGTGTACACCTTACACCCACATAAATGTTATAGCCGGATATGGAGTCCAAATAAAATAAGTTGTAAGTCACATATAAAACACATTATAGTTTAATCACAATCATCTCAAATGAACCTATCTACTAGATAGTTAAAAGTAAATTAATATCACCAGTTAACGAATATTGTAGAGGCTGAATTATTAATAGGTCACCAGTTAACAAAAATTAAGGTACTGTTACTAGATAACAAATTTATTACAGGCTAGCGAGATAACAAATATTATTGCACTTCAACCATTATAACAAATATTATGCCTCTCAGCCACATGCCAAATATTGTTGCAGGTCATCAATTAATTAAACAAGATATATTGTTGTAGATATCTAAATAACAAATATTGCAGATCACCAGATAAATATTTATGCAGATCACCAGATAAATATTTGTGCAGTTCGCCAGATAAACATTTGTGCAGATCACCATATAAACATTTGTGCAGATCACCAGATAAATATTTGTGCAGATCACCAGATCAATATTTGTGCTGTTCGCCAGATAAACATTTGTGCAGATCACCATATAAACATTTGTGCAGATCACCAGATAAATATTTGTGCAGATCACCATATAAATATTTGTGCAGATCACCAGATAAACATTTGTGCAGATCACCAGATAAACATTTGTGCAGATCACCAGATAAATATTTGTGCAGATCACCAGATAAACATTTATGCAGATCACCAGATAAATATTTGTGCAGATAACCAGATAAATATTTGTGCAGTTCGCCAGATAAACATTTGTGCAGATCACCAGATAAACATTTGTGCAGATCACCGAATAAATATTTGTGCAGATCACCAGATAGCGAATGCCCAAATCACGACACCAATCAACAAATGCATTGCGGACTGCTAGATCAAGTACGGATAAGAGTTAACCAGAGCCTGTCCTCTCGAAATCGAAACAGGAAGGAGCATAATCTTCCAATGTCGCATTTTTTTTCTCTGTGTTTCCCCAGCTGTCGCCTTGATGCAATTGCTGTTGACTTACTTCATCATAGTTCTCGCGGACGTCGCTTGAGACATACCAATGATTCAGCTCCTGTCACTAAGGTCCGATCTCTAATATTGACCAAACATTACTGCGGAATTTTGCCGAAAGCGGTCGTTAATTAAGCCGCATAAGATCCATCGGAAGAACACTGGGTTGATGTTGGCGCTGGGTGAATCGCGTGAGGGTGCATAGTGTCCATGGTAGGTGGCGGCGTTAAGTTTCCTGGAAGAAAAGCATTCGTACGGATATGGATCTCGTGTGTCGCAGTGGTGCTTTAAACAAACTTTCTACTTCAACAGCAGATCAGAGTAGCTTTTAGTGCATTTTGTAGCAACATATTAAATGGCTGACTGATGAATTAACTTGAATGATTGATTGGTCGACAATTTTGATTAATTCTTTTAATTGACTGATTGACTGTTTACTAGAGTTGAAATGATGTTGAAATTTATTGTATAATATTAATATTTTTTTAAGTTTCAGTAGATAGTTGACTGTAGAGTTTTAATGCTTCAGATATTTTAATCATTGACTGGGTACGACAACAATGCTACTACATCATCTTGTGCTATTAATAACCAAAACAGCTACTACTGTCCCCACTTCCACTGTGCTTGTTACTGACTTTCTTTCTTTCTTTCTTTCTTTCTTTCTTTCTTTCTTTCTTTCTTTCTTTCTTTCTTTCTTTCTTTCTATCTTTCTTTCTTTCTTTCTTTCTATCTTTCTTTCTTTCTTTTTTCTTTCCTTCCTTCTTTTTTCTTTCTTTTTTTCTTTCTTTCCTTCTATCCTTCCTTCTTTCTTTCTTTCTTTTTATCCTTCCTTCCTTCCTTCCTTCTTTCTTTCTTTCTTTCTTTCTTCTTCCTCGCATTCTTCTTCTTAAGAGAGTAAACTGCTACAAACTCATACTTTGTAAAGGTGTACAACCTCTCTTCCTTTTTACTCCGTAAATATATTTTCTTTGCTTGTGTATGTTGCTAACTGCCTGCAGGCTCCTCGAAGGTAAATAATTTGATCTTTTTTTTGACTGATTCGATAATGCATTCTCTGTTGGTGTACACTATATACTGCTCGAAATTGTATTGGAATATTTCGCAATGAAAATTATAGAATTCAACTTCAATATTATTAATGGCTCTGGTTTTGCCACAGATATTGCGTTTTTTAAACTATATATGTGAACAGATATTGCATTTTTAACTATACATGTTTACAGATATTGCATTTTTTAACTATACATGTTTACAGATACTGCGTTTTTTAACTATACATTTTTACAGATATTGCGTTTTTAACTAAACATGTGTGTGCAGATAGTGCGTTTTTAACTATACATGTGTGTGCAGATATGGTCCTGGTGTAAAGAAGAGTACACGAATGTCTGTGTATGTGTATTTGTATGTGTGTGTATGTGTGTGTATGTGGGTTTGTATGTGTGTGTAAATATGCTAGGAATTTGTCATTTTACTAACGTGTGATTATGTGTGAATGTAAACATGTATGTGAGTAAGTTTTTATAGGTGTCAATGTGTGTGAATGCACGTTATGTCTATGAAGGATGGTGCCATTTTGTCATTAAATATAACTTTGCTTACTGTTATTATATCTGTATTCTGCTATTAGTATCTGCAAACAGAAATAAACAAGTCCCTCTTTTCATTTTATGTATTGCATATGAACACATCATATTATTTCATTATTCGCTTGTTATGGCCCAGCATGGGTTAACTCCTCAGTACATGTAATTGAGTACCAGACCGGGAGTGGGTTACAGTATTGTAGAGGTGTTAGACCCGATACAGTGATCTAACTATATAGCGTGAAGTAAATTATATATTCGTTTGAGAAAGGAAGTGTCGAGAAATGAACAACAGTTCACATTCATTTATGACGTTAAAATCTACATATCCTTGCTTTTCATCAGTGACGTAATCCTCAAATGTCACCCTTAGGTCTGTTATGAACCACGTCAATAGCATTGCACTACAATATTGTTTTATAATATCTTAACTATTTTGAAATACTGACGAATAAAAATATTTCATTATATGCTCGCGAAACAATGCTGAATGTTTTTCTCATGGTTCGATTTAAAGATTAACGCATCAAGTTTAAAGTATGTGTTTGCATTTAAATTTTCTGAGTGTCTTAGCTTGATATCTAAGCGTGCACTGATCCGTGTTTAAAATGTTTAAAGGTCTATGCTGATATTTAAGCTTACACCTTATTGTGTTTAAAGTGTTTAATGGAGGAGGAGCTTAATTTTGATCTTAATGTGTGCACTTTATCATGCTTAAAGGTCTAAGCTCGATATTAAAGTGACTTAAATGTTTAATAGGTTACACTTTATCTGAATGTATGCACCAAATTAAATCCTTTTACACACTCACGGACGTGAAAAGTCTAGTGAGTAGTTTCCCCTTAGTTGAGTTTGAAGATATGTGCATAATCTTAATGCATGCTTCGTCTTTCAAACGTCTCATTTATTGGATTTTTTAAGAAAAATATATTTAAAGATCGTTGCAAAGAGTTAATGCAAAAGCTTTATTTAAATCGTCTTATCTGTTTTCCTCCGTATTAAAAGGTCTAAGCAAGGTCCTAGTGTATACATCTTATCGTGTAATGATCTGAGCTTTGCAATCATGCGTGGTCGCTTTCGTGTTGAAATAAGGCTGATTTGAAATATTCTTGGCCGGGCGTCGAACTACCGTCGCTAAGTTAAAATTAAGCGGGAAACTGTCAGTGATCTTGAGCCTTTTATACCAAAAACACACCACTTTAAACATTCAAATGTAAATACATTTTTTAAATTTATTTTTCAGAAGAAATTTGACGAATCCATGGCTTAAAATATCATACCATTAATGTAACAGAATTGTGTGAAAATGTGAAATGCATTATCTTTCTTTATTAATTACAATAACAACCAATGATTTGATCTTAAGAAAACAGGATTGATCTGTAGGCAAAGAGATTTTGATCAGTAATACTAATTAGTTTAGTTTGCAATGAGCCGCATTTAAACACATACAGATTTACAGTAATTTATATTGTCGGTTTTTAAAGGAAGCGCTTGTTATGTTTTATTGAAGCAAACTTGTTTTGAGCAGTATATGTCATACAGAGAGACATTTCCTGTTTGCAGCCAATAGCTTTTGATGTGAGATCAGAGAATGGTGTCGTGACGAACTGTTCCTTAAGATCGCTTGCTGATTAGTATCTACGGCTTCGATACCTTTCGTGACGTATTTTAATTACTAATCACACGATTCCGGCATAGGGTTAGGTGTCGATCACACAATACGATTATGACCTTTCGCACAGGCGCGCTGAGACTGTAGTCATGGACTCAGCATGCCCTTTCGGTCTGTGGGCAGGGACCGTGTTTTGTCAGTATATCACTTTACAATAGCTGAGTCATCGGTAAAGAGCAGGTATCTAGAGATTAATACCCCAAATTCTTTTATATCTTTAAGCCCAAATACTTAGTGCCAAATATTAAGGTGCTACACCCAAGAACAAAAAGGAAGAAATGTGTGCGTGCCTGTGAGTTCTGTTTGTATCAAAGTGCTGGAAGAACAAACACCAAAACCAAGTGGGAAAGGTAAAGGAATGTATATACTCGCTTTTGCAAACCTACTTAAGTGACTTTCAGCATGGATTGTCAGTAAATGCTGTTAAACTTTCAAGCAATAATATATAATATGTCTATCTATCTATGGTGGAGTAAATTTACCTCTCACTATTTGTAATTTTAATTTGTTAAATTGACAGAGTAACCTGACCTTGGGCACTCTTTATGATGGTATTTTTTTTAAGTGTCTGATTTGAAGTAAACGCTCGAGGCGATAATATGCTAGAAAATGCTGATGTAATGCAAACCAGTGAGTAGTTTTTATTATCCAATGGTTATGATTTATGAGAATGAGACCAGCCAATGGGCTGAGTTCAAAAAGTTTACCTGCTGTAGAAAAATCTACTGTCTACTCACTTTGAATGGAAGAAGTCTGGTCATAAAAGGTGGCCATTAGCTTGATGGCGAGTTAACTGGATGAGAGTGAATGGACTTAGAAATATTTCATGATTTCAATGATTGATTTGAAACTCCTGGTTTACTGTTTATAAACCACTACAATGACCGGAGTAGATGTGTGAAATCATCTGCCATAGTGTGTGTGAATAATGTAAAAGAATACACTATACTTCTTTGATGTATGGCAGCAAGATATGCTGGCTATATGAGCAATTTCTTATGCAAGGAAGTATTAGAAATTGCTACAATTGCTATTCTGCATCACAGAGCAAAGTTTGGTGAAGGCATCCAATGTTAAACTCAAGAGAATAACAGTGAAACAGTTTTCTTCAGCTTGCAAGTGAAGCACGTAATAATCGCTGACAAAACGTTGCAAAAGTGCTTGGAAGGACTATTGAGACAGCAGTTAAACAAGGTTATGTAAAAACTATTGTCACTTATCTCTAATAACTCAATTTTATTCTCTGATAAAACTATCATGTGATTTGTATTGACATAATTTTTGAATTGTATTTTAGTATAGGACTCTGAAACAGGAATTATTCGAAAGTGGTATAATGAAAATATTGATGTCAAGTAATTTTTTCATTGAATTTGTTATATGTATATTTGATTTTGATTAATAAATATATTGTTAAAATTATTGACCATATGCAAATTGATAACCATATGTTGGAGAAGAAAGTGGGTGGTGGGGGCTCACTAAATATAGATTAAAGGTGGATTTGTCTTCTCCTTTAGTAAGAAGTGTTCCACCTACAGAAGTATGGTGACAGTAAATGTTTATTGTTAATGTTGTGGAAGGGAAAAATCGTTTACAGCGCCCGCATATCCGCCAAGTGAAGGAGATGAGTGGTGTCTGCTGGAGGATCATTAATAAAATAAATTAAGATTCTCATCAATTGTGAGATTATTCTATCTATCTACCTACCTACCTATCTATCTATCTATTTGTCTGTCTAAGCAAACAGCAATATTTTTTTTAAAATTATAAATAAAAAGCACTTATAAAAGGAGATGTTTTATATGTAAAATGCACCTGCTGGAAGCATTTCTCAATAAACACCAACCAAGACTATTTCGATTATCTTGAAGAACTGTCA
This sequence comes from Sinotaia quadrata, assembly GCA_028829895.1. Classification (NCBI taxonomy): domain Eukaryota; kingdom Metazoa; phylum Mollusca; class Gastropoda; order Architaenioglossa; family Viviparidae; genus Sinotaia; species Sinotaia quadrata. The sequence continues at coordinate 107,198,513 of CM054178.1, forward strand.
CATAAAAACAGTTTCGAGTATCTGATTACGCCAACTCATTAAAGAAACAAAAACTAACCCTCATTCCGAAGGTTCTCATATGAGGTCACGGAAATGAGTTGAGTCACTTAAAGTTTATCTCCTTTCTTCCGCCATTCATACACTAGTCCCGCCCTTCCCTCCCACTTTTCACGTATCTGCGTGGGAGTCTGTTTAGAGGTGGCAATTAAATGTTTGTAGGGGTGTTGTGATAAAGGGTACCGTTCTTGTTCTCCCTTGGAGTATGCGTTTAAGCGGGAACTAAGCAACCGAAGCTATGCAGGGGCCAAAGATCTTTCTTGTCGTCTGGGGATAAACTCCTCGCCTCTCTTGACTTCATATGCTGGTATTTAAATCCCTGGCAACTGTTTGCTCATTACTGATAGAGAAAACATAAACCTGTAAATTAATCTAGACTATAGCCCTGTTAATGCTAGTTTCTTTGAGTAGAATTTAATATGTTCCTGCAAAGAGTTAAATATGGAAAGAGGTAAAGATAGACATCTGCTAGTGTAAAAGCATCTAGTATCCTACATTTTATTTTTTTTAAATATATCCTCATTCGATCGCAACTGGCTTATTTTCCGCCCATTCGTTATTATAGTTATTTCATTATTAGTTAATTTATTTATTAACCAACTTTAAAATATTTTGTTTATTAGTGCTGTTTGTATATTAAAAGTTTTGAAAAAATATTTTTTAATCGTATATTTACCAGTGTTTATTTATTTATGGCTTCAAAGCAATTATAATCAGCTTAACGTTGTTAAATGAAGGAAGTGTTATAAGTTTGAACTGATAACTTTTGCTCTCCATTGCAATACCACCACCACCCTCCTAGTCCCAGTAAATTACAACATCGATTCGAAATGTGTTTCTTGTTTACTTTCCTTCTTGCCACTTTCATCTGCCTGCCCACTCATTTCGTACCTGTAAAAAATACATTTTAAGAAAAAAAAAGTTTGACAGTAGCTTACTTACAACAATTAAAGTTAATGAATAGCTTACATTGAAATGAATGCGTTTGTTCTGCAGCCTAATTATTGCACTAAAGATTTTGCAGTAAGTGAGAATACACACTTCACAAGATGGTCCAGGCTTTTTAACCGCACGAACACAGATCGCTGGGCTGATGCATGATGTGAACTTCACGACCACATCCAGTTACACGGACTTTGCAGGTGGCCACAAAGTCCAAGGAAGTGATTTATGCTCTCCAATAGAGAGATTCAGAGCGATTGCTGGAAAGAATGAAGGATGAGAAGAACAGAGCCATAGCGGAAAAGAAAGAAAGATGAGCGGAAAGCTACTGACGAAAGAATAAAAGTTGAGAGATACAGAACCATGGATAAGGAGAAAAAAGTTTGGACAAGTGTTTGGCTGATTGCTTTAGGTGCACCTATGCATAGGCAGTGACCAACATCCTGCTCTTATCAATTTTTAACTATCTATAGCACACGGGACCCGATTTATTAGGAGCAATTAAGGATTGCACGTATGTTTTTCACCACCGAGTGGGGATCAAACCTCGGTCACTAGAAGATTGTCTATGCATGTACTAGACTCTCGGGACACTGTCTATTCTACAATGTGTAACTTTAAATAAATAATTAAAACGCTGATCTCTAACGTCAGACCGTCTTCGTCAAACCACAAAATGCAAATGGGCATAATAGAATATACCACTATCATTGTGTGTGTGTGTGTGTGTGTGTGTGTGTGTGTGTGTGTGTGTGTGTGTGTGTGTGTGTGTGTGTGTATCTGTGCTTACATATGAGTACGTAAAGATTAACACATCTTTGATTTAGGCGAGTAGAAGAAGTTCATGTTCAAGGGAGAGAACCATTTAGACAACATCGAAGGATTATCTGGCATTAAAAACAGAACAAGTCATGCATTAAACACACAATCAACAGCAGCAGTAACAACAAAATTTGAAGGGAAAATGTACATGCTTACAAGCTAAGAATTCCTAAAATAATGACTAAGGAAAAACAGCTCGCTAACAATCTACAGTTTTTCTTGTTAGGAATTTCTTTTGTAAGTTTCAGTGTCAAACGATGTCAATTTGTATTCGTGTGAACCCCGAATTTAATTATTTGGATTTCTGAGTGGCGAAGACCCTGAAAATTATTCTTTACTTAGAAGAGTAACCGCCGTCTGAAGTCGACTCGCTCGACAAGAAATAATTTCAGTGCGCACGGTGTACAGCACTCAGAATTCAAGTGCGATAACTCTACTGATTTTAATCTTGGTGACAGACATGTTTGGCTTGATGAAAGCGAGGCTGTTTATTTATATGCATGATCCGGTATTTTAATTAGGTCCTAATGGAGTGCTTTGCCAGTGATGAAAAACGATGTGTCTCACTGAAATAGCGCCTAGTACAAGAGATTGAAACTGATTTTTTTTCTCGTTCAAGTCCATAGCTTAGTGTTTGAGCAAATGCATAGCAGTTTTCAAAAGATTGCATGCATGTAGAGGTAATTATAATGTCGACTAATCTCTATAACTTTTTGCACATAGTAAGCAAATGCATGAATACTTGTAATATACACTGTATTTAATTTCAGACGACGAGAAGGAAGGCAGATAATTAAATGTTATATTTAAATGGGGCATAAATCCAAAATGATTTTTGTTCATCTTATTTACGTTGTTCACTTTGATACTTTTGTAAAATACGATTGATTTGTTCTGAACTACTACACCCTACATTCACTGACCCAGGGGAAAGCAATGGTAAAATTAGCTTCAAACACGTTTTCATCAAATTATCCTATGAGGTTATTGTTATTTTGTGGAAGTATAATGATTAATTTCTCTATCAGATATCGATATAAGATCTTGTAGCATATTAATTTTTAATAACAGCACTTCCTTTTGATGTGCGTGATTTATTTTGTGCATTAGTTCTCACCCATCCATCCCCGCCCTTTCATGAAAGAGTGAAATTTCTACACTTTTCTGGTCTGGCATTGTATTCACAATATTTGTCAAGGTTACCCGAGAGATCATATTTGAAAAAAGTAAACATCATAGATATAGTAGATTTTTTATATATATATATAGGTGTTCCCTATCTGAAAATTATTCAAATGGTTCCTCCGGGGTAAAAAGGTTGAGAAATGTTGATTTATACGTACTAATTAGTTCAGCATTAGGATTTCATACCTATAATATTTGTATAACAAAGTTCATGTTAAAGCATAGATAATATATCTACACACCTTTGTGTCTAAGTGTAATGAATCAGGCCTGAGGAGAGGGGGGGAGGGTGCAGCCGGTATATTGTTCCATGCCCATGGAGCTCAAAGGTGGCCCAAGAAAGGAAAATTTTTTTTAAATTACAAAACCAAATTTTTATAGTTAAGATCTTCTTGTAATTAGTTAAGAAGATTATTCCAGCTATAAATAGGTGATTCTGGTAACTTATATAAATGTCTGAGATTTTGTAATTTGTTATAATATTATTACAGCCGATAATATTGTAGTAATAATTGTAGTAATAATTGCTACAAATATAATTCAAAACCTGTCAATTGTTAGTATATTCACTGTATGATATTTTATAGAATTTGTTCGGCTAATGTATTTGCATCTACGTCAGGACCAGATAAAACAAGCTGATTGGTTAATTTAAAAGAAAATATAATCATGTTTATACTACAATTACATCGTGGAATACTATGTTAGCAATCTTGTTAGGAATAGTGATATTAATAGTGATATTAAATTTTAATAAAAATAAATTTAAAAAAATAATTTCAAATAAATAGTTTCTTTATTCATAGAACTTCTTTTGTTTGCATTAAAACTGTCTATTAATGTGGGAATGCATTGCGTTCTTTAACAAACAATTTGCTGTCTCTTTCTTGGAAGAATACTTGTTCTAAAATTCTTCTACATGTATAGGTAAATGAATTTACAATACACACTCCTACATGTATAGGCATATGAATTTACAATACACACTCCTATATGAATAGGCAAATTATTTGACAATACCCACTCCAACATGTATAGGAATATAATTTTATAATACACTTTCCTACATGTATAGGCATATGATCTTACAATACACACTCTCACATGTACACGCACATTAATTTCAAACACATACACTCAAATGTGTGTTATTATGCTATCACAAACATATCACACACACACACACACACACACACACACACACACACGCTCATACGCTCATACGTACATACATGTTTTCTTAAACAGAACATATTCATACACACACACACACACACTCACACTCACACACGCATACCTGTACCCTATTACAAAGCTTTTCTTTGTCATTTAATAATTCGTATTTAATTCAATGGTTTCAGAACTGTCGTTCATTTATACATTGTATGATACTTCAGTCATGGGACATGTCAGATCTATAAAAAAAAAAAAGGAGAACAAGAAAAGCCATGACAGATTGTAACTGAAGACAAACAAATGCGTCAAAACCCCACGACAACTAAAACTCAAAACATATTTGTGGACAGCGAAAATAATGGGGATTTTTCGCCCTGTCTTAGTCACCCTAGCATTGTTTTATGTCGTCATGTACACGGATACACATCATGACGCAATGGTGCATAGTTAAGCTGCTTGTATCGTGATTGTGTATGTTATTAATAACAAGGATTACAAATGCTTAGCAATGGGACCTACTCCTTTGAAGAAACAGTTCAAAGTTACATTGCGACAGTAAACCGTATCGAGGTACACTCAAAGGGAATTCCAGAATATTTAAATTTGAATTACTCAGCCGTTTAAAAAAATCAAACTAATATAATACTTTAATATTTTCGTATAATAAATGTATATTTAATTTAGCGTTCCTGCTGATCAATACAGTATTGATTTGGAATATATGGTCTGGAATATATTTACATTAATTATCAACACTTTCCACCCCTCAGCCACCTCATTGCATTTGAATCTTGTATTTAGGATCTCGTTCAGCTTGCTCTCCTCTTTATGACGTCACAAAATGTGCTTTAAGTGATCTGGAACAAAGTTTCTTATACTGTACAACAGAAGCCCTACAGCGAGTTCTTAGAATAGGTTTTATGCAGCAGAAACACGTATCTGGCTTTAGAAAAGCATTTGTACAACAGACACAGTAGTCATGAGAAGACTTTATGCAATAAAATCAGTTTATTAATGTTTTCATTCAATGGATTATTTGAAGGCCGAGTGCTCGCGTACTTTATTACTAGAATTCATGAATACAGGAAAAAGGAGGAAACTCACTTTCCATCGGCTGAAGAGGAGATACGTTCGCGGATGTGTGTGCCCGACTTTGTCACACATCGTTGAAAATAGTACAATGGATCTCGTTACATCTAGTTGAAAACACATTTCTAATTCTACCTCGACTGTCAGTAATAGAATTTTTGCATACTACATTAAACCAACTATGACAAACCTCTTAAATTTATGCTAATAAGCATCAGAATACGTCTGGTTTAAAAACGTCAATAGTAATGATAGAAATTAGCGGCACTTCAACTCTACATTGTGTATAAAATGGATCAATCCGCACTACCTCATTTATGTCCCTATTTATAATAAACATTAAAATAATGACTTTCTGCGCAATATTCCTACTCTTGAAAGACCCCACCCCAACCCCTCCTTAATAAAGCAAACAACAAAACTGTCACAAACTTAATCAGACAAAAGAAAAAAAAACATCCTAAAGTATAAATCAGTTACGAATGAGATTCACCCGGCAACTATGTCGGGTGAGGTCGATAACGGCCAAGAATTTCAAGAAGCCGAAAATCCATGCACTTCAGTGAAATGCCTTTAGAGCTATAAAAGACATAAAGAAAATAGATACCAACATACTATAAAGAAAAAAAGAAATGACTAGCATTAGTAAGCAGAATCCTGCGATTCGCGGATCTGGCGTGAAAATGAATCTGAAGCAAATTAAAGTCCTTTAACCATTTAACACACTAAATTCCCGCCGTCTCCCGACGGCTGCATAACGAGTGCTAAAGAGTTCTATACTCCTGCCGATGAGAAAGGGATTAAAGTATCTGTTGCTGTTCGTAATGGCCACCCAGCCTAGATGGTGCACTTGAGGGTCGTTTTGAGTTACCAGTACGAGACATCAGCCATGCCGTCCCATATCAAGTTGGACAATCAAAGTGGTCCTTGAGAACAGCACTCCACGACGCTCGATTTTTTTGACATAATGAGCAGTCTTGTGCCATAGCATCTAGGATGACTGGTGAGTCGATTTCGCTGTAACGGAGCAAAGATTAGGGTGGGTGTTAACAAAAAGATACACGACTGTGCACCTTTAGCCCCCAGCGCGAAGTTTGTTACACATTTCTGTTTGGTTATGTCCTTTGTGTTTAGTTCGAACGGTTGTTGTGAGTGGATGCCCCTGATGTATCTTTCTGTCAGTGGTTATTGCGAGTGAATGCCCTGATGTATCTCTCTGTCAGTGGTTATTGCGAGTGAATGCCCTGATGTATCTCTCTGTCAGTGGTTATTGCGAGTGGATGCCCTGATGTATCTCTCACTGCCCAATAGGCGTGTCCATTGTACCTTCGGATGCCTTAACTGTCCTAACTACATTTTTTTTTAATTGCTTGAACTTTGTTTGAATGTGACCATGCATCTATTAGGGTCCACTTCTAAAAAATCCTGTTTGAATTTGGTTTCAAGGTTATCATGCATTTGTTATGATCCAGTTCAAATAATTCCTTTTAACTTTGCTTCCAGTCTGTTTATTGCCTATTGTATGGGCATATAGCGTAGTCCCGTGCTTTGGTGTCATTTCATTAGGCAAGTACGTTTATGCTTTGCTTTGAGACGTTCACTAATGTTGCTGTCTTCTGAAGTTCTACGAGGCAGTAAATCTAATAATGTTATATTAACTTGCACTGTTATTCTAAGGGAGTACAGTACATTCCATATGTCTCATGCACTGTGCAATTGCTATTAATCATCGTCCATCTAATGGGTTTTATGCGAACTTTGTATAGCACAGTCGATATATTAATTAATTAATGCATATTTCTGCAGTAAAATATAGTTACATTTGCTCTCTATTCATGTTTTAGATAAGAGAGGGAGACTTAAAATAAACTGGTGACGAATTAAAAATTGTGGCAATATAGCTAAGATTTGAGCAGCATTTGCAATAAATTTACACAAATAAATAAATAAAGCAGCGACACTGCACCCAAAGTTGCATGCCCAGGCATTTTTCATGCACACAAACATTTGAAAATATTAACTTGGTATAAACCTTATCTCAGTGGAATGAGAATCAAATGGCATGCTGTTTGATCATCCTTTCTTGCAAGCGTCAAGGCAAACATGTTTTACTTTCAATTCCTTCTCTAAACGCTATAGCGCAACTGGAACTCTTGTACTGCGGGAAAAAAAATCGTTAAACCAACAAACCAGCCAAGCATTAATAGTTTGCGCCTTCTGACGTCATCAACTTTATCCGGTACCGTGTAAGATAGCACGTATTCTGGAATGACCGTAAGAAAATAGGGGAGACTATTCTAACATAAAATGGAACGTAACAATATACAGCTCACCCTTGTGTTTATAGTTTGACGTGATCAAATCTCGGTAAGTTCAGCTGATACATGTAAAAGAAAATGCTACAATAAGCAAATGGATACAACAAACATTTTTGACATTCTTGCCTTGAGGACCAACAATTTTTGAATGCAAACACTCGGCGTATTTCTGTGAGCGGTCTTAAGTTTGCTTAGAGACAGACAGCTAGATAGATAGATAGAAATAGAAAGATTTATATATACCTAGCTAGCTAGCTACCTAGATAGATAGTTCGACAGATCGTAAGTAAACTGGTAGAAATGTACGTAGTTACGTATTCTAAAGCTAAAACTGTTGTGAATAATTTTGCTAAATAGTGATCGTATCGGATATATACTTCGTATTTATTGCTGATAATTAGATGAAATGCATCCATATTAAATAAATTATGTATACGATATACTACAGTCGAGAGCGTCTGCAATTATGCGCATTCTAAACGCAAACACTTCTATAACATGTTAATTAATACGTGTATGTGTGAGTTTATGAATGCAATGCATGAGTTGTGAAGTTTGAAGATGGGTGATGTCCAATACTGATGGATTACGTAAGCTCCGCCATCCTTCCGGATAAAGAAAATTAAAATTAAGCTAAAATAGTTCTTTAGATCCTTGTAAATAAGGGATATATTACAAGAAAAGGGACCACCAAATTCACCATGTAAAATTTAAAACTGAACACGGAAGGAATTGTATTGAGAAGTTTTGCATCGAAAATAAACGTTTCTCTTGACCTAGAAACGCCTACTGACGTCATATCTTAGTGCACTGCATTACTTAACCCCTTCATTGTCGAGATTTTTAGACATTTTAAAGTTTCGTTCTCAATGATTTGTAATGTTTTTACATCCTCGGTACAATTGTTCAAAGCCAGAATGAAATGGTAAACGGATAAGTAGCTGGGGACAAAATATATTAAGCAAATTGTCTTCCCATGAATGTGACCTGTACTAGTAACCAACCAATAATTTGAAGTATGTCATATACTTTTCGTCATCTTAATGGCTGTGTCCAACACTGATGACGCGCACTGATCAACTTAACCGAACACAGTTCTAAACCGAAACATGAAAAGTTCAGTGTTGTTTCTCGCAGTTGAAGTCGATGGTAATTTATTTCTGCTTTTCGAAAGTGATACTTAAAGACTGTTGAAGCATTTGATTCAAATGCAAGAAAAACGAAATCTACGAAACTTTAAAACTTTTTTTAACATTACTACCCTCCTAGAACAGAGAAAGGAGGAAGGCCCCACAGGAACTCTACAGAAACTGAGAACATCAAGAAGATGAAAAGTTTCCACGCAATTCCTGTGGGGAAAAGAAGTGATCGTGAAGAAGAAGAAGAAAATTAAGCACAACAACCATTCAGCTAATTTAATTAACTGATGCATTTATTAGGAACTATTGTTTATAGTTTGAATTACATGTTTCTTGACTTCTACCTTTATTATTCTATTTATTTTTAATTTATAATTATTCTAATTAATGATTTAGTTGCATAAATATTTGCCTGTTCTACTGGTGCTAAATTTTACTGATAATTGTTAAGCTAGTTTTTGTGTTACGTTTCTGTTACGTTTTACAAAATCGATATTCTAAACTTTAATACAATAAACCATCAGTTTCTATGCTTAGTTGTACTGCAGATGACAATAATAAATCCATCTATATCTATGAGAGCTTTTTCTAGTGTAATAAAATTATCAGTTTCTATGGTCTATTGTCATTTAAATAAAGGAAGTCATCAACCTCCATTCTCTGTATATAATAGGAAAATCACTAACATCTATGCTCAATTGGCATCAAAATAGGAAAATTATAAGTTTATATCAATTTAACAAAGTTGTTAGTTTCGTTATCAATTACGCCAATGAAATCAATTCTCGTGCATTATGCAACTTCCGTTACACGTGACACATGAGGTCGAAGTGTTAATTGTGTCGACGTCACTTTGTTACTCACTTTTCAAATAAGGGGCATAAATATAGATCATAAAGATTCTGGGGCTCAAAGGTTAAGCTGCAGATAGCTTATGCATCTCAGACCTCTACTGGGAAATTTTCTATATTCTGTTACCGCAGTTTTGTGTCATTTTTGCCTTGCACAGTACATTACTTTATTCTGTGCTGATATATAATGATACTGTACAAAACAAACAAAATCGTACAATGAAAAATATTTTTAAAAATTACAAATAATTAATAAATGTCTACACTAGAGTTGGTGAGGATATTTGTTGCAGAAATTATTGTTATTCTTCATCACCCTTTTGCTTCTTTATGTAGTATATATTTATTATCAGAGTGGTCTGATTAAATTTGTTATTTTAAATTTCAACGAGGTCTGTTTAAGCTTCTGTTATTTTTCAACACTAAATTTTCTTTCTTTCTTTCTTTCTTTCTTTCTTTTTCTTTCTTTCCTTCGTCCGCCATTATTAAAATATTTTACTTTCAACAATAATCTTTCTTTCTTTCTTTCTTTGAGCAAATATGTCTATCATTTTTTATTTTTTTCCATTCCCAGACCTGCGATAAATTGCTCATTTACCGATAATGACCCACATAGACAATTGCTTTGATTACATTGTCTCAGCTCAAAGCCTGTCAAAAAACCAGAGATTTTAGAGTTAGTTTATAAGGACTTGGGACCCTGCCCATGCACGTACATTGCAGTTTCGAATGAAACACCAGCAGTAACAGTACCCTCCTTGCGGCATCGACAATGCGCATAAACGATTTGTTCACGCATGACTTTATTTGTCGACATCGACAAGGCTGACATCGACGCCAACACTAAAGGGAATTGATGACCATATTTTGAAGTCGTAGTGCAGCTAAATATAGACTAGCTGGTTGTACAGGCATTGACTTTAGTGCATGCAATGAGATTATAAATATGAAGTATCTGAGTCTGTCAATAATTACCAGAATTTATGATCACTTTATAAAACATATCTTTGCTTCTTGATTAATGCCCTTTACACAAATTATATTTGCTTTCCAGTATCACCGACACACTCTGTAACCACCCACACCCTGTTTCAAATGTCCTTTCTTGCAACGGCTCTTTTTCTTCATGCACATTATTTCCATAACCAATTTATTCCTATGCCACAGACATTTTTAATCCGCCATCTTTATATTAAAAGGTTCATTATTTACCTTGTTTTAATCGTATGTTTCATTTCATTGCTGTTATGTGGTTGTCTAAACATTAAGAAATCGCTGATGAGGATAAAAAATGTTAATATTATTAAAGAAAGTATCTAGCAAAAAATAAAAGTTGTGAAAAGGATGGGAAAATAAACCAAGAAGTAAGCGTGGAGGGAACAGAAAATAAAGTACTATATTTAATATTTTGTTTTGGTATTTACAAACCATACCTGCTAATGTTCATACTGTAACTAGCGCTTTTTATGTTATTTGCAAACTATTGCACTTAAGAATGTATTCTGCTTTCCACAAATCAGCGCAAAGAATGGTGTTTGTTACTCACAGCCTAAAGCACTTACTTGTGTTATTTGTTATTCATAAATCAATGCAGCTAAGGTTGTCTTTTATTATTGGTAAACCAATACAGAAAAGGCTGTCTTTTGCTATTTACAATTACTACAGGTAAGGGTGATTTTGTTGTTGTTCACAAATCATTGAAGCTAAGGATGTCTTCTGTTACTTGCACACTAATGAAACTGATTCTATTCTTTACTATTTACATATCACAGACACTTTCCTATTATATGCAGTCATAGGTCAAGGTGACCTAGATTGTCTTATTCACACATCAATGCAGCTTTAACTGAATTTTCTTTTTCTCCTACAACTGAAGCTAAGATTTTTTTTTATACTTGTATCATTATTGTATAATTCATCACAGATAGAGAAGCACTGCACTGCTAAACAAATTGCGTCCATTGAGGCTGTACTTCATGCTTAATGGGAGCCAGGTGCAGCTAGCGTTGTACACTTATCTTATTTAATGAACCACAACAAGTAAAGATGGTTCTCAATATCAAACAAACCACTGCTGCTAAATGACCATTTTGTTATTAATATTTCCTTTTAGTTAGGGTTGTATGATATTAATAAATAAAACTTGTACTTAATGGTGTACCGCATTACCGAATGCAATACTAAAGCTAGTTTGAGCTCTTTATTTACTAAACAAAGCGCCATAACTAAGGATTTCCTTCAATATTAAACAAACCTCTACATTTATGCTTTTGCTGCCTATTTAAAACCTATCAAATATCTGTACTTAGGCTACAATGCATTGTTAAACAAAACACTAAATATTGTTAAAAATAAATCACCGCAACTTGTGCTGTACATTATTATTAAATCTGTTTGTAGCTACTTGTTAATGTTGTATTAATAGTGTGTTGTATATTATTATTAAATCTGTTTGTAGCTACTTGTTAATGTTGTATTAATAGTGTGTTGTACATTATTATTAAATCTGTTTGTAGCTACTTGTTAATGTTGTATTAATAGTGTGCTGTACATTATTATTAAATCTGTTTGTAGCTACTTGTTAATGTTGTATTAATAGTGTATTGTATGGGTGTATGAAAGTGAACGTAGATGTTGGTGTCACGTGCCCCAGTCACTCTACTGACATTCCATATGTTATTCATGAAGTGATGTTAAGTTTGCTACTGTCAGTCCTGCAAGGAACCACTGACAGCAATGTGAGATGATGTGTCCATATCTTGACCAATGACAATATCAGTCATACAATTCTCAACAGCTGTCTTGTAGAAATCCAAGAGAGAGAGAGAGAGAGAGAGAGAGAGAGAGAGAGCGAGAGGGCGAGAGAGCGCACGCGTGTGTGTGTGTGTGTGTGTGTGTGTGCGTGTGTGTGTGTGTGTGTGTGTTTATGTGTGTGCTTGTGTGTGTTTGTGTGTGCATATGTGTGCGTGTGTGTTTGTGTTTGTGCGTGTGTGTTTGTGTGTTTGTATGAGTGTGTTTGTCTGTGCGTGTGTGTTTGTGTGTGTGTTTGTGTGTGCGTTTGTGTGTTTGTTTGTGTCTGTGTATGTGTGTGTGTGTGTGTGTGTGTGTGTGTGTGAGTTTGTGTGTGTGATCTTTATAAACCTGTGCAATGTATTTCCACACAAAATGGCATTAGTTATCCCATTACATGCTTTCAGTGAGTGAAGTAAAAGGAAGAATATGTCAAACACATTCCCTCACATTTATTTGCTAGTATCTTCACGATAAATCAGTCTTAGTAAAGTCGGTCACTTTAGTTAAAATTGTAAACATGTTTCACACATGTGCTGAAGACTGGTTCTAATGATGCACGTTTGCACAAGTGTACAAAGAAACCTGAATTTTTGTTTGACTCATTTGTGTCCAAGACTAATTTGCCCATCTAATATTATTGATTACCATTCCGCCCTAACCTGGTACAAACTATCATTCACACATTCTTAGCAATTCTGCCCGGAGAAAAATTTCCTCTGCAAAACTACAAATGTTCTAGAATCATCTTCCCTAGCAGATATAAATAACTTCAGGTTATAAATTGAGAGTGCAAACTTATTATTATCGTTAACGTGTGTTCATTTACTATAATGGACAGTTAGCACTCTATGATTTTGTTTATAGTATTATTTACATTGCAATGTCACCTGTAAAATTGATTTGTCTTTGTCTAGCACTTTAAACAGCTGCTGATTTCAGTCAACCCCTTGTTCATTCATCAAACTCTTCTTTTTACTCTGTCAACTATCTGCAATTGTCTGGTAATGACAGAGTGGCTGGTGGAGAGCCTATATCTGCTCATTGATTTGTCTGCTGTTTGACCAATCATGCAAAATTGCGATTGATTATAATCAATTATTTTAATAATATAATAAATATATACCTAAGTTATGGGACTGGGTGGAGAGAGTGTAGCGCAACTTTATTTCCCGATCCTGAAAGATTATTAGATATAGTGTGAATAATTAAAAGTTATGTTGTACGATACTTATATTTTAATTCTGAGTCAACCGGAAGTAACGCACCAGGCACTGTTTGTTTGAAACTGCCAGTCACAGTAGTCTTAGCATGCTGATTACGCCAAGGTCAGTGTATTTTATTTCTATCAAAATCCCGGTATACGCTACGTTGAGCTAATGACTGACGACTATGAAACTTGAATTTCTACAATTTAATTGTTGAAACTTAAAAATTGTGAATTAGTTTCTGGTCGTTTCAGGGATCAGATCCACCGCGGGAGGCAATCCACCGATCGCCATGCTTTGCACTTAGAGCGCGTTAACACAGAATCCTGCTGCACAATTTTTTTTTTTCATTTTGTATTTGGCAGGAATGTGCTGTTAAGGTCAGGGTTTTATACTAACGATTTGAGTTGACAAGAAAAATGGAGAAATTTATTGTTTAAAGCAAATAAAAGTACGCTATATGCTTACCGTTTTGAATAACTGGAAAGTTTTGTCTGGAAAAACTGCAACGTTCACAATTGTGATAACTTGATTGAACAACAAACAAATAAATAATACAAAACAAAATAAATCCCCCGCATACATAACGAATTGCCTGGGTTTTCCGAGTACGGACATTGAGGGGTCACGAACAACCCTATCTTGTTCGCAAAAGGCGTCAATTGTAAACAAATATGGAAGATATTCTATCATTACACTATTTCGCACATAGGTGCAATGTGTCACGTGTCCCTGTCTCTGGTGTTTGCTGCTTGACACTACGCCTTTCGAGACTTGAACGATTATCCAGAAGATTTCGAAGACCTGGCCAGATGGAGATGACACAAACAGTACCATGCTTTGTCGTGACTTTGTTTATCCATTTGTTGAAGTATACTTAATCTACACATTTATGCAAATATACTCGTATCTGCATACACACGCACATGCACACACGCACGCATACATGAACACACATGCATACTCATACGCGCGCGCACACACAAACGCATACACATACGCACACGCACACATGCGCATACACGCACAAACACAAACGCTAACATATGTCCACATGCACAAACATACGCACACTTATGCATAAGCACACAAACACATGCGCATACATACGCATAATGACGCGCGCACGTACGCATGCAGACGCGCACACACGCACACTTAGATAGGTACCTAAGCATGCAAGAATGCAGAACACACTATCTCTCTATTTCCATCTATTCTTCCTGTCTTGTTTGTTTCTCTTTTTCTCTCTCTCCCCCTCTCTCTCTCTCTCTCTCTTTCTCTCTCTCTCTCTCTCTCTCTCTCTCTCTCTCTCTCTCTCTCTCTCTCTCTCTCTCTCTCTCTCTCTCTCTCTCTCTCTCTCTCTCTCTCTCTCCTCTCTCTCACAAACACACATGTCTACAGTATCTCAAGGCTTAGAATTGTTTTAATGGTGTTAATGCAAAGAATTTTTAACAATATTTTATGGATAGTAAACAAGGATAAAAGAGCGGAGGAAGAATTACAAGTAGAGAAGAATGAATCTAACGACAGCATTATGTCCCTTACATGTGTATCTTTAAACGCCAGTTGATCTGAGTCATAATCATTTAGCAATAGGAAAAATAAGTTGGGGCTCATCCATGCAAGGCTTGCCGAGCTTTCCGTGAATAGATAGAAACTCGATATGCGATTATGACAGTGACACTAACACGATGACGAATGCGATTAAATTGATAAGCACTTGTGAGAACCGACATTTTTTTTTAAAGGAATACTCAGCGCTGGAAGTAGCAAAAAGGACCACACTGACTTTCAAAACTGGTCTGGGTTAAGTGTTTATGAGACAGTCTTCGCTAAGTTTGTCATTTTCTGGTCAGTGCCTAGGTAGATGTGATCAGCTGATCTTAACGACACCTTAGATCTAAAGTCAACTTCCTGTTTATATCTTTTTAAAGAGGCAATTAGTAGAAACAGCTTGAAGTGGACTGTGGTGAAGTTTCGAATGGTAATAGAAATCAAATGCCTGAAATGGACAAATAGCGACAACCTAAAATGGACAGGCGAGACGCTTTGGATGACGTCAGAAGGGCACTTGAAATGTGCAAGTAATAAGGACAAATACTTACCTTGATATCAAAGTCATTCCTAATTATACCATATGATATCCACCTGCTCAGCGTTTATGCTGAAGAAATAAGCTGAATAAATCCGGGACGACTAAGTAAAAAGTTTTGTTTTATAATATTGAAGTATGGATCATGCACAATACCAAACCTCATATATGCAATAAACCTCATAAATATAAATTGTTCAAAACTAGGTGAGTGAAGGATAGTTGGTATGATCGTGAGTTAAGCAGTGTTTATGACATTTATTGTGTGACATTGTAAATGTGTGTGCGTGTGTGTGTGTGTGTGTGTGTGTGTGTGTGTGTGTGTGTATGTATGTGTGTATGTGTGTGTATGTGTGTGTGTATATGTGTGTGTGTGTGTGTGGTGTGTGTGTGTGTGTGTGTGTGTGTGTGTGTGTGTGTGTGTGTGTGTGTGTGTGTGTGTGTGTGTGTGTGTGTGGAATGAATAAACAGTTAACGACCAGAGAATACATTATTTTTAGTGCTTCAAGTAATGAGCTGTAAATGTGAGTTGTATTCTGATTTTACATGAAGAATAAGTTTGATTCAACATATTCAAAGTCACACAAACGTGTACAAACAATCTCCTTGTCTGTAATCCCAGTCTACCTCCATGTCTTCTCTTTCAAAATAATTTTTTAAATAAACATTATCGACCAAAGCTTTTGCCACTACATTAAACCACAGTGTGGGTTCAGATTCCAAATTCTATGAGTAGCTTTAAAGAGAACGTGCTTTGTTTTTCATCCCGGCTTAGTTGGTGTTGGGTTGGAGCCGTTTGTGGCCTGTTGACAAAAGCAGGGTTTATCTCGTTAGGCAGTAACTTTTCTAAGTAGGTATGTTCATTGCCTTTGAAACATTTTTCACCACCACCACCAACAACAACATTCCACACACAAATATAAATCATACAAGAACTAAACATTACAAAATCACAATACGAGCTTTAGCAAAGAAAGAAAGAACGAACGAAAGAAAGAACGAAGGAGACAAAGAAAGAAAGAAAGGAGAAAAAGAAAGAAAGAAAGAAGGAGACAAAGGAAAAAAAGAAGGAGACAAAGAAAGAAAGAATGAAACAAACAAACAAAGAAACAAACAAACAAACAAAGGAAACAAACAAAAACAAACAAAAAAAACAAACAAACAAATAAACAGACAAAGAAACAAACAAACAAACAAACAAACGAGCAGATAAACAAACAAACAAACAAACAAACAAATATGGATAGAAATTTTAAAAGATGGTTCAAATAGACACATTTTAAAGTACAGTTATAGTCAATTTAAAAAATAATAATCACAAGTATAACATTATTTGCTTTACATTTTTGAACACATTTATTTTTATTAATTAAGTTAAAATACTTTATAAAAAAAACAAATATTTATACTTCAAACACAAATAAGCACTTGCTGCATATTCTTTGAATTCTCTTTGCAAAAGTAAATTCAACTACCCTCCTTGCTGAATATCTTTAAACACCCTCTGCAAAATAAACTCAACTACCCTCCGTGCTGAATACCTTTAGATACCCTCTGCAAAATAAACTCAACTACCCTCCTTGCTGAATACCTTTAGATACCCTGTGCAAAATAAACTCAACTGCCCTCCTTGTTGAATACCTTTAAACACCCTTTGCAAAATAAACTCAACTACCCTCCTTGCTGCAAGACCCATTGCAAAAATATAAACTCAACTACCCTCCGCCCTTTACTACTTTATCTCCCAATACATAAACAACAAAAATAACATCAGGGAACCATCGACACACATAATTGCGTACTTAAGGAATCCATTATATATTTTTTCAAGAATACACTCGAGGAATCAGTGAAGAAAACACGCTAGAGGAATTAATGTCGCAAATACAATAAATGCTTGTAGACCGATGAAACACAGAACTGGCTTGATGAAAGCTGTAGTATTTAGATGCAAATATTAAACAAATGTTGTAGTATTTAGATACAACTGTTACAAAAAGTATTCTAGTATTGATGTTTCCAAAGCTGGTCAAAGGAAAACCGGTCATATGACTACGAGTATGTGGATTAGTTTACAAAATTGCTGGGTTTTTTCCAAAAAGCGTCTAGAGATCTCTCAATGTCTTTTAATATGCATTTCGATGTAAATCTCACATTTCACTAAAACAATGTACAAAACTTTTAAATCTTTATTCTTGTATATTTCAAGCTATATAAAAATCTTACCCTGGTCGATTTACGGGTACATGTACATTTGAGACAGAAGAATTTTAATGAACTTGTCATTCAGGATTGAAGAAAAGCTAATAAACGCGGAATTAAATATCTACACACTTAACACAGCGAGTACTTGCACTTCTCTTTCAAGTCCTTCTAGTGTTCAGTGAACTGGACTCAAGCACTTCTATATTCAGTGAACTGGACTCAAGCACTTCTAGTGTTCAGTGAACTTCACTCAAGTCAAACAACACTTATGACTGTCTGCTGTCATTCTTTGTCCGGGCGACCCGAAGAACATTTGGTGTGACTTGGATTTGTTTATTAGTCACCTCAAGAAGAATAAATTCTTTATTAGTCACCTCAAGAAGAATAAATTCTTTATTAGTCACCTCAAGAAGAATAAATTCTTTATTAGTCACCTCAAGAAGAATAAACTCTTTATAGTCACCTCAAGAAGAATAAACTCTTTATTAGTCACCTCAAGAAGAATAAACTCTTTATTAGTCACCTCAAGAAGAATAAACTCTTTATTAGTCACCTCAAGAAGAATAAACTCTTTATTAGTCACCTCAAGAAGAATAAACTCTTTATTAGTCACCTCAAGAAGAATAAACTCTTTATTAGTCACCTCAAGAAGAATAAACTCTTTATTAGTCACCTCAAGAAGAATAAACTCTTTATTAGTCACCTCAAGAAGAATAAACTCTTTATTAGTCACCTCAAGAAGAATAAACTCTTTATTAGTCACCTCAAAAAGAATAAACTCTTTATTAGTCACCTCAAGAAGGATAAACTCTTTATAACCTCAAGAAAGTGTTAGTTTGCATTTTACTTTGTTTTCAACAAATAATTGGTGCCGTGGAGATGTTATCTACGTCAGCCAGTATAGTATAAATATCATCATCAGTCAAATGCATAATGTATAGATCGGACATGTCTTTCACCAAGAGTGTGTTTAAATGAATATTAATTCCTTTATAACATTTAGATTTAGAGGGCAATTCTTATTTACATGTGTTCAAAACGTTTTAAAATGATTGTTTATCATAAAGGTGATAGTATCTTGTAGTTACTAAAGGATAAGAATGATTGTTTATCATTTTCCATCATAAAGGTGATAGTATCTTGTAGTTACTAAAATAAGAATGATTGTTTATCATTTTCCATCATAAAGGTGATAGTATCTTGTAGTTACTAAAGGATAAGAATGATTGTTTATCATTTTCCATCGTAAAGGTGATAGTATCTTGTAGTTACTAAAGGATAAGAATGATTGTTTATCATTTTCCATCATAAAGGTGATAGTATCTTGTAGTTACTAAAGGATAAGAATGATAGTTTATCATTTTCCATCATAAAGGTGATAGTATCTTGTAGTTACTAATGGATAAGAATGATTGTTTATCATTTTCCATCATAAAGGTGATAGTATCTTGTAGTTACTAATGGATAAGAATGATTGTTTATCATTTTCCATCATAAAGGTGATAGTATCTTGTAGTTACTAATGGATAAGAATGATTTTTTGATAATTAAAAAGGTGGTGGGATAATCTGGAAAATCACTGTTTATTTATGACTCACTGCCTTTCGATTTGTGTGTATGTGTGCGCTTGTGTGTATGTTCATTGATTACCAGCCAACGCAATGAGAAGATTCTTTCGTTAAGTACTTTTCATTGTTTCGTAACTTCGTCGACATTGCTGACAGTGATATAAATAGCTTTAGCTCCTTTCTGAGAATTTATGCCCACTTTAAATAATAATGATTCTCTGTGCATACTGTCTACGAGACAACCGTGCTATTCATTTATGTGCATATTTCATCACATCTCGGAAAGCAGATATTACTTTATTAGAGAGAGCTGTTCAGTTATCAAGATTTATTATACAGTTTCTATCATCATACTATTAATTTAATCCATGTTATACATAACGTAAACAAGCGAGAGAGACATTATTTCTTTAATTAATTTCTTCAAACGATATGCTTGCACTTGTTCTTAGACTAATACAAACGTTTACATATTGCTTAAAGATCCAATGGTTGCCAGAATATATATATATATATATACATTAGCCTGTAAACATATGATTTAATAAAGAATTAGGACGATCTTTCTAGAGATATACAGGTCGGCAGTTGGTCCTCCTGGGTCAACCCTCCTTGGTCAATCTTATTTGGTCAACCCTCCTTCATCAGCTTTCCTTGGTCTACCTTCCTTGATCAATTGTCAACCTTCCATGGTCCACCCTGCTTGGTCAACCCTCCTTGGTCAACCATCCTGGGTCAATTCCTTGGTAACCCTGCTTGGTTATGTCATCTGCGGAGTGATCCAAGCAGCAGTGCATAAGAAGTAACAAGACCTTGATATAGAGCCTCCAGATCATATTAAGACTATGTAAGTTAGTAACCTGTTGACTAAAGTAACGTGACCTAGGCAAGTCCGCTGTTAGCCTCTGCTGAAGGGTCTTCTTGACCAATGGAAGAAGTACTAATTAATATGTTTTGCCGAAGGAAGGCAGAAGACACTGCATATAAGGGGAGCCTGGGATAAGCATGCGCAAGCAGTTTTCTTGTCTGCAGTCATAAAACTGCCGCCTACACATGGCAATCCCAGCAGAGAAATTACTTTCAGGACTGATCTCTGTCATTCAGACACATTATAAGATCTATCACTAGTAATTAGGCTTTTTGTTTGAATGAGGTGATCACGACTTTCTTTATTTCAGACTGAGCTACTTATCTGATTCATTTCGTTATAGATGAAATGTTCCTGTAATATTTGCAGTTAAGGTAGTGTATGTTGTGTGGGTGAATAGATAATATATAGCTGATCATATATTGATGACTATTCGTCTGTGTGACGCTACGCCAGTGTGAACAGTACTAGTCAATCTGCCAGTTGCGTGTGTTTCATCTTCAGCCCAGTGTAGAGTTAAAGTGTCAAGCCTGGTGTTACAAATGTAACGTGTTGTATGCGTTTCATCATAAACCCAGTGAGGAATTACAGTTGTCAGATTTGATATTACAAGTGTAACGTGTTGTGTCCGTGACGGCGCACACATTTGTTACATATGTGACAGTTTTGTTTTGTCTGCTAAGATGGACAGTGTTTGTGACAAATGCTAGAAGTGCCCAGTGCTGGGTTTGGACAGAATGGTAAACAGTACAAGAACTAGCAAAGGAGTTTGAAGTGTGTTCTTGATTAAAAGACAGGCATCAACAACATCCTCTACATCATGTGCGAATGACGAAGGTCCTTGGCGTCCATGAATTCTCTGAATATCGATTCCTGACTGATCCTCCACCTTTAAGTGTTGACGCGCAACTACGACAAGGTCATCAGAGCCTCCAGTCACGTGACTTATTATTTGTCTCACTTCTGATCTCGCCACTGTTCACCATTCTTGATTAATTTATTTGTTTCTTTGAATTAACAAACTTTAGCGTTTGAAAGTGATAATTATTCAATTTGTCTGCTGTCTAATGACCAAGCATGAAGCTAGAATAATTTCTCATATTATTCCACCGATACAAAATAGTGTACAGTTTACTATTGTACATTTTCACTGTTATTATTGTTTATTATATCATTTAAAAGCTTTGTTTATTAAATGTAATTATTATGTTCTCCCATACATTAGTTTTTTTAATTATAGTCTCTGCACTTTATTCATAGTTTTAGAGTACGCGGGTAGAGCCAAAGTTTATAACAAAGCTAAATCATTAAAATCGTGTGTGAGAACCCCACAAACTGAAGAACAGAGACTATATAGCACAGGGGGTACAATTTATTTAAGTAACAGCAACCTTGGCCTAAGAGTAATTTTCTTCTAAGGAGAAGGCTGTGTGCGTGTATGTGTGTGTGTGTGTGTGTGTGTGTGTGTGTGTGTGTGTGTGTGTGTGTGTGTGTGTGTCCTATCAGGTCGGCACTGATCAATATGCATCCTAGTTGATATAAAGATATATATCAGTATAATACTGATTACATTTATATATAACTTCTTAGAGAATGTTCCCGTCCGAGTCCTTGTTGATTGGCAGGCAGAAGTGGAAATATACATTGATTTTCTGTTTCCACCGTTGAATTAGATTTATCGGCGTTGAGGGTAAGAAATTTTACAACTTTAAACTTTTAGACTGACTTAAGCATTATAAAATGAAATAAAAAGTATTATCACAATCCAATATTCTCTCCAGTTGACTTGCTATTTTAAAACTTTCTGGTGGGTTTTTATAACTTTGATTTAATTAAATTTTTGTGTACACAAATGCATACATTACAAACAATTGTTTATTCCGAAGAACATCCAATAACCACTTCACTTGAGTGGACGGTACGACTTCCTCAAACAAACTTAATAGCCGTTTTATTTTTTCACTCATAAAATCATTGTTCAAAGCCGCCGAGCAAGCGAAGCAACAGAATCTATAGACACCTTTTCACGTCATATTGAGAACGAGTTGTTTAGAGCGTACCCTTAGAGCGGTCCACACCCCGGGTAGTGAACGCGGAGAGACGATGATATCTTGACATCCGATCAGAACTTGCTACATTCCTGACATACGTTAAGTTCTGGCCGAGTGGGGGGTAGGGGAGGGGGATTAATGCGGAGTTTACACCACGGAATGGATTGCATACTCCGTTTGGTCGGGTGGGATTTACGGGTATATAGGGAACTGGAAGGAATGGATTGCAGGGTAGGTATTATCGGGTGCTTTTTATCTAACACCCATTTCTTTTCTACCTGCAGAGAAAGTATGAGGAATGGTGTGATTGTTAACTTTCAGTTGAAATGAGAGACTTAAACCTAACCGATACTTCTTTTTAATTGTTTGTAGAGTGCCGATTATTTTTGTTTTTGTAATTTTGTTTTATTTCTGCTTTCTGACTACGGGACCAAAAATGTTCACACACGCACACACATTACATACGCGCGCGCGTAAAAATTAAATTTGACTTGGTTATTTTCTACTGTAAAGCAGATACTTTTTTATTATAGTTACTGACAAAAAGAATTATTTAAGTTTTCTTTCAAAGTCTCTAAACTACAATTATCTTTAAATAAGTGGAAAATATTTATAGAAAATATGCAAATAAACAAATAGATTTACCACTCTCTTAATAGTATCCCTTTAATTCTACTCTCTTAATACTACACTCTTATTACTACTAATACAACTCTGCTAATAATACTGTATTTAATTAGTACTGTATAGTACTTATTTTTACTTCTACTGTCACTGCTGATAACAGTCACTGATACTGACATGACTCTACTACTACTTTACTACGACTGCTACTACTACTTTACTACTGCTACTACTACTTTACTAAAACTACTTACTGATACTTTACTACGACTGCTACTGCTACTTTACTACGACTGCTACTACTACTTTACTAAAACTACTTACTGATACTTTACTACGACTGCTATACTACTTTACTCGAACTACTTACTGATACTTTACTACGACTGCTATACTACTTTACTCGAGTGAACTAAGTAGGTGAGAGGTTGGTTATCTCTCTGAATGACAAAATGCTTGCAGTAAGGTAGGCTTGGAATTTCTGGACTGCCCAATCAATTCCGAGACAATCTTTCTCTGAATTTGAATGAATTTGCTCAGCCGCATTTAACGTATGACTGGAGTGGGCTACTGGTTAGATTTCAACAACTGCTACTTCTATTTTACTACAACTAATAGAATACATTGTTACAGTAATTACCTGTATAAAATAAAAAGCGCATAAACTTGAAAGTTTGAACAAATTTGTTTTCCGGCTGAGATTTACTATAGTCCAGTATGTTGTTTTCAAAAGCACTGAGCAGATTTGCCATCAACTTCAATCACTAAAGAAAGGGACGCAACTTTTAACTGGTAGTAAAGTTATCTCTAGAGCACAGCTTAAAGTGATTTTCATTTTGAGCTCTAAGTGGTACCGTTTACTTGTATTGTTGTGTGCCCATTTCTCACGCAAGCATTTGAGCCTGTTTCTTAACTTCGGTCGACAATGTTCACTGCGCTATAAACAGCGTTGGCCTCTTTCTGACTTTGTGACGTAATACTTACAAAAGTAAATGTTCTGTACATATCTACTCTTGCAACAATGCGATTATTTCTGTGCATACTGCTGTACAACCAACCTACTGTAGATCTGACAAAGCAGTTAATAAATAAAGTATCAGTTATCAAAGTTGATTATATTATTGTTTCCATCATCAAACTACCAATGAATTTGAGGGACGGGTCAGGCGAAGTTGCCATGTTTCAACAACAGCAAAGAGGAGGCACATCCAAACACGTTCAACAATCCAATCTGGCGTTTAATTTCTTATTCAAATATTACACAGACTCTGAAATTTCGTTTCCAGTGATTATTGCATCTTTAAGTTTGTCAGAGAACATACTTAAAATACTGTTTTCAGATGTGTAATATTTCAACAGTAATAACTTACAAGTCACGAAATACATTAAGCACTCGAACATGTGCAACTCTTTTTCTCCCTTTCAAGTTGGTGAAGAAGCGGGCATTTTAAAAAAAATTGTAACACTGGTGTTACGGTTCATACGGTTTTTGCAAAGTGTAAACCTCATATAAACAACAACAGCAACACAGGCTTGGATCTAGAAAACCCATCAGATGGATCCGTCTTCCTGACCGAATGGATTTGTCTCCCTAACAAAGTAACCGGGTGAATCATATCTCCCTAACAATGTAACCGTGTGAATCATATCTCCCTAACAATGTGACCGGGTGAATCATATCTCCCTAACAATGTGACCGGGTGAATCATATCTCCCTAACAATGTGACCGGGTGAATCATATCTCCCTAACAAAGTGATTCGTCAGTAAGGGATGAGTGCGATGCAAGGAAAACACGCAGACCGCGAAATCCTCCCACACTGTGGGGAAGACCGGATGACATGTATATATCCCGCTCACGTGCAGACTATACCAGGTCCGTTTTCAGTGTCGGACCCACTCGTACTACAAACCAGCTGGAGCAACGCCCAGGGACACATTAGCTCTCAAGTGATTATCTCACTTTGCACGCACACAGCGACATGCACGAGCACCCGAAGGACGCCCACGACCCTGGGTATCCCGGAGATATGATATTCAAACAACTACACATCAGCAGACAAGATGGAGCAATATCAGGACATTTGATAGAAGATAATAATTATAATGCTGACCTAACAGTGTCACTCACTCATCCGACATACACGCGGCTAAAGCAAGCTTGAGTAATTCAAATTAGTCGATTTCACTATGGAAAGAAACGTTTGAGAGGGTCTTTACAATTTAGCTGCTCTTAATATTTCTTTTTAACAATTCCTTTGTATTCAATTTTATATCTTTTTTATTATCAATTATTAGTAGTAGTAGTTTATTTAGTTTGATATTTAGTCTTCTGATATTTATTTTGAAATTAATCTAATGTTTAGTTTGATATTTAGTCTTATATTTAGTTTCATATTGCTCTAATATTTAGTTAGAAATTTAGTGTTGATATTAAGTTTGACATTTAATCTTATATTGTTTTGGTATTTCGTCTGATATTTAGTTCAATACTTAGTCTGATATTAAGTTTGATATTTAGTCTGTAATTTTGTTTGATATTTAGTTTGATATTTGTTATCAGACGTAGTTTGATATTTAGATACATGACAAATATCATCATCGTCATGGTTATTATCGTTGTCGTCACTCTGAACCTTTTCTAATTACGACAGTTACCTGTTTTAAGATCAACATCACATTCCAATGTACTATCAGAAACATCCACGCCTTTGCATGTCTTAGCGGTGACGTCACATTATAGCCGTAGATCTTGAGGCAAATGTTTGGTTTTATTGCGTTAATAAGAGACTGTTACAAGCGGCAAGGTAATGTGATAACTGCCTACCGCTGCTTGATAAAAAAAAAAAAAAAAAAATACTGCTAGGACTCGCAAGAAATGAAGAGCAGTAAAAAGAAAATAGGAAACTGACAAAAAGCCAAAAATAGCGCAACTATCGTTACATTGTACATTATATCCTGCCTGTGCTAGTTTCGTGCACCCAACTGTCTTGCGGTCGTCCTTTACGTGTTGTTGAAAGTTTTGTAACATGGCAACACGACGTTTTTCTTCCAGGTCAAAGTGCACTAACTAAGAATGAACTGACTTTTAAAATAAAACGGCTTAAATAAACTGATTTCAAATGTTTGAAATGACTTAAAATAAATTTATAAAGTCGAAAGATTTTCAACTGCAAGGCTGTCAAAACCACGCTACTTTTTTCTGAGTACGCTGTGGTCACAGAAGTAATAAATTACCACTGTGGAGTGTCGGGGGCGAGGGGTGGGGGAGAATCCTTAAATCCTTGTTTTCTCACACGTTAATCTCGCGTCTATTGTGGGAAGTTTATAATTTTTTAGGGAGAGGTATTTGATCTCTCTTAATACCAGTGACCTCACTATGCATGCTGTAACTGTCACGACCTTTAATCGCCATATTTCATCGGTGACGATAATGGAGATTGTTTTCATCGGATGAACTTCCAGTATCACGTGTATAATATATCGTCAGGACAAGATGCATTCAACATTGTCTGCTGTTACTTGGGGTGTCCGATCTCACTTTTACTCTGTTTCTGCACATTTTTGAAAATATTTAAGTTATTTATAAACTGAATTCTAAGAGTAAGAAACAAACGTAGACACACTAAAACAAGCAATTCAAGAGAACAAAACACAAACAGTGTACTTTTGTTTTATTCTTATTTTATGACTATTTCACTATTATTAAATGTTAATTGTGAGAATCATTTTCGCAATATTTTACAATAATGAAATAAATTGTAAACCTTGAAAATAAAAAATAAAAAACTTTCAAAGTGTATTGCAATATGTAATGAAATAATACAATGACAAAATGCAATTGTAATTTTATATATATATACTGGTTTGTAATGATGGTACAATAATGGACTAAACAAAATAATATTCTGCTTTTATTTTGACGCAGTTGTCTTCCTTTGAATATATAACTTTCATCTGTCGACCCCACCCTAAAATTCTGACCTCTATTTTGTAATATTTCAAAGCAGCGTAGTTTGTTTAAGACTGCGGGTGGTACGGAGGTAAGATATCAACTTCTCGTTCATGAAGAATTTGTCTTTCAACCCCCGCCTGAAATTTTAAAAATATAAAATAACAAACGCACGAGGCTCATGCTTAACCCTTTAAATCTCACAAGCTCGTAATGATGGGACTCAGCGATTGGTCTGCTGGATGCGATGATAAAGTGGGTCACATGGCTAATACTCCTTTGGCACTTGGAGGTCGGAAAAGGAAGAATGTAAGCAGTTCAGTGCGTTACTCCCAATGTCACTCTATGTAACCAGGGCGACATGCTTTACTCTATGCAAAAGATACACCTCCCAAACTTTGTGCCCACATGTAAAAACAAGAGAGGTGCATTGAACCTGACAACATAAAATCACAATTGATTTTTATTCACGTCACTTGCAAAAAATAACTGGTTTATTTTTTGTGTAAATACGTGAATCTCTAATAAGCATACTAATATCAGTCGCTGCTTGATTGTCCTTCAAATACTACATGATATTAACATAGAAATACTACATGATATTAACATAGAAATACTGCATGATGTTAACATAGAAATACTACATGATATTAACATAGAAATACTGCATGATGTTAATATAGAAATACTGCATGATGTTAACATAGAAATACTGCATGATGTTAATATAGAAATACTACATGATATTAATATAGAAATACTACATGATATTAACATAGAAATACTGCATGATGTTAATATAGAAATACTGCATGATGTTAACATAGAAATACTGCATGATGTTAATATAGAAATACTACATGATATTAATATAGAAATACTACATGATATTAACATAGAAATACTGCATGATGTTAACATAGAAATACTACATGATATTAACATAGAAATACTGCATGATGTTAATATAGAAATACTGCATGATGTTAACATAGAAATACTGCATGATATTAACATAGAAATACTGCATGATATTAACATAGAAATACTGCATGATGTTAACATAGAAATACTGCATGATGTTAACATAGAAATACTGCATGATATTAACATAGAAATACTGCATGATATTAACATAGAAATACTGCATGATGTTAACATAGAAATGCCTTATAGACAGCAGGACTATTTGGATCGTCTTAAATCGTGGTGTGTGTGTGTGTGTGTGTGTGTGTGTGTGTGTGTGTGTGTGTGTGTGTGTGTGACGCGGTGTGGTGTGGTGTATAGCGTGTGGTGTGGGTGTGTGAGTGTGGGTGTGGGTGTGGTGGGTGTATGTGTGGTGGGTGGGTGTATGTGTGTGTGTGAGAGAGAAAGAGAGAGAGAGTAAAGCAGCACAAGAGAAAAGAAAAAATAGATTTTTTTAAAGATTGGCAATGTGACTTTCCAAAGAAAAGAAAGTGGAACTTGTTAGTAAGCTGTTATCTTGAAAGTTTCTCTTAGCAACAGTAACACACATTCTTAACAACAATTCCTTCCATCACCCACATCCAATCTCCATGGTAGAAAATACAATTCGCTGAACTTCCGGTGACTATTTTTGGCATGCATCTTTGCAGTCTAGCCTAGCTGTCAATCAAACTTGCTATTATTTTTGTGAAGATGTTTCCCTTCTTCTCCAGTAAACTTTTCAAACCTCCACTTCAATCTGGATTGTTTTTTAACTGGGACTGTTTCTAATTAACACCAGTATCCACTCATCTCTGTGTACCAAGCTTTCCATTTGACGGAGGATCCATATACATCCGCTAACAGTCTCAAGAGCTCTGCTATTCATTTTTGCCTCCATTGGGGTAAAGGGAAGTAGTTTTATTTGGGATATGGGATACATAATGCTTCCTTCCTCTTGTTGAATTGCTTGTACAGACTTTATTAATTCCCTCCTCATTCTCTCATATTTGATGTAAATGTGTTTGACTTTGAGAGATCGTAGTTGCGTGCTTGTCAATCTTGGTATTTCTACATCTTTCACTGTTTTTATATATGTGTTAATAAAATAGAATAATAGTTATTATTCACATTGATGTATGTGGGTCGAGTACGGTCTTATCGGTAATTGTATATCGTGACTGTATCACTTGTTTGCATAACGTTAATGATGTGTGACTGTCTGACTAGCATATAGTGAACCATTTCATTCATACAGAAAGATTTTGTCAGCACAAGTACTGTACTCTTTCATTTTGCTTAATGTCAAGTTTAAAATAGTCGACTGTTACTAGATTGTATTGTTACTTGATTGTATCAGGAATGTCAGCAACATTACGTAATGAGCAAAGCGAACTCATTGTCAATTTCACTGAGAGTCAACGATGAAAGGTAAGCGGGCTGCAGCTTGACTTTGATTGAAATGGGACTAATTAATTAAGCAACTATTAGAACTTGTAATTATTTTAGTTATGCATAAAAGTACACTAAGACATGTGAACAATTCATGATGAGTGTCTGTTTGCCCATTTCTAACTGACTTTAAACAACAAGGCAAACTTGACAAGCGGCTACTAGAGGACCGGAAATGGCAGAGCGGTAAAATGAGCCATATTGTTTTTCTGAGAAGAACCAGAGCATCATGTTCAAGAGGTACGTAACACTTTTAAGTAAACTTTTAAGTAATGAAATAAGCAAACTGAATATGCGACATTTTTCTTCAAAGAGGCATTCTCAATTATTCGAATATTTTGATAGCTTGCATATGTCAAAACATAAGTCCCCAACTTATCTGAGATAAGATTGAGATACATTCAGATGTCTGGTTGTCACAATTATTTGGTGGTATTGCGTGCAACACTACTAATCGATTGCAGAATTAAATTTGAGATTAAATTTACATATCAAATTGATGCATAGATAATTCATCTTAATACTTTTCTTCACGGAGAAATATTTTACCCAGTTTTAAAACTGTGTGTGTTAAAACATTATGCATTTCCTATTTTATATACGCTGTTAATTTAAATAATAAAAATGGTAAATATGTTTGGGTGGCGTCGTTTAATTCAGAAAATAATCGCTCAGTGTGTTTGATAGCAATTTCACGCACAGTTTGGCTTTGATATGATTATGTTATGACAAATGGACCGACTCAGGTTCTTCAAATTTCTGGCAAGAGCTTCGTGTTTTGTCATGTCTGCAACAGTCACTTTGCTATTTGTGAAACCAATAATATCTGTAATATCCATAAGGCTCCAAGGAGGGGCTGATATTCTTTGGAATGTTACATACTCTTCAAAAAATGACATGCGTCCTTAAAAAACAACTTCGTCCCTATGAAGAGGGAGTCTACAAACTTTGGTCTCCGGTACATTACGTGTAAACGAATGTTCTGTTTGTGAACGAAAAACATACGCTCCAACTTATGTATATATTAGTATTCCATTTTTCTTCTTCTCTCATTCAAAAGTGAGATCTCAACTAGATTGACCTACAGCCTATAAAGCTAATAAAATTGTTTGCTTAATCTAATCGTTACGAGTTGGTGAGTTGTAAAGCTTTTCGAAAACTAGATAAAAATCCAAACACTGTGTACATTTTTTCTTTACATCTCGCTCGAAATGCGTTTGCATAATCAGTGCTGGAAGAGTTGTCTCCACCTCCTTTAAGCACTTGGTGTTTTGGGGGTGGGGAGGGTTAACAGGATATTTCTGGATTGAGCGAGAATGAGTTTATTTCGGATTTTAATTAATACCTAATAATAGCTAATATCGATTTAATAGGTTTCCTTTCAATTGACACAATTCATTATCTTTCACTTCTACACACACACACACACACACACACACACACACACACACACACACCCGTCACTGGATGTGCTAAGATAGAGAAACGACATCGTTACGGAGAATGAGGAGGAGGGAGCCGGAAGGATTGGGAGAGGAAGAAGAAAGGGGAAGAGGGAGAATTCGGAGAAGGATAGGAACAGAAATTTAAAAAAATATCTGTCTGACTATATATTTGAGGTCAAGCACCTTTATATATAATAGTCAAATTGATTTACGAGAAAGAAAAAAATTCTTCACAAATTTAATTAAATATTTTATTCAGTTGACTTCCAACCCTGAGAGCACACCCTTTGAATTTCATTCTTTCAACTATGTGTGTGTGTGTGTGTGTGTGTGTGTGTGTGTGTGTGTGTGTGTGTGTGTGTGTGTGCCTGTGTGTGTGTGTGTTTGCTTGTGTGGGGGTATAGATCTGGCACGGAATGTATTCCTGAACACGGCAGATGTACACTGTCTTTCATACCACACGTTTACGGGTGTCGCCTTTCTTGGATGGCTGCCCGCCGAGTACAATACAGGAATCCAGGCGTGGCAGCTAGCAGGCATTTATTTTATTTTTTTGTTCATTCGTTCTCTACTTTTCTTCGCCTTGGCACGACTTACAGTGCACAGAGAACATTAAATTGATAACCTTTTCATTTTTAGTCCCTGTATTGACTATTGTCACCTGGACAATGATTTGACATTTTTTGGAAATATAAAATTATCTTTTACGTTTGGGAGGTGATAGGGAAGAAGAGGTTAAGTTAGGGGGTGTGGTGATTGCTGTTAGGGTGGGGTATGTTTCGAAAGACAGCAGCACGTGGAGGATATCAAATAATTCTGTGTCGAGACACAGTCTCAATTAATTATAGGGAGAGTCTTCACCACTTTCCGGACTTTGCCTGCAAGGTCAAGTCTACTGCTTGGCTATTTAAACTCTTTTGTTCTTGTAGTCACTATCTGAAGCAGACTTCTTTGCTTAAAGTGTTTCAAGAAGTTATTTTATAAGTCGCAGTCGGAATGTATTCTACATAAATTTTGACAGCTTAATGTCAAAACAATCCGCATGAAATACAATGCTTCAGAAAGTTCTAACCTAATATAAAACCACTCAAGCGTAATACAAATATTAATGACGTATCCTCTGGCGCGCATATTGACTAACGTCAACAACCCTTCAAGGGAATATTTAAAAAATTCAGCATTTGGCAACATTTTCCTTAAATTAGCACTGCTAAATTTGAGACTGGGATTCAACAAAGCATGCACTTGTCTGCAGACGACGGGCTGTATGTCCGGGGTTGGGGGGGGGGGAGGGAGACTCGCAGTAGAACTTGTATATTTCTTTTTAATACTTTAAATTAGAATTATGTCACTCTCGACACACGTCTTTACTCAAGATTACTATGCTAGCTTTCCGTCATGTTTGAAATTGTAAGATTATCCCCCCTTTTCATTTCTCTATATTCTCTCTTCCTCTTTGTTTCTCCTTTCTCAAGCTCTATGCCCCGCTCTAAATAGTCATTCTTCTGTCTCTCTTCCCTCACGCTAACTGGCCATTTTTTCTCCCCATCTCTCCTTTCTCTTTTTTTTTGTTGCTATTTTCTCTCTCCTTTCTCCTTTTTTGCTATTTTCTCTCTCCTTTCTCCTCTTTTGCTATTTTCTCTCTCATTTCTCTCTTTTACTATGCTCTATCCATTTTCCTCCATAATTCTCTCTCCTTCTCTCCTTGGTGTTTTTTCTCCTCTTTATCTCTCACCTTATCTAATTTTTGCTCACGTATTGTCTTTGTTGTTATCTTTAACTGTGTGCAATGTTCTTTTATGGTTGCAAATAAACGTCTCCCCAAATTTAATTTAACATTATGATTGTTGACAATTGCTTGCAATACAGCCAAAACGTTTTCCTAAGTTTTCTTAGCTGCATTGCTTTTTTGTTCTTAAATTCTTGCTTTGTAAACTCACGGAAGTCCCTCAGGACACAATTTTTTATAACACCCTCCATTTTCAACACGATGCACCTTGATTAATACCCACTAACACGTACTCTTCTTCACGAACACACAAACACACGCACACACACGCACACACACACACACACACACACACACACACACACACACACACACACACATAACCAAGCCAGTAACCAAGTAATGAGAAACAACCTATAATCAACAAAGATAACGTCATGCTGTTCTCGTGAAAAAAAATCTTTATGACACACCTTTCTGACAGTGCTGTATTCATTGCACTCAACATCTCCGAATTGTCAGGAAATTGAACTCTGGAATTAAAAAGGACGTACACGCCAAGGAATCGGAATGTACAAGAAATCTGGAACTGACGAGGCGTAATTGGTAAGCCGATTGACTGCTGACTTATTTTTGTCTGGCACAAACTTTGGTAGAGCCTGCAGAAGTTATTGAAATCAATGATTGGATTGCAGTGTTGAGAAAATTAAATCTCGAGCAGTAGATGTGTGACGTCGTTTTACTCGTTGTTATTTTTCAAACCGGCCTTCGCTTTTTTGAAAAGCCATTTCGGATTAGCTGGCTTGTTTGAAATACTTGCTTCAGACAGTGTTGCTTGGCTACCTTGGAATAACTGTTGCTGGATTAGCAATTAATTTGAAATACTCGTTCAGACAGTATAGAATAGTTATTATGGAACAAATGTTTTGACTGGTTGATATATTTGAAATAGGTATTTCAGAGAGTATAGCCTGATTATTATGGAACACTTTTTTTGATTAGCTGAGACATTTGAAATACTTATTTCAGATTGCGTGGCTAACAAAAATGCTGGGTTAGTAGGCTCAGATAGATATTCGTCTGCGAAAGTGTAGATTGGTTGTTCAGAAAGAAATGATGCAGGATTAGCTGGATCTTAAATACTTATTTCAGACGGTTAACCTGATTATCCTGAAATAATTCTCACTGGATTGAATAGCACAGCTTATATATTCAGTCCAGACAAGGAATAGTATCAATATATATCTCAGTTATTGGAAACTATTTTAATGCAGGAATTTGTTGCGTTCTGAATGCATTACATCAGGAAATTGTGAAATAAAATAGGGACACACTGACGTTAACTACACACAGTATACATTCAGTATCAGTATAATAATACAAAGAACTCCTATCTTTAAGAATAATTTGTTTCAAATGAATGACCTGTGAGTATTTGTATTTTGAATATATAGGACTGATTTTATTTGAAATGCCGCTGTTGTAATGTTAGCAAAATTTAGGAGTTCATTAAGTGCATATACGCACTTAAAGATTAGAATTAGATTGCTCTACATTGTATTTAGTGTTTTGGGAATCAGGAATTCAGGAATCGATGTTCCTCTTAGGAGATGTGTTTATCAGTATCAGGCGAAAGAAACTACAGCGATAGCAATTTGTTAATTGATTTCTACTTTATTGCATCGCTAATCGTGACGATAATAAATATTGGTTTTCATACATATAATATTATGCAATGAAATCATATAAATATTTCATAATGACGTGTGACATTTTAGTTGTCCTACAAATACTATTATGTAATGAAATCATATTAATATTTCATAATGATGTTGGTGTCGTGTGACGCTTTTGGTTGTCGTACAAATAATATTGTGTATGAAATCACTTTGTTTGTGTGACGCATGTGGAGGTGATGGATTCCATTCTAACTGTGGTAGTGTGTAGTGTGTAGTGTGTAGCATTCACATCTCTAATACGCTAATCCCTGGGAACGGTGCGTGATTGGACAGACAATGGACACCAATGTATACCAACAACGAAATTGCGGTCTCACACCTAGTCATTTACAGCCTGGTCAAAATAAAACTAAAGTGAACAGTGGTGCGATTCATGTAAATTGCATTAAATTAATATATATCCACTAATAACAGCTAGAACAAGATCACAGGCTGTACAAACAGCGCAGATATATCCACTGATAAAGAAAAAATATCACAGGCTGTACAAGCAGCGCAGATATATCCACTGATAACAATAGAACAAGACTACAGGCTGTACAAGCAGCGCAGATATATCCCCTGATAACAACTAGAACAAGATCACAGGCTGTACAAGCAACGCAGAAGATTAACAGCAGTAGCAGGGATGGTTAAGAAGTGCAAAAAGGAGTTTCTGTTAAAATTTTGTTAAAGATTAAATCGCTTCTACACTTTGAGTGGTGGAAGTGTAACTTTACTTCCTGTGGGTCGAATCCATTCCTCGTACAGGATTTGACTACTCTCTCCCTTTGTCCTGATCCACATTGAAAGTTTTCATTCCAATCCATACAGACATAATTGTCTCCCTTTTTCCTAATCCACATAGAAAGTTTCAGTCCAAATCATGCACAAATAATTGTCTCCCTTTGTCCTGATCCACATTTGAAAGTTTCAATTCCAAATCACACACAGATAATTGTCTCCATTAGATTTGATTGGTCATTTAATTGGTAGGCCCAAATCAGACACAAATAAATGCCTCTCTTTGTCCCGATGTGCATTAAAGTGTTATACTAAATACAGTGTACACTCATTTCAGTTTATTGATGACTTTATAGAAGATGAAGGTTTAGTTCGAGTTCACAGAAATGAATATATCTGGTTGCCCTGTTATGTCAAGAAACGTTTAGTCAAAGTATATTCATGTACAAATGTGATCATGGCATACCAACACATTTGTGAATGTACACTATTAGTGATTGTCTCAGAAACATGTAAGACATCCATATAAACAGCTCCAATGAGCATCCCAAGACATAAATAGGACACATTTAACAGTATCATTCACACGAAACCACGGTTTACATGGAGAACTTTAACATAATCAAAATGACACCACAGTCTTTACAGAGAGACATTTAACATAATCAAAATGACACCACAGTCTTTACAGAGAGACATTTAACATAATCAAAATGACACCACAGTCTTTACAGAGAGACATTTAACAGTATAATAGAAATGAAACCATTTATCTCAGGACATTTAAAAGCAATCTGAAAATAACGTCACAATTTACAGTATGAAATTTAACACCATAATCAAAATGGCATCGCACTTTACATAGAGACACTTTACAGATTAATTCAAAATGACATCACACTTTACAAAGAGACATTTTACAGCATAATCAAAATTATATCACAGTTTTTACATAGAGACATTTTACAGCATAATCAAAATGACATCACACTTTACATAGAGACATTTTACAGCATAATCAAAATGATATCACAGTTTTTACATAGAGACATTTTACAGCATAATCAAAATGACATCACACTTTACATAGAGACATTTTACAGCATAATCAAAATGATATCACAGTTTTTACATAGAGACATTTTACAGCATAATCAAAATGGCATCACACTTTACACAGAGATATTTTACAGCATAATCAAAATGGCATCACACTTTACATAGAGACATTTTACAGCATAAATGACATCAAAGTTTATATGACATTAATGTACTTCGTTGATTACGGAGCAATGTAAAAAAATCAGGACCTTCTTAAATATCACAGAGTGAAGATACTGTTATGAACAGCTACATCCACACAGATATAGACACACAGTCACAAACACACACACACACACACACACGCACACATGAAAGAAGAAAGGGTACGCCTTTCGATTAGACTAATTTTTCTACTTTTTATGTCACTGATTAAATAGAGAGAAGAGTTTTACTTTGTAAAAGATATGGGCAGAAGTGTTCTTGATTCAATCATTTCCTCGAAATACTCGGGGGCGGGAAATTGAGGAGCAAGCAGGAAAAGTGGCATTATGATCAAAACAATAGTATTTTCCGAGTCAGCCCTAAATAAACTGACAGTGTCCATTAACCACTTATTTTAATATCTAAATATTTATTTTTAAACGGGTTGTGTACAATCATGCCTTTGCCAACACACTCAGGGCAAACCTATTTGTATTTCTTTGCTGTTTCAACTGAGATCACGTCCGCAATATTTCTTTGCTGTTTCAATTGAGATCACGCCCGCAATATTTCTTTGCTGTTTCAATTGAGATCACGTCCGCAATATTCTTTGCTGTTGTCATTACCCATACAAAGGAATCTCGGCACTCTAAATGGTGTGTCATCAATCTATATGGGAAATACTATGACCTTATTTTGGTTCATCCCACTATTGGAACGCGAGAAAATCTTCTGTTATATAGGGCAAAGAAAGTCGCTTGTTTATATAGATTTAAGAACTATATATGTATGTATTCGATGTAATTCTACACGAAATCATTCGACTGTTTATTGTATTGAATATCTTAAGTGTCACAGAAGCATCAGACACCAGGTCTCTTCTACTATACCATCCATCATTACATTTTCATGAACACCACCACCACCATCACCACCAACAACACCACTCCTCCTTTCAGTGCATTGTGTTTATTTTAATACACGTGCACACATATCGTGACCTGAAAGACACTATTGTTTATACCGATTGGAACTGCCTCTCCGACTCAACATTATCAGAGCGATCATCCCCAAACAACTGCCTCTCTGACTCCATTTTATCACAGCGATCATTCCAACTCATGAAAAATGTGTGTTCTTGTCTCGCCCACACAAAAATATGTTCTCATTTCAGATGCTCGAGGTGGGGATGGAATAGGTTTCATTCAATTTAGCTTCTATCCTTCCTTCACGTCTTATAGGAATTTGTTTTGAAACGTTTGCAAAGCGCGTATTGAATATTTTATAGAAAGAAATCACAAGACACACGCCAACGTTTGCAGTAAGCTGATATGACAGTATTATTTTCTAGGGATATAAATATATATTAAAGTGTGTCTACAAAGCAAATAATGAAAGCAATCTCCCGCGTAAATGAATGTACATTTGTACGTGATTTGTAGAGATTGGACTTTTTAATTTAGTTTTGTTTTATTTGTTTCTTTGCTCTTGGGTATTCTCGTATTATTATGTTATACTTTTAATGGATCAGAAAGAAAAACTACAATTATTTGAAACTGAACACAAATGTATATAATGGCTTTTTTGTGTTGATACCTCATAAAGCAAAGCAGAAATCCGTATTTCTGCAGAAATATGTATTTCTAGCGTACGTTAAATTAATTCGTTCATACATCAGGTAGACACACTCATGTTGTTTATTATAAATATTGTACAAATGTCTTCTACAGTAGCAAAATCTCTAAAGCTTGCAAAATCTTGTAGTGCCATTTTGTTGCAGACAGAACAATAGAAAAAAAAAGTACAAATAAAATATAAATTCTCTAGATCCTGTGATCTGCCAGAGAATACACATGAACGCTTCATGAAAAGATCTAAGGTAAGTTTGTTTAGAATATGTGCAATTTTGAATTTGTTTTAATGTGGAAGACCTGTGAAGTGTTATTCCTCACCACCTCCCGTGCATACTATTAAAGTAGAATTAGGCGTGGCCTTATCTCTTTCTTCAACCTAAAATGTGGATAATGTGAGGTTATATGTTAATCCTCTTATGGTGAAGTGTGCGAGCGTGGATAATAAGTATGTATTAGTGTGAAGTGTGCAGTATATGAAATCATGTGTGTCTGTTATTTTGTGCAGAATATACAATGTAAAGTTCTATCTGTTTTCTGATGGTGAAATACACACAATGTGATGAGTTGATTGTGTAGTATAACAAATTTTACACCATGAGATTTGCCGGTTGTGTACTTACAACAAATTATATAACACAATGTGATGTAATTAATATCTATGTACTGGTAAGCTAGATTTGCTGAGAGTGCAGTCAGACGTGGGATCTCGAACTACCAAGAATAAGCCAGTCTTGGAAGGACCTGACGTCGCTACAGTCTTGGAAGGACCAGACAAGGACCTGACGTCACTACAGTTTTGCAAGGACCTGAACATAGCTAGAGTCTTGCAAGTACCTGAAATTTTCTAGCCTTGTAACTATAGAAAAACATTCCTAGCTATCCTTATGTATTGTTATACTTATTATTGTTATGTATTTATTTAAACATTTTCTAATTGTCTCATTGTAACTGTAAATAGGAAGATTGTACTTACATTACTCTATGTGACTATACGATGGCTGAATTGTTATTTGTCTAATTACTGTAATCATCAGGTTCTGCTTGAAGGAACGGACAAGGTGAGGAGAACGCTCAAGTTCATCAAGAATACAACAGTGCATCAGTGGTTTCCACGCATGTGGCGGGAGATACATATTAATGGACAGTGAAAGATTGTTGAAACAGTGCTTAATCCAGGTCATGTAAAAATTTACAAAAGCGTACCTCTAATAACTCCATTCCTATTCTCTGATAGGACTAACTCTATTGTTGAATTGTAACTATATGTGAGAGAGAGAGAGAGAGAGAGAGAGAGAGAGAGAGAGAGAGAGAGAGAGAGAGAGACTGTGTAACATAAAATTATCCAAACTTGAGTTCATGGAATATTGATGTCAAGTAATCTATTTCATTGTAATTGTCATATGTATATTTCATTGTTCATTTAATAAATGTATTGTTAAATTTGTTGACATTATTATGCATATTGTTAATCTTATGTTGGAGAAGGAAGTGTTTGAATGGGGGCTCAGTAAATATACATTAAAGGCGGATTTGTCTTCTCCTTTAGTAAGACGTTTTCCATTCAAGGAAACATTATGTGACCATTATGTTGTTTTATGTTGTGGAATAGAGAAAACGTTTACAGCACCAAAAATATCTGCCAAGTTAGAGACGAGTGGTTTTTGCTGGAGGATTATTAATAAAATAAATTAAGATTGTCATCACTTATAACTGGTTATGAAAGATCAATTAATAATAATTAACGGTCATTTGCATTAACTAAGTGGCGTGCCCGTCACAAAATATATTTAAAAAATAATCTTGGGATTAAATGAGTAACGAAATATAAAGAGTTCATCCAATGCATTAATATTGTAAGGGCTACTTCATGAGTAACGAAATATAAAGAGTTCATCCAATGCATTAATATTGTAAGGGCTACTTCAAGGGTGAAAAAATAAGTGAATACTTCCGTCCAGCTGTTATGGACTAACTTTGGGCAGACACTACCTAAGGTTATCTTTCCTTGATCCCCTCAACCCTAAGCAACATTTCTTGGGCAAGGTCAGCTGGCAACTTCCGCTGACCCAATCATATGTCATTTGCTCTGGTGGTCCTTACTTTTGATCCTACCAAGTACACCTCCCACACACAGGCAACAGCAATCCCCGATCCGAGCCCAGGCATTTCTTGCCCAGCCATGCATGATCTCCTGGACAGCATGCCCTTCCAGCCAGGGAGATCAATCAGAATGCTCCTTCCCAGCGGAGAGCGTGAATACCAATTAAGAGTGGGGGGGTCTCTCTCATTCACTCACTCACACACACAGACACATACACATAAATGCACGCAGAGGACAGAAAACCAAATAAACAATATTGCTGTAACTATACTGAGGGAAAAGGGTCACCTAGATGCAACATGTACAAAATACACAAGTAATCTTTATGAAAAATTTCACAAATGTCAAAAATAGACATACAGAGATAAAAGTTCAGTCTCCTTGTAATGGCAATGCCACTTAATTAATGAAAATGACTATTATTATTATTAATTAATCCTTCTGTCACAACCCCCCTCCTCTCTCTGGCAAAAAGGAATGTGAAAGATGACTTTGTCAGCAGCAACGTAGGATATGTGTTGATGTTTACTACAGGAATCTACACACAAATACACCATGGATGTCTGTCTGGCTCTTTAATCTTTATTCTGCATGCAAGGGTTACGCTCTGCTTACCTGTTTGAGTGTGAGTGGAGATGATGAAGTGTGTGGACAGTACAAAACAATATAACATTTTTTTTAAATGAGACAACAAATACAACACAAGCTTTTTCAAAACAATAATAAACAAGTTATGATTTAGGTTTACTAACCTTTGGGCTTTTTCTTTCGTGTGGTGGTTAGATCAGTCACTATGAATTACTCACAATATGTTAGATCAGTCACTATGAATTACTCACAACATGTACTCTTATGGAGGAGGTAAATGAGAAGTGATGATAATAAAAAAGATAAATTAAGATTTTACAACTAAGTCGTAAACCTGCTCGTAATGATTACTCTAGTACAGGGGCGGGCAAACTTTTGAGACCGCGGGCCAGATAAAACTGTTGGAACAGTTCGCGGGCCAGATAGACGACCAAATATCACAAGTCCAGCAAGTTCAGAATATAAAATGAGAACAAAAGTCATTTTAAAAAACTAACTCTGTTTCAATGAAAGATTAATGAGATGGATGGTGTTGCTTACAATAAATAAGTGATTCAATATCTGGTGAACTGATGAGGTTGACAAGCGAAGAATGTCATTTAGATGACGGTCAGAGAGTTGAGAGCGAAGGCGACTCTTTGTATATTTCATCTTTGAGAACAGTTGTTCACAGCAAAATGTGCTTCCGAACATAGCTACAATGCGCTGAGCATGTTTAATAAAATGTGGAAACTTGCCTGATGGTAGGATGACATCACGAAAAAAAAGAAAGAGGAGAAGAAGTGCGGAACTTTGCTTTTAACTCATTCTTTGAGCAAGGAGTAGTGAAACTTCATAACTGGCACGTGTCACTTTTTCATGCACAGATGTTTGCTTATGAAACATCAAACTGCTTTTCTCTATATTGCCTGTGAGTTTAGCAATAGTAGTCTTTTCTCAGAGGCAGACATTAAACCAAATTTCGAAATTAAATGTACTGTTTCCCAGTGACAGGGCACATTAAACTCTTTGAAGACAGCAACAGTTTTCAAACAGATCAGACACTGAGCTTGTCCAAATCGTTCTTTGAAAAAGTACTTCTCGTCCACTCAGAGTTAAATGTCGACTTTCCATATCCACTTTAAATTTTTTAGGA
This sequence comes from Sinotaia quadrata, assembly GCA_028829895.1. Lineage (NCBI taxonomy): Eukaryota > Metazoa > Mollusca > Gastropoda > Architaenioglossa > Viviparidae > Sinotaia > Sinotaia quadrata. The sequence goes on from CM054178.1 coordinate 107,240,188, forward strand.
TGCTGGGGTTGCAGACATGATTGTGGGGATGGGGGAATAATGGCAAAGAAATAGCAGAAACGCAACAACCAGTTCGGTTGTGATGGCAGAAGACTGCTAGTTTCAAATTCGCACACCTCTGTTCACCTCCAGCCCTCCTTCCTCTCACCAATTGTAGCGGTGAAGGTCAGGTCACGAATGAGGCAGAGTACAGATGCTGACATACATTATTATTGTAGATCTATCCTAGGCCTAGGAGAGTTCAAAAGTCAACGAACTATAAAGAGATGCTAGTGTAATATATATATAACCGCAGGCATAAATTGTACATGTGCACACGATTCTGTGTGAGTAATTCAAACTGTTAAAATTACATGTAGTCTTTAGACTAGTCTAGCCTTGGCTGTTTGACAGCGTATAACAATGCCCAATTGTTTTAGTGACTTTTGTTTTGCGGGCCAAAAGCAATAAGTGTGAATGGCTTGGCGGGCCAAAAGCAATAACTGTGAATAGCTTGGCGGGCCAAAAGCAATGTTAACTGTGAATAGCTTGGCGGGCCAACAAAAAATGCTTCGCGTGCCAGGTTTGGCCCGCGGGCCAGAGTTTGCCCGCCCCTGCTCTAGTAGTATAAAAGTAATAAAATAATTTAAACTTGAGATAATATTCCAATAGACTAAATGTTCCATGTACATAAGATATAAGTAGGTAAAAATAGTTCTCAAGTTTGTAAAAAACTTAATCAACGTTAATTTTGAGTGCACTGAGAGTTTTATAGTTTTACTCACATGTGCTGTAGTAACTGTTCATTGAATGAATCCTAGTGTCAAATTCTGGCAGCTCCATTACCGCGTTGTCATATGACAACTTTTGTCATCATATCCCTGGTCCACAAAGTCGACCTCCCTGTTTGTAGGCTAGGTCCCCAGCAGTATCCCACACTGTGACAGAACTGTTGTCACAACATTCGCCTGTCAGTGACATGTCATTAAAGTGTGATTTTTGCCTTCCTTACAGTGTTGAAAGAGACCTAAATGAGTGAAGAGAGATAAAAAAAAAAAATGAAAAAGTAAACATAATGCATGCAGAGAGATAATAAAATGTGTGAAAAGTAAACATGATGCTTGAAAAGAGACAAGAAAATTAGTGAAAATGTAAACACAATGTGCGCAGAAATAATAAAGTCTGTGAAAAGCTAAACATAATGCGTGCAGAGAGATGATTAAATGCAAGACAAATGTAAACATAATGAGTGCAGGAGAGACCACAAAATGCTTGAAGGAAGTAAACAATGCATGCAGAGAGAAAATAAAATGTGTGAAAAAGTAAACAATGCAAGCAGAGAGATAACAAAGTGCATGAAAAAGTAAATATAATGCACGTAGAGAGACAATAAAATCTGTTAAACGAGTAAGCATAATACCTGCAGAGAGATAATAAAATCTTTTTAAAAAAAAGTAAGTAACATAATGCGCATAGTGAGACAATAAAATCTGTGAAAATGACTAAACATGTGTAATGAGACAATAAAATCTTTGAAAAAAGTAAATATGTGTAAAGAGACAATAAAATCTGTAGAAAAAAGTAAACGTGTGTTTAGAAAGACAATAAAATCTGTTTAAAAAAATGCAAACATGTTGAGAGACAATAAAGTCTGTGAGAACAAAAGTATACATTTGTGAAAAGAGTGTGCTAGTCGTCTGGTAGGGATTAGTTTCATTACTGGGGAGTGTGCTAGTCGTCTGGTAGGGATTAGTTCACGACTGGGGAGTGGGCTGGTCGTCTGGTAGGGATTAGTTCACGACTGGGGAGTGGGCTGGTCGTTTGGTTGGGATTAGTTCACGACTGGGGAGTGGGCTGGTCGTTTGGTTGGGATTAGTTCACGACTGGGGAGTGTGCTGGTCGTTTGGTTGGGATTAGTTCACGACTGGGGAGTGTGCTAGTCGTTTGGTAGGGATTAGTTCACGACTGGGGAGTGTGCTAGTCGTTTGGTAGGGATTAGTTCACGACTGGGGAGTGTGCTAGTCGTCTGGTAGGGATTAGTTCACGACTGGGGAGTGTGCTAGTCGTCTGGTAGGGATTAGTTCACGACTGGGGAGTGTGCTAGTCGTCTGGTAGGGATTAGTTCACGACTGGGGAGTGTGCTAGTCGTCTGGTAGGGATTAGTTCACGACTGGGGAGTGTGCTAGTCGTCTGGTAGGGATTAGTTCACGACTGGGGAGTGGGCTGGTCGTTTGGTTGGGATTAGTTCACGACTGGGCAGTGTGCTAGTCGTTTGGTAGGGATTAGTTCACGACTGGGCAGTGTGCTAGTCGTTTGGTAGGGATTAGTTCACGACTGGGCAGTGTGCTAGTCGTTTGGTAGGGATTAGTTCACGACTGGGGAGTGTGCTGGTCGTCTGGTAGGGATTAGTTCACGACTGGGGAGTGTGCTAGTCGTCTGGTAGGGATAAGTAGAAGGCTGACGGAGATTCGTCCACGGCTAATAAGTGTGACACTTGGTTTGTAGAGATTAGTCTGTGGCTAGTAAATGCTATAAATGGCTAGTGATCTGACGTCTGTTTGATACCAGTTCGTAACCAGTGAGTGCATTAGACGATTAGTAACTTTTAGTCCACAGTTTGTGAGTGTAGCAGTCGATTGGTACTAAACATAAATCCACGTCCACTGAGTGCATTCCCTTGCATCCATTTTTGCGAGTGCAATCTTTTCATTCGAAAAAGGTACAGACACAAAAACACACATATATAAAGTAAGAGGGAGATATTGCACATTCGTTAATACACACACAGAGAGAAAGTAAATAAAATGTGCAATAAAATATCAGCCATACTATTTGACCACAGCGAAACATTGGAAAACAGCTAAGTTGGCTGAAAAGGTGGAAAGTGACATAGGTGTATATCATTATGTTCTATTCATCTGAAGTACAAATACATTAAAGATTAAAAAGTCGTTGTGATTTAGTTCACAAAATAAAAGACCAGTTAGACAAGCAAATGTTTCAATAGTATTCTGCTTTGACATACTTGAAGAAATTCTTGTTACAATAGCTTTGTCTTTTGAAGCAATTTGTCAGTAGGTAGAGACTGTTATTATAGCTAATATTTTCAGTTGAAGCAGATGTGAAAATAATATAGTAAGGACAACAGTTGTCATTCCCTTGTCGTTGTCAACACTGATACATGTGTCATTAATAGAAAGTGTTTTCTCTCTCTCTCTCTCTCTCTCTCTCTCTCTCTCTCTCTCTCTCTCTCTCTCTCTCTCTCTCTCTCTCTCTCTCTCTCTCTCTCTCTCCAACAATGATATAACGTTTTCTTTCTCTCGCTCCCTCTCTCTCGCTCGCTCCAAGACAGTCCCAAAAATACATATATTTATTTGCTCTCTATGGAGAACTCGACCTCTTAGAGATATCCTCGCGTGCGGGTGATTGTGGTTCGATTCCACCTCGCCGATCATGTTAGTTGAAGTTTCCCACATACCAACTCCTTGATTCTACAGTGTCGATCTGCACCCCAAGTGTAAAGTGCTTGCAGATTGTAACTTCAGTGAAGCGCTGTCTCCGAATTATTCATTTTCTTGTTTACTAGATAGATAGATAGATAGTAACATAATTGCACACATTGATAAACATTTACACGTTAAAATAATTTGAACGTAAAAGTTTTTTTTTTAATGCAAAACGAAACGAATATAGGGGAAGTATATCACCAAAGCAGCATAAGGGACAGAACTTTGTTATTGAAAGTTTTTCAATTCGATGAAAGAGTTATGCACCATTCAATAATGCGAGGACTATGTGTGTATATAAATACTAAACAATGATTGTATATATAATAAAAGGTATAGATAGATAGATAGATAGATAGATAGATAGATAGATAGATAGATAGATAGATAGATAGATAGATAGATAGATAGATAGATAGATAGATAGATAGATAGATAGATAGATAGATAGATAGATAGATAGATAGATAAGTAGGTCCAACGTAAACAGGCATTCTTTAGAAGAAATCAAGGTTGTACCATGTTATATCTCAGTTTACAGAGAATAATGGAATCTATCAGTATAGAATTGCAGACCTATTGTCTCGAATACCTAACTTTTCAGTCGTTATAGCTTTTATTGATAGATAAATCATTAATCATTAAAAGCGATTACTGGTCAATCTGAAAGAATGGATGCATAAATGGTCGAGCAATAAAACACAAATTAATCCATTAATCCCACCAACCTCAAAACTGACTTTTAATCAGCAATTAGAAATCAAAAATTAAATAGCTAGTCAGTCAAATGTACAGTCACACCTGCAATCTTCAGTATTTGAATAAGTGAATGATAGTTTTGTGAATGAAATAAAAATAAGTGATTAAAAGAAAGAAAGAAAGAAAGAAAGAAAGAAAGAAAGAAAGAAAGTTGATGGAGGAATGGAACAGAAATTTTATGGAAAGAGAAGTGAGAAGCGATGAAAATCTGAACTTATCCAAGCACACGTTACTAAAGCCTTACCACTCAAACAAATACACACACATACGTGCACATGCGCGCATACACACACGACTGCACGACGAACAGAAACTTTCCACCCAACAACATCCGTTGGTTTCCATGTGGCCACTCCTTGGGCATACGACAGAAATAAATTCGCTTTCAATGGACTGCTCAAACACAAGTGGAGAGGCGAAGTCTCCACCACATATTCAGACAGACTCGAGGAACAAAAGTGCCAGTTCATAGCGAATACTTATTACAACTAACTTCATGAAACTAACAAAAACTATCGGCAACGAGAAATCTTTAAGGAAACCTCTTTCCTTTGTATCTTATACATCACACACACACACGAAATATTTATTTATTGTCAAAGGCACAATCCAACAGACTGGTGTGGTCGCTGTTGGTCACAGAAGCGCGGGCCTCGCAAAAAGCCATCCTGAAAGGAAAAGTCAAAGAGCGTCGCATGCGGCAAGGATTAAGTACGTGCGAACTCATTCAAACTACCACGTCAAGCAAGCAAGAAGGAAAGACTACTTATGCTATTAGTTTGGTTACTCTAACCACTCTACCCACGCCACCCCAACCTATATATAGTACGAGCGGCAGTATAGAAATATCCAGACAACAAGCCGTGATGTCTCCAATTCAAGCTCAAACCGTGGACCTGTTAACTTTCAAAACTTTGCTTTAATGCTCTTTAAAGAAGAAGACTTGTATGCTCGCCATTATAATAGGGTTGTCGTTCTTTGTTTAGAATGGGTGGTGTCGCTTGTAAGCTTTGCAATGGCGACACCGAAGGTCAAAGGGTAAAATTAATCTTCCCACCGATGCCGCGTGGAGTCACACTAGTGCAAAGGAATGCCTTCTGGTAGAATGCGCCCTCAGGGGAGGTAACTTCTCGGATGCAGAATAATTAATATGCTCGTTTTATTCTCCAAAGGTCAGATAGATGAATTAGTATGTATCATCATCATCATCACCTTCATCATACAGTGATTAGATAATTGTGACCACAAGAATTATAAGTATGTTATCGCAGAGAGTGCGCTGCGGAGTGGTTGGATAAATGTCAGATTTTTACGCGTGCGTGCGTGAGTGTATGTGACCTCAAACTGAAAAATTCTATGTTTTGGTTAATAATGTGTTAACACAAAGTGGCTAATAATGTGTTAACGCAAAGTGGCTAATAATGTGTTAATGCAAAGTGGTTAATGTGTTAATACAAAATGGCTAATAATGTGTTAACGCAAAGTGGCTAATAATGTGTTAATGCAAAGTGGTTAATGTGTTAATACAAAATGGCTAATAATGTGTTAACAAAAAGTGGTTAATAATGTGTTAAGAAAAAAGTGACTCCCAAAACGTGTTCAACATTAAATATATGCAAGAATCAGAGTGTGTAACTGTTCACTACAGTGATGCTTGGTGTATGTGTCATTTCAGACTGGGTATAGTAGTTTTGTGCGTATGTGTCATTCAGACTGGGTATAGTAGTTTTGTGCGTGTATGTGTCATTTCAGACTGGGTATAGTAGTTTTGTGCGTGTATGTGTCATTTCAGACTGGGTATAGTAGTTTTGTGCGTGTATGTGTCATTTCAGACTGGGTATAGTAGTTTTGTGCGTGTATGTGTCACAACAGAATTCCCAAGCCAGTCTATACATGGGTCAAAGGAAAGTGACCAACTACATACCGAGTGGCTTGTAAAACATATCACAATGAAAAGGTGCGTAATCCAAGAATCTAAGATAATAAATAAACATTGTATGTAAAAAGAATGTTACATTTGTTCGATTTTAGTCCAAGTATTTCATTCTTTCGTACACTCTAGTAGGTTTTTATAACTACATATCTAAAAATTAATAACATATCTTCCCGCATGATCTTGAGGTCTTTAGCAGGAAAAGTGAACTACAGTATATGATGTATATGAAGACAGATTCTTGAGAGACAAATAGATTGAAATGAGTAATCGCTAATGAGGTACAATGAACAGTAACTCGGAAATACTTCAAAGAAATCGTAGGAGACAATTACTTCCCTTGATATCCAAATATTGCTGTTCCATACTTAAGAGTTTTCGTCTTCAGTAGACACATTCATTAAAGCACCTGCACAAATATACGTGTCTATCAGTCTATCTATCGATCGATCTATTAAAGCATCTGTACAAATGAATGTGCGTTTGTCTGCGTGTGAGTGTGTGGAAGAGAGAGAGAAAGAAGGAGAGAGAGAAGGGTAGGGATAAACACGTGTACTTTTGATATTTCAACCCTGCAATATTTAAGTGGTCATGTAAAGTAAAGGAACTCTCAGTGATTTAGGATCGACGCTTCAAAACTAATCAAATGACTGTAGAACAGTGATCAATTATCTGATCTTGCTATTTATTTTCTGAAATGTGCAATACGAGACACTACTGCAGAAATTATTAATTGCTTCATATAGTGGGGGGGGGGGTAGAGTAGATAGATAGATAGACAGACAGACAGACAGACAGATAGATAGATAGATAGATAGATAGATAGATAGATAGATAGATAGATAGATAGATAGATAGATAGATAGATAGATAGATAGATAGATAGATAGATAGATGGATGGATGGATGAAGCGCAGTTTCACCCTTGTCATCAAACAATTGCCTACTAAGAATTATAGGATCTGTATATACATATGAAGGACTATTACTGTTAAATTACTAATCTGTCCACATATTCCATATACGAATTCCTCAAATTTACTGGCAAGTCATAATAATAGTACTTTCTCTATTCATCACTTACTCTGAGAATCAATCATTGAGCACACGGAAATTTTCCATGAGTAACTGTATTAGGATAGTAGTTGCATCTTCACACTTCCAACGTAATCTGACCTCAACATAAAGACCATGGGTCTTACCTCCAGTAATTTTTCTTCCCATGAATCAAATCTTGCACACAAAAGTTAACAATTTCATAAGATACGAGTATTAAAAAAATCCGCCATGAAAGCCCATGCTCAGTACAGCCGTTTCCTTACTGAACGATATTAAAAGGGCAGTTCACTCTTCCCACTCAGAAATATTACGCAGGCAAAAGAGTTACTGTATGTATGAGGAGACTTACCCCCACACACACACACACTCAGACAATTAACAAGAAGCATCTTCCCAAAAAGATTAAAATGAGAGAGAGAGAGAGAGAGAGAGAGAGAGAGAGAGAGAGAGAGAGAGAGAGAGAGAGAGATTGGAGGACAGAAATTCATCTTCTAAAAGCAATGAAAGTGATGAAGAGAAAGGAGGAAGACTCGATAAAACAGAGGTAAGTAGATATTTTTATTCTGATGTTTAACCATTCTCTTTTCCAAATAACATGAGGTTGATCTTATTGAGATTGGAAGTAATCTTTTCAGAACAGTGTGGACCGTTCAGTGTCGTTCAGAGACAAGGAAAGGAATCTACAGCTGACCATTGCATGGTTCTAGGAGGCTCTTCCAAATAACAAGAAAGTTATGAGAACATGGATGGTTCACTCTCTTTTCAAAGAAATTTTTTCTTGTTTGATTTGTTTGATTTTTTTTATTAGTTTGATTGATTGATTGTTGATTGTTTTGTTTAAGATTGTTTGCATGTAGTGACATGATGTGGACACCAAGTTTTGTCACTGGATTGAAAGCATGGTGGACGGTAAACTAAGAGTAAATGAGGCTTCTAAACAGGGTCTCCTCTACCTGAAGAAATGGAATACCTTGGTAGGAGACTTCAGAAAACACCCCAATGATTAAGTCCATTAGGCAGCGTTGGACAAGGAAAGAAAGAAGTGGAGAGATTGCCTTTCACTCAACTTTGTTGCTGACTCAACAGTCCTCATTTCGTGGTCACAAGAGAACGTGTCATTAGCAAACAAATTAAGCTTTATGGAATTGGTAGAGTTTCTGTCAAATTATGATCCAAAAGCAAAACCATGTTGTTATGACTAACCATTAGGAGAGTGGCTTCTTAATGATCTTCAAAATTCAGTTGACCTTCGGAAAATTACTTCACAGAGAAAACAGTGGCTGATATAGAAAAAACACACGCTGTGTTCAAGCGGAAAATCCACAACATCTAGAGAGATATAGAATGGACATAAAGATGTGCCTGATCAAGGATATGACATGCTGCAACAAAGCTTTGATTCATGGTTATGTTCAATCAAAGATCGGATAGATTAATCCTAGGACGGTGATTTTTCCTTTATAAATATTTTTCTGAACCATTTCTGGGGTGAACACGTTGAAAAGCATTTTATCGTGTGCGATTTCTTTTTGACCTTGATTATAGTCTACTTCTTTTCAGCCTCGCGTCATCAATGGGAGTTCTGGACAGAGAATGATGGCATGACAGTCATATATCTTTCACAGACAAGATGAATTGCTCATTATGGTGCTATTAGCTCACTGGGAATATTTTTGATAAGGTCTCAACCCTGGAAGTACTATCATAAATGATAGCAGTAAGTAAATATTTTGATATTCTTTTTTAAGCAAACATAGCAGACACTTGTATTTTTACTGTGTTCTCTAAATATATTTCATATTCAAATACATTGCTGATATTTTGTTGCTCTGATGCAGTTTTATTTGTTGACTTAAGAGCAGTAAGAGGGAAGTGTCAATACAGATGACCACAAGGGTCATCCCTTAATACTTGACGATGAGCAATAGGTCTTTTGTATGATGCTTATGAAAGACACTGGAAGGTGGGGTCTGTCTGGGAGGAAGGGTGATAGTTACTCGACCAGGTAAAACTTTCATTGTATACCATACCCGACGTTGGCCTAGTGAAAAGAAAATAAAAATATAAAAATATGACTGAACTTTTAATAGCTTTTGTCATTTGAAAGAGAAATAATACCTGTTTAACTAGTTCTGTATATATGTAAAAATCCATTTCGTTTTTACAATCCCCAGCGCACATAAGAGATGATGGTAGTTTTATTGTACAAATCTGTCTTACTCAAACTAAGTGTGAAATGTCCTTTATGAAAAGTAAATGCGCAAAATGTGCAGCAATCCAACACCTCTCCCCTTCACTGTATAAACATGTAGTTCTGTGGCCAGAGCTCTTTTGAAACTGAACAATCATCTAGGCTAAATGGTGGAAGGTCCACATTCAAATCATCTGGCAAGTGCCTACTTTTTAACATTGAGAATCGGCAGACCTTCCTAAGGGGATATCACTGCACAAAATGAAATACACTTTTCTTGAGTTGTCTGTCTTGAATGAAAAATTCGTTATTTTGAGGGTTTGGTAGCCTTACAGTCTAGCTCGGGTTTCTAAGCTTCCTGTCAACAAGACGAATCCATTGAGATATGCTATTTGGGGCTTAAAATAAGAATGTTTAAGTGTTATAGTGGACCGACAAACAAATATTTAATTTTATGTGCCATAGATTGATGAAGCTCTTTTACCGACCGAATCTAGGTCCACAGTTGACCTCAATTCCTGTATGCATAGTTTTCTAAACACCATCATGGGTTTAAATGCACTTTAAAGCCACAAGATAGACCTAGATCAAATTAAACAGAGCATAAACAAATTAAGCAGATTATAAAGATCAATAATTTTCCATCCAACTTAACAACTAATGAGCTATATCGGGTTGTCAGTTTAGGGAATTTCTTGTCGCACAGTTATTGATTTAAGTACATGGATGGGCGTGGGTGTGAGGTTGGAGGAAGGTGTTTTTATTTTGTTTAAACTTTGTCATTGCTTTTGCTTCATTTTTCTTCTTGAGGCTCTTTGCGTTTGTTTTTCATTGTTTGTTTATTATTTTGTTAGTTTCTTTTTTCTTTCTGTTAATATTTGACGAATTTCAGTTTTGGTTTTTCGTAATTTGTTTTGCAAATGCAGAACTGTAAGACCACCTGCTACATTAGAACAAGAACTGTTTCCATCTCCATGTAAGAAGAGATCATAGTGTAACCGACTATTAGGGCCTGGTACCCGATGCATGTATTGTGGGAATTGAATCTACGCTAGACCATTGCTTATGTGGCCTGGGTCAGCCTGACAACGCTGTTGGAATATCTTCCTATCGTTGTCGCAGCCCACTGGCCATAACTCTCAACGTCTAGGTCACGTGCCTCATTAACCTCATTAATGCAAGACATAGAAAGATAATTAATTAATGAACAGTTTATTTAATAGAAAGGGGGAGTTTGGAACCAAGACCACTTGCGTGTAAGACTCTTAAATCACAGCCACAGTTACGCTCTCAGTAGAAGAGCTACAAATTGCTTTACCGTCAGCAAACATTACCCACAGAAAATTAGTGTCTTCGGACAGAATATCATTACTGATCTGTGATTTGTAGATTATATTTTGCTATGGTTAAGTGTAATCTAGAGTTGAGAGAGAAAAAAAAGTAAAATGTGCAGGAATTAATACTTTTTCTTTAAAAATTATGTGGTAGTGAGAGTTGTACTGAGAAGAAAGGTGACACAATTCCAAGACAACTTCGCTGTGACAGAAGTGTGATTAAACTCCTACATATTCTTTTATGAATGACAGAAGTGTGGTTAAAGTATTACATGTATTTATTTATGATTGACAGAAGTCTGGTGTATTTATTTTATATCTCCAACTACCTTATCCACCACCACCACAGTGACGATATTATTAAATAATAAAGAAATACATTCTGTATTTGGGGCAGTGACGATATTATTAAATAATAAAGAAATACATTCTGTATTTGGGGCAGTGATGACGCAGGAAATCGTCAATATCGAAGTAAGATTTTGATTTTAAGAATTCTGCGCACACGTTTCTCCACTTTTTGTTTTTCTTCTTCTTTACCAAAGAAATCTATTCAAGAATGAAAAGACCTGCTTCACAATGGATGCATTTAGTCTGGTAAGAGCAATTTCTGTAAAAGTATTAAGAATAAATAATGAAAAGCACGCGTTCTATTGTGTACGTCTTAAGTAATTGTATATGCCAGTCACAAACGTAGCACTACTTCATCTGTCAAAGGAAATCTAGAGATTGATTAAAGGCTCTGATTAAAATGAAAGGATGACGATTGGTAAAAATGTAATATTCCTTTTCAGGACAAACTATTTTGTAGTTGTTTGGTTTACGTGTTCTTCAGTTTGATGAAAGAAAAATGTCTTTTAATTTATTTGATATCCTAGTTTGTTTACTTGCATCAAGACTACAATATCAAATGTCAACCAGTGCATTAAATGAGGTGTTCTGTGGGTTTTTTTCTCGTTGGTTTCTTTTTCATTCTTCTTAATTTGTTGTTCATATCATAGTTATTTTTTGTAATTTGTTTTGTGGTGAGGAGTTGTGAGCATATGTATCAACGCGAGTGTGTAAGGGAGGGAAGGAGGGAGGCTATTTTGACTTGTATTTTTCGGGTTCTGAAATAACAAACAAGTTATGACTATTTCTGTATGCATTACACACTATTTTTATAATTATAGCTTTGGTCTCTTATTTAGTACGATAATTATATTTAAATACTTTTTTATACCTTTTTATAACATTTGATGACTAAAATATTATGGATATAAATTAGAAGCTGGCTTTGGAATAACGATTTTATGTAAGTATAACTTCAATTGCGTTCCTGCATACGTTGTAACGGAAGAGTTCAAACATGTGACAATTCAGAAATTGTTCTATTGACGTGATGTCTGTGAGTGCTAGAATAGAATTTAAATCGAAGGAAATTCTTGAATCAGTCAAACAGGTTTATTCTGTGTCGTACTTATAGGGGTTTAGCAAATCTAATTTGACAGATACTGGAAAGAGAAAGAGAAAATAAATGAGAAGGAAGGAAGGAGGGAGGGAGGGAGAAAGGAAGGAGGGAGGGAGAAAGGAAGGATGGGAGGAAGGAAGGAAGGAAGGAAGGCAGAAAGGAAGGAAGGAAGGGAGGGAGGGAGGGAGGAAGGAAGGAAAGAGGGAAGGAGATAGACAGAGAAAAGAGACGGCAATGAAATTTTGGGAGAAAAAGAACAATAGAAAGATAAAGAGAAAAGGCCGAGAGGAGAAACAAAGAATGAAGCTAAGAAGAAATTATCGGGAAAATAGTAATGAATGAGACAGAGAGAGAAAGTGAGTTTATTACTGAGTAAGCTTAGCGTTCATTTCAGGGAGAGGGGAGGGGAGAAATGCATGCAAGCTCAAAGAGAAGAGAACTAAGGTAAAAAGGGAGAGAAAGAGAGGCAGCAAAGAGACTAAGCAGGGAACGACATAAGGAGAGAAAAGAATGCTATCACAGAAACAGTCAAAGAAATGTTTTAAAATTATTACCTTTTGCGTATTGACAATATTTGGAACATTGTCTTTATGCAATAAAATGAAGGAAGGACCATGTCGGTGACATTTTTAATGTCTGTATCCAGATAGGCTGTTGTCTCATCCTCTGTGTCTGCATCCAGATAGGCTGTTGTCTCATCCTCTGTGTCTGCATCCAGATAGGCTGTTGTCTCATCCTCTGTGTCTGCATCCAGATAGGCTGTTGTCTCATCCTCTGTGTCTGCATCCAGATAGGCTGTTGTCTCATCCTCTGTATCTGCATCCAGATAGGCTCATCTCCAACCCTCTGTCTGCAAAAAGACAACTAACCACTATTCACTGTTCCTCGTATGAGATTACTTCTTTATCTCAATCTACCTGGTATTGTTACAATACTGTGCAAGTTAATTACATGTTTACCTTAGACTACCTTGTATTGTTACTATACTGTGCAAGTTAATTACATGTTTACCTTAGACTAACTTGTATTGTTACAATACTGTGCATGTTAATTACCTGTTTACCTTAGACTATCTGGTATTGTTACAATACTGTGCATGTTAATTACATGTTTACCTTAGACTATCTAGTATTGGAAACTATCCAAAGATAACAACAGTAAAAAGGTATTTTCAAACTAATTATAAGATTGTTGGTTCTTTAGTCTCAACGATGAAAGAACCGTGATTTAAATTAGTGTTCTTCATTAATTCTTTAAAGACTGCTTAGATAGATAGATAGATAGATAGATAGATAGATAGATAGATAGATAGATAGATAGATAGATAGATAGATAGATAGATAGATAGATAGATAGATAGATAGATAGATAGATAGATAGACAGACAGACGGACGGACGGACGGACGGACGGATGGATGGATGGATGGATGGATGGATGGATAGATAGATAGATAGATAGATAGATAGATAGATAGATAGATAGATAGATAGATAGATAGATAGATAGATAGATAGATAGATAGATAGATAGATAGATAGATAGATAGATAGATAGACAGATAGATAGATAGAATAGTATTGCATAATTATGTGTTTGTTTGACTGTTTACAAGTTAACAGTAAGAGCGAATATTATACAATCACATATGAACATTACTAGTTTGCAAGTATTACAAACTAAATTATGGATGTATTAGGAAATGCATATACCTGCGTTCATGTATTTGAGTCCAATTTTCTACGTACGTATACTCAATCTTACATGGGAATGAGAGTTTGGCTATATTATATTTGTATGCAAGTATACATTTTCAATCTTACATGGGAATGAGAGTTTGGCTATAGTTTATTTGTATGCAAGTATGCATGTTCAATCTTATATGGGAATGAGAGTTTGGCTATAGTTTATTTGTATGCAAGTATGCATGTTCACACTTATTTGAGAATACGGGTGTGAGTGAATGTATGTTTGCATGCCGCGTGTGCATGTTTATATTTGTATGTGTGAGTGTTGTATGCATATTTACTCAGTCATATGAATATATAAGCGCTCCGACATGTATTCATGTATGCATATGTATCTCGGTGTATGATTATGTGTCTCTTTGTAAGCATTATTATATATACATTTATGCCTTTATACTTGCACACGTACAGAAAACATTCGTAGTCTTATATATGTACATAAAACATACGTAGTCATACATAAGTACATAAAACATACGTAGTCATACATAAGTACATAAAACATACGTAGTCATACATAATTACATAAAACATACGTAGTCATACATAAGTACATAAAACATACGTAGTCATACATAAGTACATAAAACATACTCAGTCATACATACGTATATAAAACATACTTATTCATACATCGTATATAAAACATACGTAGTCATAATACGTACATAAAACATACGTAGTCATGCAAACTTACATAAAACATACGTAATCATACACACGTGCATAAAACATAACTATTCTTACATACATACGTGTGCGCTAAAGTTTCCTTGTGGTTGTATCGATCTTGGTGGATGGAAAGGAATGAAGAGTAATGACAAAACTGTAGTAACGGTTAGAAGTAGACAATCCAACATGAACAAGAAAGCATACTTTGCCCTAGCACAGAAAAAATCCATTTCCATTGGTTGCCTGTATTGATCGCATCAATTAAAAGCTTCAACTCAGCCAGAACAGGGCAATGTCACATTAATGTTACCGATTTCATCCCCGATTGTCAAGAAAACTCGACTTATCTGTCTGTCGATTGGAAAGACTTGTTTAGGAAGCAATGAAAGTGTCGACTCGTATTTATGTGTTTGTTTATTTTCTATCTCCAAACTTTGTGTCAACTTTCAGGATTGCAAAACAAGAAATAATTCCAACATTAATCTTGCCAATATGTTAGCTCTTAAAATTATTCGTGAAAACAGCAAAACAACAAACCAGCGACAATAAATGATTGTCACCGATCACCGAGTCACGTTTGAACAGATTTTTCACGGCAGACAACTCTCGAGCATTCGCCAGGATGGGCAGATAAGAGAAATGCAAATTATTTCACTTTTAAGTTATTCATTATGTAACTCATTAACTGGAAAGGTAGATTGGGAAGTGAGTCGGGGGAGGTTATGATGAAGGCGTTTGAATTTAAATTATTCAAACACAAGATGGAATTCACAGACTTTGTTCACTCTGTAAACAAAGTTATAACTAAGTTTTAAAATTCTTTAATGGCTATATTTCCCTAATTCCCATGAAGAATAGTAGGGCGTCAGAGGGTGCAGCAGGTAACATCGGCTCAGTCTGTACAAAACGCCATAAATGTGTCGCGAAATTTGGCTCCAGCTGTTTTTTTCTTATTTCTCTTAAATATTTAGAATGTGTTTCATTGTGACAGATTTTAGATGTGTTGGGTTTGTTCTTTCTATGGATTTTCCTTTTTTAATGTAGTTATTTTTATCTGTTCAGTATATGTTGATTGTATGTGACAAAGTAAATCAGCCCTACTTAAATTTATATTATTGTTATTGAATGTATCTATAATTAATTATGAAATTAATAATATTATTTATGTTTATTTATGCTAACTTTAAGTCTGATCTTGTTTCTTCACACTAGTTGAAAACCATTATTTGCTTGTACCCTTTTCAAATAACTTTGAAATCCTTGTTCGTTTGAAAATTTTCTTTGATAAACCATCCAGCTTTGTTTACTGGAGCGTCGTTTCTATATATTTTCTTTGATCAACATTTAACTTGTCCGTTTGAACACCATTCAGTTGGTTTCTATGTTTACAGGCTAGAACATTGGGTTTCCGCCAGACCATGCAATAGTAACATGTATTAAGCATTAAGGTGCTGTTACACAAATATTAAGGTGCTGTTACAAATATTAAGGTACTGTTAAAGTATTAAGGTGCTGTTAAAGTATCAAGGTGCTGTTACAAATATTAAGGTACTGTTAAAGTATTAAGGTGCTGTTAAAGTATCAAGGTGCTGTTACAAATATTAAGGTGCTGTTAAAGTATTAAGTTGCAGTTGCAAGCCTTAAGGTATTAATTTAAATTTTGGTTAGGATCCCCGTTTGCATACGGGATTTCTAAGGAAGGTCAATCAGTGTATATTTAGATTACCTACGGTAGAACTAATTAAAAAGTCACTTTTCTCCCCCTGGTGCTAGGATTTTATTACGCGTGTCCTCACCACAAGGAGAACAAAACCACATGTGCAATCACCAATCCTGTTACTTTTCATCATATGCCATATCATATATAGCCCTCAGAAAACTCACTTTTATCGCCTACGTCTAGTGTTGCATTAATGTGCCACATAATCTTTTATAAAACGAGCGTTGATTCCATTTATTCTTTTATATCTGTCTCACATCTTGAAGTGGAGACATCAGCTCGGAGTGGGCAGGGCAGGGAGAGATGTTCATTAGTCATTAATGAACCAGTACGTACGTAAGACAATGTTCATTAGTCATTAATGAACCAGTATGTATAGATTGTAAAATGACAATGTTCATTGATGTTAAAACACATTATTTGAAAAAGCCGATTTCAGCAAGTTGAAATTATTTCTAAATTTGAAACTGTTCTTCTTTCTATTTGAAACTAAGTTTATCAAATGAAACTGTTCTTCTTTCTATTAGAAACAAAGGTTAACAAAATAAATGGCATATTTCCAAGGAAAGAAAACTATACAGCTTTGCTTTTGAAACTAAGTTCATCAATAGGAATGGCATATTTCGATCACCTGGGGAAAAAAACTGTGATGATGATATTGTTTGGTGAAAATTATCAAGGGAGATTATCACCAACAAACTCTAAGCCTACTAGAACGCATACAAGAAAGTATCCAACACCACTTATTACAAAGGCATGTAGAAATATTCCCGATCCTCGGTAAAAACACGTTAGGCTACCCAGAATTGAAGTACTTAGAACTTATAGTAGGTCTACAATGTAAACAGTACGTAGAGACAGACAAGTGAGCGACGAATGTAACACTTGTGACAGAAAGATGCTACACAACACTTTCCAACAAATCTTTTCAGATCGACAGAATTACCTGATTCGAAACTGTATCTATTATTATAGTGGGTTTTTTCCGATTGTTTCATGCCTTGTCACTATTATGGTGATTTTGCTAACGTGGCCAGATTTGCCCTCTATTCTTTAATGTGGATAAGCGCTGCTCTTGATTGGTATCGATCAACACTGCCTGTTTCACCCGACCCCCCACCCACCCACGCATCACCACCACAGCCTTCTTTATCAGTACCCCAATGCTAGAGATTTTCTCGATGAGGAATGCACTCTGTTACACCTTATTGTTCCACTCGCAGCTGACATACGCTGTGATTGTTTTGCCTTTGAACCTGTTGTAAGTAGTTCTTCTTGTGGGTGCAGTGGTACTATTTGGCTGAACATGGCCACATGAAGATACTTATGAAGAGCCACCCTTTAATTTTTCGAGGTTGCAAATTGTCTGGATATAACATTCGCTTCGCTGTTCATTAAAATTCTCTTTTATTCATTACAATTGTAATTCACCAAAATGTCATGACATACATTGTCAATTCACGACAGTTGTCTATTGGATATCATTCCTTTAAACAAGGCGGAGAGCTGTCCATTGGATATTATTCCTTTAAACAAGGCGGACAGCTGTCCATTGGATATCATTCCTTTAAACAAGGTGGACAGCTGTCCATTGGATATCATTCCTTTAAACAAGGCGGACAGCTGTCCATTGGATATTATTCCTTTAAACAAGGCGGACAGCTGTCCATTGGATATCATTCCTTTAAACAAGGCGGACAGCTGTCCATTGGATATCATTCCTTTAAACAAGGCGGACAGCTGTCCATTGGATATCATTCCTTTAAACAAGGCGGACAGCTGTCCATTGGATATCATTCCTTTAAACAAGGCGGACAGCTGTCCATTGGATATCATTCCTTTAAACAAGGCGGACAGCTGCTGTGGAAACGAAATATTTGGAAGCTGAATTAACTGTTTGTCTGCGCCGTCTTGCAAATTAATTTTAGTTTTTTGCCAACAACGGAAAGAAATGCTGCAGAAGATACAAAAAATATAATTAACTGAAAATGAAAATGGCAGACGTGATGCTATTACGACATAAACACGCGACGAAAGCCATGGCATTCGTGCACATGTTTCTGTACTCCACCAAGCTCTTGTCCATCAACAAAACACAACTTCTCGTTGACTGTAGGATTTGATTTGAATTTTAAGGCAAATTATAACTGCCTGGAGCCTAAAGAATTAGATTAAAACAAATTTCAAAATAAGCTTAGGGAATGTTTTTAATACATGTTACTTTTTCTGCTATTAAAATTATATTAATGTGTATAATAAATTAAAATCAGTTTCTCCGTTTAGTGTCCTGATTAAATCTATTTTCATTGCTGACTTTTAACTTTTAATTAAATCGTGGTTAGTTAATGTACAGCATTTTTTGCGACGTGATGTTAACGAAGTTTTTTTTCTAATTGTCTTGAATTAATTGCATTCCTGGTATAAAGTAATATGTGGTGTATGGTGATACTCCTGGTGTATAGTTACACACCATGAATAGTGTGACAATGTATTGTACAGTATGACGTTCTTGGTGTATTCTATAATAAATGACACACGCCCTATAAACTGGAGTTATATTGTGATATTTGTAGTAACTGACACACGCCCTATAAAGTGGAGTTATATTGTGATATTTGTAGTAACTGACACACGCCCTATAAAGTGGAGTTATATTTTGATATTTGTAGTAACTGACACACGCCCTATAAACTGGAGTTATATTGTGATATTTATAGTAACTGACACACGCCCTATAAAGTGGAGTTATATTGTGATATTTGTAGTAACTGACACACACCCTATAAAGTGGAGTTATATTGTGATATTTATAGTAACTGACACACGCCCTATAAAGTGGAGTTATATTGTGATATTTGTAGTAACTGACACACGCCCTATAAAGTGGAGTTATATTGTGATATTTGTAGTAACTGACACACGCCCTATAAAGTGGAGTTATATTGTGATATTTGTAGTAACTGACACACGCCCTATAAAGTGGAGTTATATTGTGATATTCATAGAGTTAGATGCGTCGTGACCTTACACATACCCTAGTACAAGTGAAAATTTCTTACTTAATTATAGCACTTGCTTGTTCTAGTGTCACAGTCTAAATACATAAACAATAATAAGAACACGTGCACTGCTAGAACGCCTTCGGGACTATTGCACTTTACTTTGCAAGTACATCGTCTCTCATGAGAACTAGAATACGAAAACTCAGGACTAGTGCAGAGTGCAGTCCACATTTCCAACCGACTTGGGAATTTACAGACACACATATGACAATAACATAGCCCCCCCCTCCCCTCCCGGTTATGTAATAATCCCTCGAATCTTCCTCCATCCACCATTTTAGTTCGCAATGTCATTTGAATCTTTAACAACTGATTTAGTCTTTTTAAAAATTGCATGGAAATTAAATACTGATTTCCGATTTTCGGGCTGTATGTGGTTTTTGTTAATTTCCTCCTCAGTTGTAATTTTTATCAATGCCAATCAAGAAATTTTATTTTATTATTGTTCAACGTTCGTCCTTAAAGAATATTTAATCTTAACCATCATCTGTGAACAATACTGGTAGCAAGACTTTATCTTCAACAAGGGGGAAGATAATCAAGACACTGCGTCAAGCAGCAGCTGTGCACGAGTGCCTTAGTTTGACGAAGACACGGGAGATAAACAGGTCTTCCTGTGATTATGGTTCTTGCTAGTCCCGTCTAAAAGCCAGTGACCTCGAACGTAATCCTTGCAACAGCAGGACCTGACCAGACGGGATGCTGTTTGAAATTATCTAGCCTTGAACAAATGCTGGGTGGTTGAATGAATAGGAAAACACAGATGTTGTTAAAAGGATTAGTTTGTCAATAGTTCATTTCTAATAAGCAGATTTTCAGGTATTTCAAATCTATCATAAATTGTATAAACAGATACCCACTTTTCTTTTTAAGTGTTCCGGCAAAATTCAAAAGTCAGTTTCAAAATTCTCCTTCATACTTAGTAAGACTAATGAGCCAGTATTGAGCTCATAGCGACAAGTCTGCTAGGCTCAGCTTGTCAGAGCAAGAATTTCTAGATTAGTGGTAGAAAGAAATCGTTAAAGATATTCCAAACTCGAGTGTCTGTAAGAATAAAAATCTAAATGGCCACTGTTTCAGAAACTTAGATAGATAGATAGATAGATAGATAGATAGATAGATAGATAGATAGATAGATAGATAGATAGATAGATAGATAGATAGATAGAGAGAGAGAGAGATAGATAGATAGATAGATAGATAGATAGATAGATAGATAGATAGATAGATAGATAGATAGATAGATAGATAGATAGATAGATAGATAGATAGATAGATAGATAGATAGATGGATGGATGGATAGAGAGAGAGTGGGGAGGGAGGGATATATTTAGCAATTTCCTTGTTTTCAAGAAAAAAAACATTTAACACACAAATAAAATTGTCAAATGAGAAGATGTCATGGCGCATGTCATTACGCGTTCTGGTATTTGTTTAGAACTATTTCTTCAGGTCTTAGATGTTAAAGACATTGTTAACTTGTTACATAATCAGTTAAACTAACTGCAATCCAAAACTGTTGGCACGCTTAATAATCAGTTGAGATAGTTCTATGCACATTGGCAAGACATGATCACGGGAGTTCTCCAGAATCACCGAGGTATTCAAGATTAGGGAATTTTTGTTATGGCAAATGGAACCCGAGAACATTGACTGTCATAACAACGTTTTTCCAAAAGATTACTCCAAGAAAAAAGGAAAGAAAGTTGAAGGTATACGTGCATGCTATTCAGCCCAATAGACAACTAAAGTATATAGACAACTAAAGTATATAGACAACTAAAGTATATAGACATCTAAAGCATATAGACAACTAAAGTATATAGACAACTAAAGTATATAGACAACTAAAGCAATGATCATTAAAGACTGAATTTCAGTAATTCTGTATTCCAAAAATGTCGCTATTATTTCGGGGAGTGGGGAGGTTAAATTTGAAAGTGGCTAATGGCTGTCTTGTACATAAAATGAACATGTGTGTGTGTGTGTGTGTGTGTGTGTTATTCAATGTTCCATCTATTATTCAGTCTTTCAAGTCGTCTTATATTTTGTTCGTGACGAAACCTTTCTTTATCAATCAGTTTGATTCAATCAGCTTATTGTGTGCTTTATGTGACATGACAATGGTTTTAAATACATCTATATATATTGCTTTTATTTTAAATTGTTCGTGGTTTCTATTTTTCCCATTTTGACTTCTGCTTGTTCAGAGTGACGCCCGATTTAAAGTCCATCGAAAAATTCCGTTTGATGACATATACCTTCCCAAGGAAATAAAAATACTTTAGAATGTGAAATACTGATCAACTGGACATTGTAGAAGAGCATTAGGCATGAGTAATATAAACTTTCTGGATGAGCATTAGTATGATTAATATTATGGATGAGCATTATTAGATACGGTTAACATCAAATTGGAGTGGTCAATAAGCATTAGATGTGACTAACATCCATTGTAGTTGTTGTGAGGATAAGATATGAGTAACAGTAAATTGTTGTTGATAAGCAATAGATGTGAGTAACATCAGTTGGAGTTGATGGTGAGTATTACATATGAATAACAACATATAGGGTTGATGACGAGCAGTACATGCGAGTAACGACATATTGATGTCGAGCAGTACATAAGAGTAACATCATCCGGTCAATGCTGAGAGAGAAATAAACGACTTCAGTTTTTCAATGCTGATAAATAGTAGTTATTCTGCACCATTAAATAATCGGTGGTAATTGGCAATATTTAAAGATATCTTAAATTCCGTACTACAAGCATGAGATGTGCCTTGGAAAGCAAGCAATAGTATTGTTATTTTTGAACTCAATGGACTGTGATGTGTCACTGGCTTTGCTTTAGGAATACAGAGGTGATTCTTGTTGGATCTAAACGGATCTATTACGCATGCAGTGCATATTAGTATACAGAGAATTGAACACTTCATGACACAACCTGACGGTGCCCAGTTCTTAATTATGACTTTCTATTTAGACAGGATCAATTACTGCCCTGATCTTGATTATGATGCTTTGAAGGATCGAACCAATTACTGTCCAGATGTGAGTTATGATGCTTAGTTTAGATCGAACCAATTACTGTCCAGATTTGAGCTATGATTCGTAGTGTAGATGTGACCAATGTCTGCACAGATCTTAGTTATAATTTGTTATTTAGGACCAGTATTGCCCAGATGCTGTTTATCATTTTTGATTTAGATATGACTAATTACCACCTGCTCTTGTTTATGATTTTTTTATTTAGATGGATCAATTACTGTCGAGATATTGATTATGGTGTTTAGTTTAGTAGGGAGTTGTTGTTGCTCAAATTAATGTTTGGTCACGATGACCCAATTTGCGCTCAGATATTAACAGTGATGGCTGATATAAAGATGAGAGAGTCAAGATAAAACCATTCTCTTCCTCATTTTGACAATTTGTACTGATCACGATGGGACCATAATGATGACGACTGATCAAGATGGAAGGGTCTGTGGGCGAGATTACACTATAGTGTGGCCAGACCGTGATAATGATGTTTGGTCAAGATAACACCTAAATAGATTTATCTTTGAGTCCTGACTTCGAAGTGAGACCTCATTCAGTTTATGTTAACATATATCTCGCATGACCCAACACTTTTCGTGTTCTATATTAATATTCAGAAAAGCCTAACTCTTGACTAAATTAACTGGCTCAGCAATGCTAGCAAACATGGCCTCATGCATCCGTTTAGCAAAATCTTTTTTTTTCAATTCATCATTAATCAAATCGAGAGCTCTAGTAATGGATGCCACGAGAACCAAAGAATTTCAACCGCCACACGTGAGTACGTGATGAAGCATCAAACTGGTGGGGAGAGGAAGGGCTACGGTGGTGGAGTGGCGAAATGCTCATTTGCGAAGTGATGAAAGACTCATGTCTTAGTGAAGCGCCTCTTGGTAGAGTTAGGGAACGCTACGTATGTGGAGGAATGAAGGACCGTATTGGTGGAATGATGAAAGGCATGTTGGAGTTATGAAGCACTCCTTTTTTGTATGGTTATGAAGAGTCACATCTATGGAGCAACAAAGCGCCACATTAGTGGAGAGATGAAGCGCCACATTAATGGAGTGTTGAAGCACCTTTTCCCGTGGAGTGGTTAAATACCTTTCTATGTTCGCTATTTTACCTAAATTCTTCTATTATATATAGATTCAAGTAACTTTCCTTCTTTAGACTAATATGAGGAACTGGCCAACGTAGGCAGTGGAAATTAAAAGAAAAATGAATGAAATTTGTGTTAATCATTACTTCTTCTCAAAGCTTTTCGAATAAGGAAATACCGTTTGCGCTAACTACAGTTGCTACAACCTTTTCACAACTTGTAGACCATTCAGTGTGCTTTCAAACATATTAGCTGCAAATGGAAACACTGTTTTGAGCTACGCGTAAGAAAACACAGGTTTAGAAAAGGGAGAGGGATGCGAAAATAGTAATGCAAATAAGCTCCTTACGCCCCCTGTGTAGTTATTTTCCTTCTTTTTGTTGTTGTTTTAGAACATTTTAAAATCATGGTGAGAATAATTTCTGATACGAAATTAAACTTCTTCGAGTTTATGCTTATAAAATTACAGTGTGTCACCTTATAAAACTATGCTATATTTTTTAAAGCATATTAACACTTTGTTCTTGACGTTAATGCTATATCTTTTATAGCATATTAACCCTTTGTTCTTGACGTTAATGCCAATATCTAGTTGATCACGTAAATGGACCAAAAAGAAAAGGTAAAAACAACAAAGTGTTTGTCTGCAGGATGGATAATAACACCGATTGTGTTGTATTATGCATAGTTCCCATTGTCAGAACTCGTCACGCACCACGACCTTCCACAAATTAAGGCATGATGCAATAGCGGTTATGACAAAAGGGAATTTGAGAGAATCCGAGTGAGACAAATGACGAACAGTATTCACTCTGCAATAGGTATTGTAAGGGTGACTCGCTTTATTCACGTCACTCGATTCACTTTACACACGTCACTATTTTATTTACAAGTTACGTTGTTATAAAATCATTTAATTTGTTCAGCATTAAAAAGAATGCTTTGAGGAATTTTTTTATTTAATGTTTTGTTTGGAGATGTATCCTGCCTCTGAATCAATAAGAAAAAGAATATATTTGTGGGTTTATTTAAAGCACGGTTATATACACACAAAAAATCACGCTGATTTCTTAGACACATACAAATAGAAAATTTTGCATTCAACTCAGCATACTGCAAAATGTTCTGAAAAGTGTGTCATATCCACCGCCTGACAGACTGTCAATACACACGCCATTTAACAAATAAACCGGCAGGTCAAACGAAGCTAAGTTCTGTCTGCTCTACTGTAGGGGAGTAGGGTTGCTTTATTTTACTAAAGTATGTTGTTTAATTTGAATCTTTGCTACATGATGACTAGAGTTTGATCAGATAATTAACTGGCTGAATCATTTTATTGTTTGTATACTAGACATGATTTGGGGGGGGGGGTATTTTCAATAAATTGTTGATTAGTTTGCTGGTTGATTGATTGTTGGATGGATAGTTGGTTAAAGAGTGGATGGGGGGGGGGTGATTTATACTTCATTTCATTATGGGTGGGTGATAGAACTTGCTGGATGGCTGGGTGCTTGCTTTAAGGTGTATCTAAGTTTGATTGGCGGATGATTTTGTTTTGGGGGGTGATGAAGCTAACTAGATGGCTGGTTGTTTGCTAGCTCTAAGGTGTTGCTAGTTTGACTGATTAGTGGTTTGGAGTTTGGTAGTGGAACTAGCTGGATGGTTGGTT
Organism: Sinotaia quadrata; assembly: GCA_028829895.1. Lineage (NCBI taxonomy): Eukaryota > Metazoa > Mollusca > Gastropoda > Architaenioglossa > Viviparidae > Sinotaia > Sinotaia quadrata. Next base: position 107,265,411 of record CM054178.1, read on the forward strand.
GATTGCTAGCTCTAAGGCGTTGCTAAGTTTGACTGATTAGTGGTTTGGGGTTTGGTAGTAGAACCAGCTGGATGGTTGGCTGATTTATTTAGGGTTGTTCATTCTAATGGTTACTTATTCAATGACTGTTTGGCTGTTGGTTGGCTTGCTGATTGGTTTGGGTTGTTTGCTGAAAGTGGTTGTTTAATTATTAGCTTACTGATGACTGGATAGATGGACAGTTTATTGATTGCTTAATGGCTAGGTTGTTTGACTTGTTTAACGGTGTTATTTGTGTATTGGTTGGTTTACTAGATGGTTGGTATATGTGGTTGAGATAATAATATTTGGGCTATTGGCTGTTTTAATGGTTATTTGGTTTACTGACAAGTCTCTTGGTTGATAGACTCTTTACCTTTTATTATGCTGATTGGCTGGATGATTGTTTAGCTGGTACTCGTATCCGGTGTTGTGACTTTACAATTAACACTCATTGTTCAAGCATACTTCTATCATCGAGTCATGAAAGCTGCTTCGCCCTGCCGCCTGGAAATTAAAAATAACTCCCTGACAGAAGCAATCAATAACGGAGCATTCGTTTTTGTCTCTAGGAATATGGGCAAATTACCACATTTAGGTGAGTGTGGGAGGGGGGTTCGACTGAATAACGCAAAACAAATAATGAGTGTTGATGAAGTGAGAATACCGGTACACGTCTCTCATGTCTGTTAAAATGTGAAGCTAGTTGATCCCACCCATTGCATGGAGAGTGAGGGTGGAGAGAGTGAGAGAAATGAATTTTCTGTTTTGACTTAATCTTTTGCTTTTTCTAATGGCTTTAAACAAACCAATTTCCTATGAAATTTTACTTTCATTTTTTGAAACGTACATCTGTCTGGTCTGTATCATTGTTTGTTCTAAATGTACATTAGTAAATTTATTTCGTATATCTTTTAGTTGAAGTAAATACAGATATATGTTATATATGGATTAATTTTGTTTTTATTAGTAAATTTATTTTGTGTATCTTTCTTTTGTAGCAAATACAGATATTTGTTACATATTATGGTTTAATTTTGTTTGTATTACCTTTCGCTTCTGTATATGTTTAATCAAGCAGTTTGTATAAAATCCTTGTGTGTTTTATGTGTGAAATCTTTGAAAACGCTTGTAGCTTGTATAAAGGTAAGCTCTTCATTATGTCTTCTATTATTATTATTATGTCACTAATATTGTTATTTTTCTAATTATTATTTCACTGTTAACTATTATCAATCTGTGAGTGACCATCGCAAACATTATATTTCAACATTACAGAATGAAGGATAACTGATGGCACAATCAGTGCTTTAGAAAAATCTTCAAAAACACATTATTTCTTTCTTTCTTAAAATGTTCACATTTTGTGGACATTCTGTAGTAGGCCAAATTTTGGAAAAGGGAGGGGGCAACATTCTGTTGTAATCGCTTTCATTCGTTAGATCTCCTTTTGTTTTTGGTATTTTTATTCTTTATTACTTTGTTTATTTCTAATTGGGAGTTATGAGTGTGGAAGGGGGGAGGGAATTTATGAAAGAAAAGAAAATTATAATAGCGGCGAAATGCATACGTAAACTATAAAATGTTCAGGTTGTGTGCATGGTTCAGCTGATTCGCTTTATTGATAACCTAGATATTTAGTTCCTGTTTAAATGGGCACTCACTGGCCTATATGTCAAACATTCGAAAAGGAAAGAAAATGCATTTAAACAATGTCACGATGTTACATTAAAGTTGTGATGACTTAGAATGTTGAAACTTATTTTTTAATGTCCTGCAGCCCAACAGCAATGTTTACTTTTGGCGTGGCAGGATGTCACGATATGTTGCAAATGCGTACATGTGTGTGTGTGTGTGTGTGTGTGTGTTTGTAAGTCTGAGTGTGAGTGCACGTCTTTGTGATATTGTATGTGTGTAAGAGTGCGCGTATGCATATAACCCTTGAGTGCATGTGTTTATATGTCTGTGCGTGTTTATGCATATGTGTGTGTTTGGGTTGACAAGTGCGGTTTTAGTTGACGTTTGCACTAACGAGTAATTTTATAATATTCACCTTCTGCGTCCCAATAGAGTTTAATAGAATTTAGTGTCATCAAATCGCTTTTTATTCCCGTTGACAAACCCACAAATGTTTCTCGGAGAAATCTTTTTTAATTCTCATGCAGAAAATTACCACTGAGTTCAGAATCAATAATTATTTAAATGTCGTTTATTTCCTCAAGGACTAACTGGCAGAAAAGTTAGTCATGCATGAATGGTTTAAGTCCAAAGCATCAAAGCAATAGTTATTCTGCGAACGTGAGAGACCAAACAAAAATCGAACTCCTGTACGTTGCCTTGGAGATGGCGTACGATGAACTGCTCCTGCTCGTACAGGATTGGAAATGTGACACTCCTACAGTTCCTGTAGGCTGGCTGGAATTACTCGTAAAACAGACATTTGCTCACGATCGCTTATCCACGCTCCCACCCTACCCGCAACAAGACGTCGAGAAGGGAAGAATGAGTAAGACCTGGACACCAGAACTGTTTGCGGTCCCGTAAATGAGGACGGAGTTCAGTTCCGGATCTCTAAGAAAATGGTACGCAGCTGTAATGCCAAGGAAATCGTTATCCCGCGCCCGAGAGCGCTGTCGACAAAGTGCTCTTGACTGATATAAGAGTGTCTCGTTATGCCGGCGCCCGACAGAAAAAAAGACACAATCACACACATACCTCTTTTTCTACGCATCACCGAATTAAGATGGACAGAGGGAGCACTCGTACTGGGAATCTTCAGGCAACAATGTCACATCACCACTACTGCCTACTCCTAAGCGCCTTTTTAGGGCAGCAGGAATATTACGATGAGCCACGTTTCACCCTATCCAGTGAATTAAATGAAAGGCTTATACTCAGATCATAAAAGAAGCAAGAGGACCGACTATCTGGTGGTAATCACTACCATGAAATATTATTTATCAAAAGAGGAATATGATGGCAGCACAACCTCAGCCTCGGTAACACCTTTCGAATACGAGCTTCGTTCAGAATTCCTATACCTCAGTAACACCTCAGTAAGGTCTTTAACGATCTTCTCTGGGCCTTCCTTTACAAAAACACGGATGGAGAATCAGATCATGAGAAAATTCTATACGCCATCTCAAGCACTACAAGACACCACCAGGTTCTTCAACACCACATCGCTTCAACGCGCAAACCTGCCGTAAAATCAAGTGAGTCGCAAACTGACAGCCCGATAAGACAAGAGAAGGAAAGTAATACACAATTTATTGCAAACTGAGAGCCCGATAAGACAAGAGAAGGAAAGTAATACACAATTTATTGCAAACTGACAGCCCGATAAGACAAGAGAAGGGAAGTAATACACAATTTATTGCAAACTTCCCCAACCACGCAGATGCTTCAACAAGAACAAAGACAGATAGGAGAAAGAAAAACCCAGACGCCAACTACTTCAACAAGTGAAAAGAAAATACTAGCAACAATCCCAGCAAAGACGGAAGACAAAAAAAGGAAAAAAAAACATAAAATCACCTGCACTCAGACCACACCAGACTTAAAAGGAACAGCACAAACAGAAGCTGATGACGTCAAATCTATCAACACACGGACAGAACCGGACTTTGACACCACCATGGCCGAACTCGAAAGAGCACTACCGGCTCCTGCCACCTCACCACTACCAGAGGTACCACCAAGGGCTGCAACAACATCAACAACAATAACGACAACCACAACAGAGAGTAAAAAATAACTGCAGAATGGAGCCCCAAAGCTAAAAGACGGCGCCCACCACAACACATCAGACGACAGAAACAGAATCAGCTACAACAACAGAATACGCAACAACACAGCAACTCCACACCAACAACCACCGCCGACAACAACGACAGCAATGGCGGCGGCACAGTGAACAACAGTACATGCAGTGGGGATATTATAACCACCCCATTGCTGATATGATTCAACTGCTGCTCGACCACCTTTACTGGCCGCCAGCACCCGCAGTCATACATCCAACGGACACCAGGAACAACAACAGCGCCAACACCACTGAGCAAGAAAGGGGATTGAACATCCCAAGCGCACATACACACTAAGTAGTACAGATTAAGTGTGCCATTAGCCTGGGCTCTGTAAAACACCCCCAACCCCGCCACAACAACAACGGCGACAACAACACACAACAGCGCTTTAGCCCACGGAATTCCGGACTAAGCCTGCCTTTGCCGATCTAACATTTATCACAACACACAACAGTGTTTTAGACCACGGAAATCCGGAATAAAGACTGCCTTTGCCGACCTGACTTGTATCACAACGGACGAGATCTCTACGGAATGCAACACCGCACAGCCACCAGCAACACGCACGGACACACACACTCTTCCAGAAATCAACACCAGGACTCCACAACGACAAGAAAAGAACTACAAACTCTCTCACTTCAATCAAAGACCGGAACAACACAAGCTGCCAGCCACTACAATGAATATTTAAAAAGAAATCGACAACTACTCAATACAACTTCACCCCACCCACCCTTGTTCTCTCCAGAAGACAATGAAAAGAGGAAGATCCCTCATGAGCAGACAAAGACTGAGAATATCTTCAATGTCTGACAAAGACTGAGAATATCTTCAATGTCTGACAAAGACTGAGAATATCTTCAGATAAAATGTCTACTGCGGCTTCTGAGTAGATACGCCAGCGGAGAAAAAATACCGGCGCCCGAGAGCGCTGTCGACAAAGTGCTTTTGACTGATTATAAAAGTGTCTCGTTATGCCGGCGCCCGAGAGCGCTGTCGACAAAGTGCTTTTGACTGATTATAAAAGTGTCTCGTTATGCCGGCGCCCGAGAGCGCTGTCGACAAAATGCTCTTGACTGTTTATAAAAGTGTCTCGTTATGCCGGCGCCCGAGAGCGCTGTCGACAAAGTGCTTTTGACTGATTATAAAAGTGTTTCGTTATATTCTGATTCTTAATGATGGTACAAACCTTACTGGATTGCTCTCTAGAAAATAAGTCAGCTGGAAGATGGTCAATAAAGCCATCACAGGCAAATAGAAGTAGCTGCGAACTGAATGCGAAAGTGGGACACCCTATATCCAGTCTTTGCATATCCTATTTTGCTGATAAGTATTTTCGTATGCAAAGATTAGGATTAATCTCCAAAGTATAACGTTCTTTACCCGCAGTTCGTACCAAAGTCAATGCATATCCCAAACTGTAATTAAAAATTACACATCAACAATGTCCACAATCGTTTCGTTTTATTTGGGCGTTTAATTTTAGTATGAACTCGCTATACGTGACTGGTGATTGGTTATGAACTCGCTATACGTGACTGGTGATTAGTTATGAACTCGCTATACGTAACTGGCGATTAGTTATGAACTCGCTAATCGTGACTGGTGATTAGTTATGAACTCGCTATACGTGACTGGTGATTAGTTATGAACTCGCTATACGTGATTGGTGAATAGTTATGAACTCGCTATATGTGACTGGTGATTAATTATGAACTCGTATTATTTGACTGGTTAGTTATGAACTCGCTATATGTGACTGGAATTAGTTATGAACTCTCTATGTTTGACTGGTGACTATCAATTACTTTTTAAGCCCCTAAAAGGTTCTTTTTTACTTCTATATTGTACCTGCTTTTAGCAATATTTTTTCGTCGTTCGACTCATCAAAGAAACGCATCTTGTCAATATGACATGTGTCTGCGTCACTATACTGACCAATATATACTTTAGCTGTTTGATCAATGAGTTAATGGAGATCAAGTTTGGAGTGTCAAATGGATTTGGGGGAATGTAAAGGCACAAGCGACTGAGCGGAAGTACAACTATTCTAAACATTTCGTTTCCTTACAGTTTAGCTCGAGTTTTTCTCTCCTTCTTGTGGAACACGTTCGAATACTTTCAAACTATCAATCAATCGTCTTCAAGCTCTATTCACGTACAATGACCGTCCAAGTGTGCTTACAAACGTTCATAATCTTTCATCTTCTCTTCGATCACGGCCTTGAACTTGATAAAACGTTTGTAGATGTGAAATATCACGCTGACAAGACGAATAAATAATCAAATTCAATGTAAATCCCCAGTCCGTGAAACAAATAAGTTCGGCACCATGCTTAGGTGACAGTTCTCTAGAAGTTCAAATGCCGTTTGGAATGATTCAATATAATTAATGGTTTGAATGGCGACTTGACCACGCAAAATGTTTTTTTTTCTCTCCGATTTCTTTGCTGGCACGAGAGCTTAGGTATATCATAAGAACTCTCCATCGTCCAAGAAACTTATTCTGCCTTTGCTTTTTAAGTTACTTCGAGGAGGTGGCGATGGTGAAGGGGTAGTCATTGGGGTCACAGACGGGGTCAGGCGGTTCATTTCCAAACAAAACTCCACAGGCAAAAATACAGAATCCACTGTTTCTTCGTCTGTTTTCATGCCTTTGTCGTCCCCATCTCCACCCTTCTTCTGCAGCGACGCTTTCCGGCTGTCGTCCAGCAATGCTGTCGTCTCATGTGTCTTTAACGATCCTGGCCTTAATCCGGATTTGTATTCAGATTTTGACCATGTCCTGGTTAAAATGTCTTCCTCCTTAGTATCGCTCTGGACGGTGCATTTGACCGGGGCTGCATTAGTTAAGGATGAGATTCGTCCCAGGATCTTCTCTCGTCGATCTGCCTTGCGCAGAATTGCCATCTCCTTAAGGTAGACGCGCAGCTGGCAGTCTTGCTTGTTCTTGCGGATGTGGGACGCAATCATCATAACGATGGACAGACCATAGATAAGGATGACGGCGATGACGTAGTATAACGCTCCGAGGTCATCTTCTTTGCCCACACGTGTGTCCTCTATGTAGCCTACCCATGTGTCGTTTGTCTGTTCTTGCAGCTTCAGAAACACGCGGCCGTGCACGTCCAGCGCATTTCTGTAACAGAAAAATAAACGTTTCTTTGAAGTTTTCCTTGTGTTTTAAATCTATTCGCATCAAGCGTATTCTACGTCATCCTAGTCTGAGCACAATGTGTCTGGATTCAGCTGTGACTAAGCGAAGTTCTTCCTGCAGTAAACAGTAAGCAATTAAAAGTCTAAAAATAAGTCATGCCGTAAATCATTCAATTTTGTTTTACCATACTCTTTATTCGGTACGTATTTTTCAAGGTAGGTACAGTTGCTATTCACTATAAGTGCTACTTACTTTCGGCAGATCGTCATGAACACTGTACAGTTTTCCTGTGGACGTTTGAGAGCACTGTGCACCTTTGCATATTTCAGTACACACCAGAGCAAACATAAATACAGTGTAAAGTTTCAAGCTGTAAAACTATCGAGTGTTTTAGAGAGCAATGTCCACCCTTACACAACATTTCAGAAAACTCTAGTGCAAACACCAGTACAGTGTAAAGTTTAAAGCTGTAAAATTTTGGAATGTTGAGGTAACTTTAAAGAACAGTGTGATGTATTCCTCCTGCACTCTAGAACACTGTGAAATACAAATAACGTGGACATGTTTTTTTAAACTGTGGAATGTTTAAGAATATTCTACGATTATCCTGAAATATCAACAGTGTTGTGATTCTTTCACTGTGAAATATCAACAGTGTTGTGATTCTTTCACTGTGAAATATCAACAGTGTTGTGATTCTTTCACTGTGAAATATCAACAGTGTTGTGATTCTTTCTGTCATAATCTTAAAAACAAATAATGCGGAATGTTCCAAAACGCTGTCCAGTGTTTCAAAACATTCCGGAACTAGTTCGGAGTACTATGGCTTTACTTTAGAACTGTTTAAATAACTTCAGGAAAAGCACAGCACACAAACAGTGATTTCTTAACACTTGTGGACCATTGTGTTCCCAAAAGTTGTGAAATGTTTCAAACCATTTTGCCATTATTACAAAAAATAATGAAGTACGCACAAAAACTGAGGAATGATCAAGAATATTGTGGAATGCTGTTCAATTTCCAGAAAAGCTTCCTACCTAGCAGTTAAGCTTTTTTCTTCGCATACAACTTAACAACTCTGCAATAAATCTTTACAGGCTGCTTTGTCCCTTGGAGCCTCTGTATTAAAGAATGCTATATAATGGCACTGACATTTGAAGGACGGGCTTCAAGAGAACGCGTATCCACTAGAATCTTACAGGACTGTCTTATAATTTGAAATAAACTATGTTAATAAGAACAAGGTGGTCTTATAATTTGAAATAAACTATGTTAATAAGAACAAGGTGGTCTTATAATTGGAAATAAACTATGTTAATAAGAACAAGGTGGTCTTATAATTTGAAATAAACTATGTTCTTATTTCAAATTATAAGACCACCTTGTTCTTATTAACATAGTTTATTTCAAATTATAAGACCACCTTGTTCTTATTATTTGAAATAAACTATGTTAATAAGAACAAGGTGGTCTTATAATTTGAAATAAACTATGTTAATAAGAGCAAGATGGTCTTGAGATTTTATAAATTTTTATAAATTATGTTAATAAGAATTTATCAAGATGGTTTTGTAATTCGAAAGAGCAACTGTTTTCGATAGTAATCTTAACAGTAGTTTTGTAATTTATGTAAAGAAACTCTACTGATATTTATTTATAATAGGGAGCAATTGTAATTTCATAGAACTTATACTGATAGATATCGAGAAAAGTGTTGTTATAAATAAAAGTTTAAACCTCTAATAATAGAAATCTAATCAAAGTGGTTTAATAATTTGATAGAACTCTATGAACAATAATTTAGTAAGTCGGTTTTATAAATCGAAAGGGCCTCTATTATTGAGAATCTGTTATGGAAAATTTATAACTGAAAACAATGACATGCTAAAATCGAAAATATTACACAACTATACTTGTATGCCTGTGTGATATGAAAGGCTTTAATAAAAAGATTAAAAACTAAAGAAAATCTATTTAAAAATGTAAAAATAATAAAATCAGCGTGAATGACATTAAATGAGATATTGGTCGTTTTTTCTCTAAATCCCATTTTCCAGCAGCAAATAAATTAGGAATACTTACTTATTGTTTGTTTTTCTATCCACATCAAACCTGTCTCTCTCACTGTCACAGGATTGTTTATTTCCGATCGACCTAACTCTAGTGCTACGTCTGTGTCACGTGGAGCATGCATCTACTCCAGCGCTACGTCTGTGTCACGTGGAGCATGCATCTACTCCAGCGCTACGTCTGTGTCACGTGGAGTATGCATTACTCCAGCGCTACGTCTGTGTCACGTGAAGCATGCATCTACTCCAGCGCTACGTCTGTGTCACGTGGAGCATGCATCTACTCCAGCGCTACGTCTGTCAGGTGGCGCATGCATTTACAGCGCTACGTCTGTGTCACCTGAAGCATGTATTTAATCCAGTGCTACGTCTGCTACATGAAACACACTAATGACCAGTGTGTGATCTTTTTCTGTCGGGTACACTAATTTCACTACCACCTATGTGTCATATGCAACATATAATTAACTACAAAACGGTGGCACGCGTCACTCGGAGCTACATTACTCATTCCAGCATTAGGTCTCCGTCTGGTGGAGTACTCTGTCTTCATCACTGGATGTCTCTCTGATGGAGCACTCTAGCACATGATGTGTATCAGATGGAGCAGTAACTTCTGCACTGACTATCAGATGGAGTATTCTATCTTCAGCGATCGATGTTTCATCACTGTGCCTTATTCTTCTATAAAATATGGAACTAAAAAGTTCCATTCAGAAATAGTAAAACACCACTGTCTAGAAAAGTTCTAACTCTATCTCAAATAGACAGGTCCAGTTTATAATATTTCCCGCAAAGGTCCCAATTCTAACTGTCACATAGAACGTTCCACTATGAAATATTTCACACAAAGGTCCCAATTCTAAATATCTCAAATAGAACGTTCCACTATGAAATATTTCACACAAAGGTCCCAATTCTAAATATCTCAAATAGAACGTTCCACTATGAAATATTTCACACAGAGGTCCCAATTCTAAATATCTCAAATAGAACGTTCCACTATGAAATATTTCACACAGAGGTCCCAATTCTAAATATCTCAAATAGAACGTTCCACTATGAAATATTTCACACAGAGGTCCCAATTCTAAATATCTCAAATAGAACGTTCCACTATGAAATATTTCACACAGAGGTCCCAATTCTAAATATCTCAAATAGAACGTTCCACTATGAAATATTTCACACAAAGGTCCCAATTCTAAATATCTCAAATAGAACGTTCCACTATGAAATATTTCACACAGAGGTCCCAATTCTAAATATCTCAAATAGAACGTTCCACTATGAAATATTTCACACAGAGGTCCCAATTCTAAATATCTCAAATAGAACGTTCCACTATGAAATATTTCACACAAAGGTCCCAATTCTAAATATCTCAAATAGAACGTTCCACTATGAAATATTTCACACAAAGGTCCCAATTCTAAATATCTCAAATAGAACGTTCCACTATGAAATATTTCACACAAAGGTCCCAATTCTAAATATCTCAAATAGAACGTTCCGCAGTGAAACATTTCTCACAAAAATCCTAACTCTAAATTACTCCACTAAAGAGGTGAGTGCGATAACTATTTTCTCCGAAATCGAGACTTCAGTTTCTCAAAGTGAGTGAATATTTCAAGTGTTTGCTCAAAATCATTTAAGGCAGATTTGAATTCCATCACTATCTTCTCACTTTGGGAGGTGTCTCCCCTTGCTCGTGAAATGCTTCAAGTCCATGTCCGCAATGTATAGGCATTAATAAACATACAGACACAAATATACATCCTCACTCACTCGCACTAAAAATAACCTCGTTCACATACATAAAGTGTACATATTTAAACAAGAGAGCAGATTTTTAAAACGCAAGTAAATGTGCTACTTCTTTAAAACTTAATTGTCCTTTAGTATCATAGTTTAACAATATTTGGCATATAATATGTTTTCATGAGTCAAGGTAAAAAACTCTCTTTTTGGAATGACTGGTGGGGGGTGTGTGTGGATATCTTGCAATAACAAGTGACAAGCCATACAGCTTTAGAGAAGAAATACAACACAAATAGTCATTTTTAAAAAAAAATAGTTTACGCTTTGGTTGTCATAACAATAAATGACCAACAGTTCGCTCCCCCCCCCCCCCACCATCATCCCACTTTCGGTGATAATTCTGACTAATATTTCAGCTGGATCCGCATTGACGTGGCTAACACAGCTGGAATAGTCATCTTAATCCACATCGTTATGGGGTAGATGGAAGAGGAAGCCTACAGGGAGGTTGTCACCGACTGAGTGAGTGAGTGAGTGAGATGGGCCAGTCAATCAGTCAGTCAGTCTAGTAATGTGTATCATCTGAATAGTTCTGAAGGAAAGCCATTAATTTGACATTAACTGATCGAATGAAATCATAAAATCCAAATACATTCTCATGCCTGCTATCAAATTCTATTTCATTCATAGATTAAACATGTTTCCCAGACATATTATATTCTACGTCTATAAAAGTGTAGAATTCACAGATTTATTTTTAAAATGCATTTGACACACCTATGTATTATATTATCAGTCTATTTAACATTCGATCTGAAATGCCACAAACGCTATAGTATGCACTTTTCATTCTTATTTAGAGCAGAGTGGTCTCCCTTAATAAAGAGAGATGTACTTTTAACCTTCAGTAAATTATTTCCAATTAACAGCTCAGAGAGCTGAAATTTATTAGCTCGCCCTGTCAGAGTGCAAGCAAGGCTGTTCTTTGACACTGAATGTACTTTCGAGTTCTTATTTTAAAAAAACACACACAGAGAAAAACAGCCATGAATGTGTGTGACAATATTAAGTCAGACAATGTTTTAATGTGTTTTAAAAAGCGGATTATTTGTGCTAAAGATTTCTATAGGGCTATGAATGTTTGAGACAACACTGATAGTCTGACAATGTATGTCATAGTAAGTAATTAGTGCTAAAGATTTTGGTGGGCTGTAAAATGTGAGACAACATAAACAAATTAGCAATGTATATGTGAGACGTTGTTTGTAAGAGATACTGGTATTTGTATTGTGTTAAGTAATACTAGTAATCATAAGTTTACAAAATGACAGTTAACACACTATGTAAGGATATGTGTGTCCTAAAGAGAGCATATTACTACTAATGCTTTAGAAATTTTGTATTTCTTCTGTATTAGTCTTAATAATAATAATTATTATTATTGTGATGTGTACTTTTTAGGGTTAACTGTTAGCATGTGACATTATTTTGTTTAGCTGCGCAGTCAGCAGTATCATCTCTTTCACGTCTTGTGCGTAGAGTTGAGAGTTAAGCGTAAGTAGGAATAAGCAATTGTGCTGAGGAAGGGGGAGTCAACGGGGCATTCGATGACCATTATTTGGTTAATTGTTTTCTGGTGTGTGACATAGGCGAAACGGAGGACGCAAATCACGTGGCAAATTTCTGCTAGACATTTTTCATGCACATTGCCCCTGCCGAAGGTAAAGGTCGAGACCCTAAATTGTGGACCTTTGAACCCAGCATTATATGAGGAATACAGGGGAGGAAGTATCTTAGACTCCAATTATTGGTCAGGAGATTTTAGTCTACTAACGACGTAGTTTCGGAAGCCAAAGGAAAAGACACCCAGGACCATCATCATCATTAGAAGAGACAGAGGTTTGGTGGATCAAGTCCCATGGTTCGACACCGCATGGTCACTTCATCGCCATCTTCAACCGGAAGAGTTAAGCCAATGGTCACAGGACTACTGTGAACGACAATCATTTTTCGCTCGAGACAATCATTGGGATAGTAACAGAGATTATACAGTGCGTTCGCTTTGCAATACATTGTAACTTATAACTATTATTTTGCTATTTCTATTATTAAATTGTAACTTATAACTATTATTTTGCTATTTCTATTATTAAATTGTAACTTATAACTATTATTTTGCTATTTCTATTATTAAATTGTTTTTATATTTTTCTTATCTTTCTCCATATCTTAATTACTTCTTTGAACGACCGTTAATTGTGATCGGCTTGGAGCCAGCCATATATTGGATGAAAGAGTGATAATTAATTGAATGGAGGAGATAACGTTTGCCGATACTAATAAGGTAATGTTAATTAGGCTGCTCGTCATTATGTTAAACTGAATAATTATCCCAAAAATTATTACAACAGGAATTAACATAGTTAGAGTAAGAGTAGGCTTTATGTCGTGGGGCTATTAGAATTGATAGTGAATATCTAAATTAATAATCTTAATAATAAATACTATAACAGGGTTGTGTATAAACCACACACATAACACATTATAGTATATATAACTAATGAATAAAAGTGTCGAATTGCTTGTATATTGCCAATGATAACAGCGGGGCTTACTTTATTTCATATGTTCAGTAAATTAAAGCACCATACTGTTAAGTTGTTCTCACTGAATATAAAAGATCATATCGTTTATATAGTGACTTTGAATACAACAAAACCATACTGTTTGTGCAATGGCAATAACTATAAGAGCATATTGTGTTTATATTTTCACTTTGAGTAAAAGAAACAAAACTGTTTACCCAGTGGCAACGAATTTCAGGGCTTTCCTCACCATGGAGATGGTAAAAATAGTGTTTTATCCAGAAAAAAACTTTACCTTCTTCCTAAGACTAATTATTTATCGACTGAACAGTGACTGACTAAAATATAAAACAAACAACGAAACCATAGTAAAAGACAAATATTTTGTTAAGTTGTTGCCCTCTGCTTCAAGTAACCGCAATCCTTTTGCAGCAAATGGAGCGAGTTATTCTGCACGAGATAAAAAATAAGAAAATAAGAATCTATAGTCTGACCTTTACAAAAATTGACTCACAATGTATGTAGAGTGCACTCTCTCGACACTTTGTGCTGCTTGCTTTCCTTTGTCATCTCGCACAATAATGTGAATACTTTCTCAAGAAGTGTTTGGCTTGTGTGTTTGTTGTGTGGCAGTTATTTTCAAGAGAGACGAGAGAGGCGGGGGTGGGTAGATAGGAAATGGAATAGGAGAGGATAGAAAAAATGAATTACTGTCTGAAATCCTCCAGTAAACCTTTCACTGATAATTACTTCATTTCGTTTGACGGTCTGACGCCAGTTACAAACACAGAATTGTACTAATTAAACAAATAAATTTACAAACTGGCATTAAACAATGTCACGCGCTGTTCACTTCGACGTTAAACCAGCGACAGACAAAAATTATAGTTGGTCCATGTTCCCCCATATACGCAACATAATAAAAATGCTTTGTGTCAATAGAAATCAATACTTAATTATACTATTTTACATCTCCATGGTAACGAGTTCTTGTCCAAGACAGGAGATGCAAGCAAAGAATCATTTCTTGTCACGACACCCCTCGCTATTTCTATCATAATAAACCCTCAGTTTGCTATGTGTTACTTTAAAAGTACAATCTATGTAGCCAGTGACAGGAAGTAGAGTGACGTCACGTAGTTAGCATTGCATGCACTAAGCAGTAACGCCGAGTTTACGGTGACTAAGGTCACAATTAATTCATGTATCGCCAGCCGATTGCAATACAAACAAACCAGGCAGTTTCAAGTAAACCTTGTATTTGCTATGAAATACTACTTCAAATTAATCCTATTTTGAAATTTAAAAATGCAATATGACTTTATTTAGAAATTTAGACACACTTTGTATTTATGTTAAATACACTTCAGATAATAACTGACATAGACGTGAGATACATTATACAAAATGTTGCTTTAAGTGAGGGTAAAAACTTATATTTATTCATATTTACTCGAAACACCTTACTAAGAAACCCTAACTGCATTGTAGGTAAATTACATTTCTACTGTGAAGCACGTTGCAGGTAAAACTTCTCTTTAATGTAAAGTGCACTGTAAATAAACTAAGTTTTGAAAATGAAGCACTTTGCAAATTTACCGTCTTTAATGTACAGTAAACTGCAAATAAACATCGTTTTGACTGAAGCACATTGCACATAAACACTGTGTTTAATGCAAAGGTCACTATAAATAAATTACGTTTGTTTGTGAAGCAAATTGCACATGTGCATATGATAAAATAAAAAACAAATAAATCTGTCTTTACTGATTAATACACTAAAAATAATCTGCTTTCTTGTTGTGAAATACATACTAGTTCACGTTGACTGCACTAAATAATACACGAAAAATAAATCACGCCTCATATGACTTACACTACATGTAAAACCTGCCTTTCCTGTACTCACTAATAAATGTTGCCGTAGATATGTATAAACCAGAGATAAAGTCTTATTTTACTGTGAAATACATCACATATAAACCAGAGATGAAGTCTTATTTTACTGTGGAATACATCACATATAAACCAGAGAGAAAGTCTTATTTTACTGTGAAATACATCACATATAAACCAGAGATAAAGTCTTATTTTACTGTGGAATACATCACATATAAATCAGAGATAAAGTCTTATTTTACTGTGGAATACATCATATAAACCAGAGATAAAGTCTTATTTTACTGTGGAATACATCACATAAACCAGAGATAAATCTTATTTTACTGTGAAATACATCACATAAAAACGCTTCCTTGTCTTTCAATACATGAAAACAACTGTGACTAAACTGGAGAATCACAATGCACTAGAACCATCTAAATTATGATATACTGTACATTAAACTATGTTTCTCTCTTCCACAACATTAAAGACAAACATTTACCGTCAAACAATATTTCCGTCGGTGGAAATTTCTTACCAAAGGAGAAGACAAATCCGTCTTTTAATCTATATTTAGCGAGCCCACATCCACCCACTATCTCTCCAACATATGGTATTCAATATGTGTGAGAAGGTCAATAAATGTAACAAAAGATTTATTAAATCAACAATAAAATATACAACATATGAATACAATCAAAGGAGCATTTATATTTACATCACTTCACAACATTATTCAATTTTTCTTATTTAGATACAGTCCAAAGCACCCCTGGCTGGTACATTACACAACTGTTCTAGAATCTTCAATGCACTCACAAAGTACACTGTGGAGAATCGTCCAGAACGTTGCATGCACTAACAAAAGCACATCATGAGGAGTGTTCTAGAATCTTTATGTGTGTGTTCACTCAACACACTTCAAGGAATGTTCAAAATAATCTTTGTGATTTCTCAATTTTCTTCTGATTTCTTCAATTTTCGCCATATTGGTTCTTGAATGGAACTCACAGGAATCAACTTACAGCAAAACGTTTACTGGTTAAGTTCGACAATAATGCTGGATTCAAACACCAATGTAATCAGGAAGAGTACAGCCTGAAGTGAAAAAGATGCGCTTTCTCCTGAAAAAAATCAAATTAAGCAGCGCTGAATTTCAGGTATATTTCATTTTTAAAACCTTTTTTCTCTCTTACATACATTCTCAACTTACAAATCCTGCAACAATTTCATTAGCCATATACACACACAGCATAAGAAATATAGCATCGATCAAAATTCACAAGTATAATGTATAACATAATCAAATTAGTGAACATAGAAATAATGTTTCAATTACATAAGCATTCTCCAATTTACATCATAGACCAATACCAAACATGTATGAAATATTCTAAGTCCATTCTTCCTTTATCAGTCAGTTAACTTACCATAAACTAACAATCGCCTTCATGACCGGATTAGAATTTCGTCAAAATCAAAGTGATTAGAATAGAGTACTTCTTCAACAAAGTAACTTTTGGTCCATCCCCATTGCACTAATAGTCTTGCACTTTTCATAATAGTCAGAAAAACTACTCATCCAGTTGGAACTGGTTTGGATTGCATCAGAGATTTCTAGCATGCTCTCCACCTGAATTGTTTACTCAAACTTCGACAAAAATATCATCACAGGGAGTACCCAAGGACTAGTCACGTTAACATTGGCAACTAATATATAATTATTAAGTTTAGAAATAGGGATAGGCAAATTTACTCCGCCAAAGGTGCCTAAAAGGTTCACCTCTCAATCAAACCATACATCAGTACTGCATTCGTCAACATCACTGAGAACATACAAAAATAGCAAACAAACCATGTTTTTCCCATTAAAGAAACTAAGGAAATCCAACAAAAGCATTTTTACTCTTTCTTTGAGTTTAATTTCAAACTAATTATTCAGTTCCAGCATTGGTTAGGCTTGAAAATAACCAAGCTGTGAGTGGAGTTGTTTTATGGCTTCAGTAATTTAGTGCGTTGGTGAAAATGTTCAATACGTAATCAGGGTCCAGTTTCACCATTCCGGTTAAAAAGCAGAACTTCCGCGCAAACCCGTCTTAAAATCAACTTTTTTCGTCGTCTTCATTCGTTTGTTTTATAAGCTGTTTTTCTCTGGAGATTTAGGTTTGGGTTTTTATAATTTTGAACGAGAGAGTTGTTCAAGGGTTTTATGTTTTTCATCTGCACTTTTTCTGGACTTTCCTTTTTCATTGTCTCCCTTTTCTTTCCTTTTTTAATGTGAATCTTTTATCATTTTACAGTTATTATTTGGTGTTTTCCAAATCTTATACCATCTCTCCCTCTTCTCCCAGAAAAATTCAGGAAGTGGCAAGTGACGCATGCAATTCTGGTGAATGTTATTAAACACCAAATTGTTGTCCGTCTCGCTGGAAATGGCAACTGTCATTGAGACATTTTTGTGGCTCTAAGCCATCCGGTCGTTTAAATTGCTTATTGCACGGCCTTTTCGCTCTCTTTCTTGCGGACTACATATTCAGTTATCTATTTTATTATCAACAGCGATTATTCTGGTTAGGGTGTTGTTGTTGGAGGGTGGGGTGGAGAATTAAGTGATGACAAGAACGAGAGTGGTGGTGGTGGTGGTGGTGTCAGTGGAATTGGCTGTAAAGTAAAAGAAGCCTAAACTTTTACCTGTAATTGAACCTCATTTGAAAAAATTTTCAGCACGTTATAAAATATTTAGATAATAACTTCCACTCTATGGTAATGACGTTTTTAAAACTATGAAAGCAATAGTGAGCGTTTACTTTGAATGGTTAAATATATTCACAAACATTCGTGCATGGAGATGAATTGCAGATGACTGTTACTTCTTTTAACACCATTCCCTTTCTGTTTATAAAGCACTGTTTATCCACAACCTTCCTCTATCTGACTTCCTATTAAGCTCTACTTACCATTTACATTCATAATAATATTTTAAAACCCTTACTATCTGTGGCGGAGTAAATTTGCATATCCCTTGAACTTAATTGTTATATAAATTATTAAATATCAAAGTGATCAGACTTGGGGCACTGCTTATGATGATATTTTTGTAAGTGCCAAGAGATGGAATAAACACCTCAGGTGTGCTAGACTTGCTGAAGTAATCTAAACCATTTTAGGTGGGTGAGTAGTTTTTATTATCCAAATTTTTAAAATTTACAAGAACAAAACAAGCCTGTGTGCTGAGATCAAAGTTTAACTGTTGAAAAGAATTTATTTTCTAATCACTTTGAATTTGGAGTGGAGAAGTCCAATCATGAAAGGCGGCCATTAGCTTAATGGTGAGTTAACTGACTGATTGAGAGAGAATGGACTTAGAAATATTTTGTGTTTTATGTAGAGATGTATTATGTGAGTAGACTATTATTTTTACAAATTGTGAATTGACATTGTTTCTAGTGAACACATTCATCAAATTGAAATGTTGTATTTATTCTGCTGTATTTGGGCTAATATATACTGTTGCAAGAAACTGTAAGTTGATACTTGAATGTAAGAAAGAATGGAGTTAGGGATGATGAAATGGAAAACTTAGTATTTGTTCCGTGATTATATTTTACAGGGGAGAAACAGCCCTTTGGATTTTACTAGAATCTCCCATTTTACTGATTTATAAACCAGTACGAATAAGGTACATTCGAGAAGTCTCTACCCTCAGTGTGTAAGTGTAAGGAATCACTGCACTATGCTGATGTATGGTGGCAAAGTATGCTCAACTACATTGTGGAATTTCTGGTACTAGAAAGTTACAGGAAATTGCTATATTGTTGTTCGGCTTGAGGGAACTAATATGGTGGGGTGCCCAGATTAGTCCTGGGAGAATAGCAGCTCAACAGTGTTCTACAATGTGCACGGGAAACACATGAAGAACTGAGAATTATATTGTGAACAATAAAATTGAGACTTGTAATGAACTGTGCAAAAGACTAGTGTGACATCATCTTGACAAGGTTATGTAAACTATTATCACTATAATATTTATAACTCCATTTCTGGTCTTTGATAAGATAATAAACTGTGATTTATATTGACGCTTATCTGTTGAATTATATGTTAGGATATAAGACTGTATAAATATTGAAACTATCCGAATGTGGTTCATGGAAATATTGATGTCAAGTAATTGTTTTGTTCTATATGTCATATCCATATCTTATTTTTGATTTAATAAAATTATTGTTTAATTTATTGACCTTCTTACACATATTGATATTGATATGTTGGAGAGATAGTGGGTGGATGGGGACTCACTAAATATACATTACCGACGGATTTATCTTCTCACTTCTCCTTTGGTAAGATGTTTTCCACCTATGACCAAATATTGTATAATAGTGAATGATTTTGTCTTTAATGTTTGTAGAAGAGAGAAAACGTTTACAGCATCTGACATATCCGTCAATTGAGAGAGACGAGTGGTGTCTTGTGGAGAATTATTAATCACATAAATTAAGATTATCATCACATGTAATTAGTTATGGATGATTAATAATACTAATAATCATAATCAATAACTTGGGTGGGGTTGTGTCACACTGTCATAGTGGGTACGTTCGCGAATCATATTCAGTCAATGTTAAAGTTTTTAAACTTCTCACATAGAGTGTACTAGTTTCCAAATAGTTTAATAAGAAAGGATTAGAACTGTTTAACTATTAAGTATTGTGGTTCCACACCTTCGAGCTAAGAACTGGTAAACTGTATTTTCTTGAACGACACTCTGCCCTTTTAAGAAAGTAGCAGTCAGAAAGCTCTTCATTAACTGAATTACTCACATTATTCTCTTAATAATTCTCTTTAAAAGATATGGCGCTATAGACAGTGTTTTGTAGTCCACTTGGAGTTCTTGCGCTATAGACAGTGTTTTGTAGTCCACTTTGAGTTCTTGCGCTGTTGACAGTGTTTTGTGGTCCACTTTGAGTTCTTGCCAAAGGAATCAATTTTGCTTCTGCCAGCACAGTGGGCTTTGTTCCGGTCAGTCTGTCTGTCTGTTTGTCTGTCTGTCGAAAACTGACAAGGCATCCTTCCTTGATCTTCTCGGCCCTCGTGTTAGTAGTGGAGCACTCGATAGATACAATGACATTTGGGGAATACAGCACTCAGTACTGTCACGTTTTAGAAATACAGCACTCAAATACTGTCACGTTTTAGAAATACAGCACTCACACAATGGTCATGTTTTGGGAGTACAACACTCAGACAATGGCAATGTTTTGGGAGTACAGCACTCAGATAGATAGATAGATAGATAGATAGACAGACAAAAGATAGATAGATAGATAGATAGATAGATAGATAGATAGATAGATAGATAGATAGATAGATAGATAGCATCACGAGGCCATGTCTAGCTATAAAGTACTCAGTGTGCTGCTGATGGAGATCAAACTTGCGATCAAATGGCCTATTGTTACAGATTAAACATTCATTTAGCGGCCAATCACTTGCTAGAGATAAAGCAAGCAATCAGAGGCCAATCTGTAAAGTAAAAATATCCAGTGGCTTGTTCTACCACCATTCTCCAAATTCTGAACCCAGAAAAATAGCTGCCTCGTGAACATAAACGATTAAATTAGCATGTTGCAAACTCACTATAATTCAATATTTACCCCAACTCAAACCAGGCCTAGAGCTATTCTAATTTTGACAATATTTGCCATTCTTCTGCCATGCATGTCATCGCATAGCTCATTTATCTGTGCGGAGGGTAACACAACACTAACAACAGCTCGCTAGATTCTATGGTTATGCCACCTTATATTCATAGAAATGATGACAGCATTTAGTTTAGTCTCTTGGAAATGTGGCGGCTGATAAATGGTTATAAATTACGATCACACACGTTGTTCTATGCTGTGAGCTAAGACAATTAGGTGAAAAATAATTTTAAATATAAACTAAATTAACTTCTACAAAAATATATTATCGTCATTTCACATTTTCTCTTCATAATATTTGCAAGTTACCATCTCCTTAATTATGTTTAATGAGAGATAATTTAGATTTAATTTCCAATCAAAGAGTCCTCTTTTTTGCGTGTCCGTTTATTGTATGACCAATTTTGGTCTAGTCGTCACACTGAACGAGTATCGCTCACTTCTAAAATGTTGACATGACATTATAGGACATGATATTATAGGACACGACATTATAGGACACAACATTAAAGGACATGATATTATAGGACACGACATTATTGGACACAACATTAAAGGACATGATATTATAGGACACGACATTATAGGACACAACATTAAAGGACATGATATTATAGGACACGACATTAAAGGACACAACATTAAAGGACACGATATTATAGGGCACGACATTATAGGACACGACATTAAAAGACATGATGCTATAGGACACATTATAGGACACGACATTATAGGACACAACATTAAAAGACATGATGCTATAGGACACATTATAGGACACGACATTATAGGACACAACATTAAAAGACATGATGCTATAGGACACATTATAGGACACGACATTATAGGTCCGACATTATAAGACATGATATTATAAGCCTCGACATTATAGGACATGACATTATAGGACCGACATTTTATGACAAGGCATTATAAGACACAGAGTTATAGGACATGACATTAAGATGCAACATTATAGGATATGATTTTATAGGACTGACGCTATAAGAAACAGCGTTATAGAACTGACATTATAGGACACAACATCATATGACATTATATGACATGATGTTATAGGACATGACATTATAAGACATTATATTATGGGGCTGACATTATAAGACACAACATTATAGGACTGACATTAGGGGACCAACATTATTGGAATGACATTATAGGACATAACATTATCAGACGTGTCCTTGTAGGATACAACATTATAAGACATGACATTACAGGACCCCACGTTATTGTAGGACAACATTATATGACACGATATTTTAGGATACGACATTACAGGACCGACATTGTAGGACACGCCATTATAGGACCAACTTATTACAGGACATGATTTTATAGAACCAACTTATTATAGGACACGCCATTATAGGACCAACTTATTATAGGACACGCCATTATAGGACCAACTTATTATAGGACACGCCATTATAATTTTGAGTAATGAATAGTCCTCTGCTTTTGTTCTCACCTCACAATCCTCTCTCTCTTTCCTTCCCTCTCCCTTTATTTCCTTTATCTCCCTTTCTGTTTGTCTCTATCCCTTTCTCTCTTTGTCTCTCTCTCTCTCTCTCTCTCTTGTTCCGTCTTTCTCTCTCTCCCTCCCTCTCTCGCGGGGCATACACCCACACTTGTATACACTAACATCACACACAATACACGTGCATACATATTTTATGTTATTCCTAGAACATATATGGCATTGTGTGAAAATTGTGGACAAGCATGCAAATTCTTATATTTTTTAACCTCAACAATTCTTTCTTTATTTACTTGTTTTTATATTTTAGCCAGTAGTGCAGATCACTTCCTTCCCTGGCTAGATGTTTTCCGTGCAACCTGTGTTTAGTTCTCTCCCTTTCTGATTTGTTTTTCTACAAACCTTACTAATACCTCAAATCATGTTCCCAAGAGACGCATTAGGGCTGTTCTCTTGCCATTAATCAGGTTCAGATAGAGAGAAGACTGAATACTAAGGACACATTAGGCAAAGTATATTTCCCCAAGGAATTATTCCAATCATTTCGATTTTTAAAGGTTGTAATAATAGTAATACTTGGCTATTTTATAAGGGTAAAATAATTAATATTTTATCATGCACTAGTAAGCGAAAAGACTTAGGATCTTAAGAGAAATGCAATAAAATACTGATTGTAATAGGAAGCTAAAAAACGTTTAAGCACACCAAAAGCAAGAACAACAAGAATTATTATTATTCAGCCTCTTTCCACGACTTCTGTTTGACTGTCGGTTGTGATCCAAGGTCTCGGAATCTTACCAAGATTCTGGGAGATCCAAGGTTTTACGGAGGATGTGGGCACTTCCGAGGAGCGCTGCTTTGAGTAGTGGAGCGATTCTGTGGTTTCCAATTCAGATGTTATGTTCCCCAAGGCTCCTATCACTATAGGTATCACTTCTGCTTTTACATTCCACAGTCTCTGGATTTCTAATCTGAGGTCTTGGTATTTTTCTATTTTTTCTCTTTCTTTTGTTTTTATGTTTCTGTCACTTGGAACAGCGACATCAATGATTGTTACTGTTCTGTTGGACTTACTGAGAACTACAATGTCTGGTCTTCGTGCAGGAATCACCCGATCTGTTCTTATCTCGAAGTCCCACAGTATTTTGACTTCTTCTGTTTCGGTGACTGCTTCTGGTTGATGCATCCATGCTCTTTCTGGGGTTTGTATGCCATAGTTCTCACACAGATTTCTATGTATGTGTTTTGCCACTTTATTGTGTCGTTTGGTGTATTCTGTTCTAGCCAGAACCTGACATCCAGATAGTATGTGCTCTGTTGTCTCATCCATGGATTTGCAGAGTCTACATTTGGAATCATTTGGAATTTTCATGATTTTCGTTTTGTGTGATTTGGTGTTGAGTGCTTGATCTTGATATTATTATTATTATTATTATTATTATTATTATTCAGCCTCTTTCCACGACTTCTGTATGACTGTCGTTTATGATCCAAGGTCTCGGAATCTTACCAAGATTCTGGGAGATCCAAGGTTTTACTGAAGATGTGGGCACTTCCGATGAGCGATGCTTTTAGTAGTCTGGGGCAAGTCTGTGATTTCCAGGGAGTTTATTCAGATAGCCTTCCAAATCAATTGTTATGTTCCCCAAGGCTCTATCACTACAGGCATCACCTTTGCTTTTACATTCTATTATTATTGTTATTATTATTATTATTTCTTTTCCTACGTCTTCTATTGACTGTCGAATATGAACCAAGGTCTTGGAATCTTACCAAGATTCTGGGAGATCTAAGGTTTTATGGAGGATGTGTCACTCTTCATTGTGTGTAGGTAATTGAGCATGAGAGTAAATGATAATTAAATAATATCTAATACGTGGAAAAGGCTCATTATCACAGTAATATTTGGGGATGTCGTCACATCTTCATTGCTTATGAAATATTCGTTTAAAACGTTTAACACAACACGTAAACTTAAGTATCACATATGCGTAATGTACATATAGTTGAAACTGAAAGGTAACACTTTAAAGCACGGAAACTATAGATGGCAAATTAATTCATACACAGCAAGCAAATATTTTATATTATAAGATAGATAGATAGATTGTGAGTGAGTGAGTGAGTGAGTGAGTGAGTGAGTGAGTGAGTGAGTGAGTGAGTGAGTGAGTGAGTGAGTGAGTGAGTGAGTGAGTGAGTGAGTGAGTGAGTGAGTGAGTGAGTGAGCGAGTGAGTGAGTGAGTATATATAAACTGCAAGAAAAAATTCTTGATACGCCAGCTGACTTACATTAGGGTAATAAAAATAGCAAACTTTATTGTGAATAGATAATAAATGTTTAGTTTTATAACAAACAATTATGAACACCTTTTTGTAAAGATATTTTGCTTCGATAAAATTAAACATAAATTAGTGTCTGCCATTGTTGTTACTATTAATACTTCGCTGAAGAATTTCTTTACTTAAACAAAACATCAATATTTCATTGTGCCTTCTTTTCAGTATTTAAGGAACATTCGTAATATTTGTTTCTTACTGAGATTTACTAAACTTAATAATAAGTTATTAATCTTAACTTAGATCATTTTAAAGTTAGAAAGATAAACATACACACACCAGTTAGAGAGATAAAACAAACGGACACACACATAAACATACTTTGTAAGCCGGCGAGCATCCATCATGTATCCACCGGGTGGCATTTCCTTCGGGAGCATTCACCCCTCCCTCCACAACTCCCAATCTCACGTCAGCTATAAGTCTTCAGACAAGTGAGACAACAAACAGTTGGTTTCGGATTCAGGCGGACGGTTCGACACGCCCCAGTCAATAAATGCTTGAACTTTTATTTCTTGGAAAAATAGGGAATTGTCTTGTGGAAATCCTATACAAATAAAGCAGTTTAATTTGTTGTGCTCATCAGCCTATTTCGTGAAAGAAAGATATCAGTTTGTTTAATATAGTAAAAGTCTAATCCATGATCTAATTATTGCTCATTCAAGTGGATTTCTTTGATAATGATAGAAATCACTAAGATATTTTCTCACTACAACAATGTTAGATGGTTTCAAACAATTGTGCTTTCATTTTCCTAAGACCACAAAAATTACAATAATCATTTTCATTGTTTATTTCTTTTTAGTCACTGACTGCACTTGAAGACTTAATCAAATATAAAACTATCATCTAATTGACAGATTGAACATCGATTTTTTTCTTGTTGGCTTGGTTTCTGAACTTAGAATATGCTTGCAAATCACCGCTTGTGGTCAAGTTAGTATACTAAGGCAGATTCTAAAATGATAATTGTATTCAAAAGTTAAAGGTTATTATGACATGCAGTCATTATAAAACATAAAGTTACAGAAAACAGTCGTCTCCAGGAAAAACAGCAAACGTCTTCACGCTTCATTTGCCACGTGCACCACCTTCACACTATATGGCCGTGAACAGCAGAATTTGAGAAAATTAAAAGCAAGTTCATTGTGCCACTGCGACATCCAGCAGACAGCCTGAAGCTCCAGTAAAGTCTAGCTCGGAACTGCAGAAAGAAATAACAGCGTGTTTTCTCTGGACTACTTTCAGGGTCTTCTTAAATGTCACCTGCAACAGAGACACAAAAAGTGAAGTGTAATGAACATTTTAGGGACCTATTTCTAGACAAAAAAGCGATGATATCGACATGTCCGTTGGAGACTGAAAGCTCGTGTAGTAAACAAGAAAATTATTATTCAGAAAGTACATAATCACTTTGAAGTATGTAACTAGAATCATGTTGTTGAAAAGTATTGATTTTTCGTTATGCCCTTGGTGGCTATGAACCCACAGACTTAAATTCATTTAAACAGAGAAATGAACAGTAATTAAATGTTAATTAACAATTATATGGCAACACTGGCGAAAAGAAAATGGGTGGTAAAGGAGATAGTTTTATTTATGTGCACACTGTTCTCTTGATTTGTGGAGAGGTTGTTGGCTCGAGTAACATGGCCATACCATACTATACCATTAAGAGTACTAGATGTCAACTATACGTTTTCTTCGCATCTAGATTCCACTCAGGTTACAAGACACGGATGATTCAAATACTTCATGGTGCATTTCTGACTAAATTCCATTGGCTAGAAGCATATTGTGACTGAGGATTGAGAATGAAGAAGCTAAAGGTTTTTTAAACGGAGTTCACGGACTGGTCAAAACAATTTCGTTAAGCCAATTGTCATGGTTCAGGCGGGGTGTTAGTCTTGTCAATAACTCTGGTGTCTTTACTATCCAACGACCTGCCAGACAAGAGGTTACAAAACTTCATTTCGTGGAAAAGAAAACTAGCCAGAAGAAAATGATTAGATTGCAAGATTGCACAAGAAAATGAGCAAAATTACTTTTATAAATATACTCAGTAAGAAGGTGAATTCTAATTTTCAATCAAACCTCTTGGGATTTGCGGTAGTCAAGGAACACGGGGCGATGTTTTCAGATATTATCAGATGAATTTATATTCTGCTGATTGTCACTGTTACCCTGTGTGTGTTGCTCTCTATCAGTGATATTTCAAGTAGACAATATAGTGCAGAGAGTGATTTCGCCCATGACCTTGACGACTATTTAACTAGTAGTTTAAAATAAATTACCAATACCGCAGACTTAGGAAGGAAGTTCGAGGTACTTTTCCTAAACTCATCAGCGAAACATATTTCAGCTTGCTAAGATAAGCACTGTTCGCTGACTCAAACTGTTTTCATGCAAACTAATAACTTATTCCAAAGGAACCAGTAGCACGTTAGCTGGAACTATATACGTAGTATCGACCTAAAGAAGAGCATCTAGGGGAGATAATTCGATCAAATAATCCTTGAAAAGCAAGAGTAAAAAATATGTGTGGTCAAGAGTCATGGAGGGTCTTCTTCTCTTTTATTAATATCGATTTTGCAGAAGTGAAGAATTCTCTTGGAGATCCTAGATTCGGAAGTGGCTATGGCTTTCATGATAATGATAGAGATTAGGAGTAAATAATGAAGAGCGAAAGTAATTCCAAAGTGCCTAAAGTATTTATTTTTGTGGCTAAAACGGTAAGCAAAGTGGATGGGGGAACATACGTACTATTCATGAATGTAATTCACTTAACAGATAAGGGTGTCCGTCTCTGATTAACACGGTCTAGCCATTGGTTTAAAAATAATATTAATTTATTAAACATTTAGAGATTTGACTCTGGGCATTAACTAAAATGCTAAAATTATTCATTGAGTTATGTTAGGCATACAACCAACAAGAATAAAAGAAAATAAAGAAGTTTATGTTTTATGATTAATAGACAAATGTGAAATTAATTATATACTAGTAGATCAAAGAAAGTAAGCAAATATAATATGTGTGTTGTTTAGAAAACAGTCATAAATCTTGTTTTTAGGTAAAATATTCATTTACTTAGATATTACTAGAGACATGAGAAAAAGTAGTTAATGTATGTGGCTTTCATAAGAGGCAAAATTATCCAAAACATCAAATTATGGTTGCAGCATTAAAAAAAGATTGCAAAGAAAAATCATTTATGTATGTGATTTATGTATTAGTTTTGGTCTAGACCAAACTTTCATTTATATGAATACTAGGAATGTGTTCATTTGTTGATTTATTTTTAATTCGCTCATCTATTTGTCGATTAATTCTACTCAAAGGATTGTTTACAATCTTTTTACGTGTAATCATAGAACAGACAAAGATGGCAAAATTAATGTACTCAAAGGATTGTTTACAATCTTTTTACGTGTAATCTTAGAACAGACAAAAATGGCAAAATTAATGTAATTTTATGTTGCTTCTTTAATAGTTTAATAGACAAATGTCGATAAAAAATCAATTATGTATCTGATATTTCTGGAGAGTAATAACTATATATTTATTCGCCTTAGATGAATATTTTATTTAAAGTGACTTACATAATAGCTTATATGCTAGAAATTGCCAAGTCCGTTCTCTTGTATAGGCCATTCTACTAGAAATTGACAAAACCATTAATGTATGAAGTTCTGCGTGATGACAGTTACGTAATGTATGTGCCTCACGTTGTAGGTGTGAGAAAACCACACAGTTATGTGAGTAATATATGTATTGGTGATAAAAAGTATTAACTTGTGTGGTTCTGGTGCTAAGTTACAAAACCCATTCATGCAAGTGTTTGTGGCTCGTAAGCCTCTCCTTTCTGTTCAATGTTTTTGTTAGTCTCTACTTGCCTTCCTGGCTCCAAAAGGTCAAAGTGTTCCAATTACGTGCAACCCACACACAGAGATAAATAAACATTTTTAAATTCTGGGCAAAAATCAAAGACGGAACCTGTCTATGTAGTTGGACGCTCCAATAAAGGCAATTCTAGGGTTTAAAAATAAAAAAAGAATCGCGTACTTAAAAGTTGTGCTTTTGTTCTGGAGACAGAGACCTCATAAGCAAAAGTACTCGCGCTTCGCTATCATGCTGTCATCAATAAGCTGGTCAAATAGAGATCGAATCAGAAAGGTCACAGCTAACGGAGTAATGTTAGATAGACTAAGAAAGAGAGACGGAGAAAAGTCAGATTGACTGACTGTGCTACAGAAAAGTAAGACATGATAACGACAAACAGTTTAGTTAGACATGATAACGACAGACTAATTAGACATGGTAACGACAAAAAGACTCATTAGACATGATAACGACAAACAGACTAGTTAGACATGGTAACGACAAACAGACTAGTTAGACATGGTAACGACAAACAGACTAGTTAGACATGGTAACGACAAACAGACTAGTTAGACATGGTAACGACAAACAGACTAGTTAGACATGGTAACAAGCACAAGATATGCGGGAAAGTACGTACAATTCGAGCTGGATGTAAAGTTTCATCTTTTTCGCTTTGAATAACAAAGTAGCGAACATTTGCTTTTCTTTTTGTGTCTTCACAGTGAACACATTTTAATTTACAGACTTTGTAAAGTGTCATCACAGTGAACACATTTTAATTTACAGACTTTGAAACTAATGTAAAATGTTCATGCATGTTTCGTTGGTGAAGTCTCCTATAAATTAGTGGGAGTGTGGGTGGGAGGTAGAAGAATATATTATCTCGTGCTGAGATCGTGTGTGCTCTAAAGGTCAATGAACTACGCGTTCATCGATCAAACAACCATTACATTATGAAACGCATTAACCGCTTGTTTGAATTTGTTGACAGTCAGTGATCCTTGTAGCTGGCGTTCAGTCACCACTGACGTCTTTAGTCGACTATTAACAATCTCATACGGGTGGAGTTCACTCAATTGTAGACAGTGAACAATCAATGAAGTTTGGATTTAGTCAAACACTGTCGATTGTTTGTTGATATAGTGCTTAGGAGAGTGAGGTGAGGCACTTTAATGCTCAGATGGATCTGTACAATATACTATCTGTTTATCCAGCCAGCTGCATATCCATTCTTCAATTTAACTATCTATAGTGTATGTCTATTTGTCTATTCAGCCATTCAGCCATCCATTATTCCATTCTTTACTTATACTTCCATTTATCTACCTCTCTGTCTATTCCTCAATATATCAATCCATCCATTCATCCTTCTGTCTAATTAATAATCTTTATATTCATTTATTCACATTTATATGTATATCTGCATGTCTGAATGTCTTTCTATCTATTTATTTATGTCCATATCTATCAGTTATTCTATAAATCTTTCTGTCCATTTATCTATATGTCTATATATGTGCCTATTTATCTATCAGTCTATTTATCTCATTGTTTATCTAACTATTTGTGTTCAATCCATATGTTCAGATATAATCTTCCTTTTTTCCTTCCTCAACTCAAAATATGAATGTCATAGAAAACCAGCTATCTCCATTTAAACCACAATAATCACAACTCCAGGTTTAGCAAATACGCAGAAACAAATGCATGTAGAGCTTACGGAAACAATCTAAGTAAGCGATTTCATGGATAAATTTATCATCACATTTAGATCATTAAGTGCTGTGCCTGAGTTTGGCCGACTTTTGGAATGAAGAGTGATAAATAATATATACGGGTCATAAACTGTATACTGAAGAGTTGTCGATATATCGGTAGGTAACAAAAAATAGACTGAACAATGGACAATGATACCAGTGCATTGAACAATGAACAATGATATTTGTGCATTGAACAATGAACAACGATACCAGTGCATTGAACAATGAACAACGATACCAGTGCGTTGAACAATGAACAACGATACCAGTGCGTTGAACAATGAACAACGATACCAGTGCGTTGAACAATGAACAATGATACCAGTGCGTTGAACAATGAACAACGATACCAGTGCGTTGAACAATGAACAATGATACCAGTGCGTTGAACAATGAACACAACTAGCTATAAAAGAACAGCATACTGAATATTGAATGATCCACCCTGTTCGAGAAGAGGAATGCTCCACAGGAATCCACCAAAACCCGAGAACATCTCAAGAGGATGCAAAGTTTTAACGCAATTCCTGTAGAGCAAAAGAAGTTAACGATACTACTACTACTAATTAAATAGTACTGAATGACATCAGTACTGGATTAAATGTAATAATAAATAGTAATACTATTTATACAACGAAACGTACATTCTTTTCTTTGCATCTAGCAAAGAATATACTAAGCAAAGAATTATTACGGAACACATCACAAAACTCAATATTGGTCTTTATTCTTTTTTTTAAAATGTTTCTTCCAGATGTAAACGTTTTGCTTTTGACAAAGCACAATATAGCTAACAGCAATGGATACATGAGGAGTTGGGGCGAGCATTGATAGAGGTTTTAATGTTGTCAATTTAAAAGAAGGAACATTTTCATACACATATTGACTGATGGTTTGAACTTTACAGTACAAATCATTTATATTATTCTCGATTCACTTAACCTAACCTTTTGACGACACAAAGACCTCTTGATCAATCGTCCCGCTTTTATTTATGATGCGTGACGCTCTTACTCGCCATCAGCTTAGAAAATGCCAAGGAACACTACAAAGGTAAGCAACAAGTCTTAAAGTTAGTGTTCATGTATATGTGTGTATGTATTATGTGTGCCTGATTGTAAACGTGTTTGTGTATGAATGATTGAAGGTACGTATTTATTGCTGGTTTGATTGTGGAGAAAGATAACAGTACAGTGCCATAAAAGTATAATTTTATTTAAACTGTCCGTACACGTCCATACCTGCTATATGTGTTGGTCCAGACACATCACAACAAGCATTCATCTGTCTCCTGTCGACACTAGAGACAAGGTGGCGGCAACCAAATGTATGCATTTTCCAGGATCCTGAAAATTTCTGCCGAAGCCTGACTAAATATTCAACACTTCACACACATGATGTTGACAGATTACTGCAGTGCTATAAAAGTGATTACCCTACCCGGCAGCGTCTGATGGATATTTACATGCACCCCGATTGATAGACATGAGCTAATGTCGACTTAGTTACTGGCCGCTGACGGTTGTCGCACGACACTGCTGCATGCAGCATCGCTTTTGTCAGTCACGCAGCTGCAGCTGTCGCCAGCGCTGAATGACATTTCCTTGCGGAAGAATCAGTAGAGGGAGGAAGGCTAGAAGAGCATCTCTCGTTACCATAAGAGTTTTGTCAGGAAACTTTTAGAAGTAGAAACACAAAGGAGCGAGGCAGCGATTGATATTAAAACACATTCTTTACAAATAATAAATGTCTTTACCATTCCTACATGCTTCAGTTTGCCTATTACTAACTACCCTTACCTTTATCACCTGTCCCACCTATTACCATATGTGTTTGCTCATTACAAATTCGTTACCATTTACTGCCTATTCCAACTGCTTTTACTTATTACTAACTGCATACTAGTAATTACTAATTGTTCTTTATTTAATACTACCTGTCCTTATCTTTTCTTGCCTAACTTAGCTTTAACTATTCTTACTGTTCTGTTTCTACTTCTTTTTTTCATTTCTAATTCTATCCAGACCTTCACATAGGCTGTAATGTATTCTGAAACTTAATCTGCTGGGGTGCCTACTATGCCCTCATGCATCCATCTCATTTTTCTTTGAGCCTAAATTCCATTTTTCACCAAATAAAATTCGCAAAACACTCTATCACGTGGTTATGTGACTAGCTCAGTAGTGAACCACCTTATTTACAAAATATCACTCAAAAACACACTCAAGCAACTAGTACAACTTAATCTAGCTACTTAAGACAAGCACAAATATGAACAATTGAATTCTACACAGCAGTAAAAAAAAATATTGTGAATACATGTATCAATACAAACAATAATCATCAAAGTAATAAAAGTTAATAAAAATTTCAAAAGAGAAAAAGCAATACAAGTTCTAAAATAATGAATGAGATAAGACTGCATTCCAGATGTCTATGCTTAATCAATTGTACTTTCTTCTGGTGTTTAATCTAGAGTTTCCAATTAGGTTTTAAGCTCAACAAATTTTCAACAGTCATTTTCTACATTTACTAATTTCAACATTATGACAATTAGTTTAACAATTTTAAACAAATCTGTGCTTTTCCCAGGCAGAGCCTACCCACTTTATATGACACAATGCTTACCCTAGGTATTGGTTATGATTATTATTATTATTATTATTAATCTTCCATAACTAATTACAAGTGATGATAATCTTAACTTATGTTATTAATATTTCTCCAGAAGTCACCACTAGTCTCTCTCACTTGGCGGATATGTGGTTGCTGTAAACTTTTTCTCTATTCCAGAACATAAAAAACAAATATTTACTAGCACACAATATTTCTGTAGGTGGAAAACTTCTTCCAAAGGAGGAGATAAATCCGTATTTAATCTATATTTACTGAGCCCCCATCCACCCAGCTTCTCTTCAACATATGATTATCAATAAATAAAAGGTCAATAAATTTAATAATAAATTTATTTAACCAACAATCAAATATACATATAGCAAATACAATGAAAAGACAATTTGACATCAATATTTCCATGAACCACATTCGAATAGTTTCAGTATTTATACAGTCTTATATCCTAGCACATAATTCAACATATTAATGCCAATATAAATAACAGAACAATACTTATGAGAGAATAGAAATGGACTTTAGAGAGATAAGCGATAATAGTTTGTAGTTGAGCATTCTTTGCCATGATACATTAACAGAGTGCAGTTTGTCCTTACACTCTGGTGGTAGAGAGTTCTTGAATCCACTATGGTCATAGCAGTTTATAAATCAATAAACAGAAAAATTCTAGAAATTTTAAAGATACTATAGTTTTAAAAGGCTGCTTCTTCCCATTAAAATATAATCAGGGAACAAACACTAAGTTTTCCAGTTTATTCATCTCTAATTCCATTCTATCTTACATTCAAGTCTCAACTTACAGTTTCCTGCAACAGTATTTATTAGCCTAATACATGCATACCACATAATAAATACAACATAATAGTTTAAGAACATATCCACTAGAAACAATGTCATGTGTATAACATACAAAAATCATAATTCATAATTGTAGAAGTAATAGCCTACTCACGTAATACATCTCAATATGAAATTCAAGTATATCAATAGCAAAATACACGAAATATTTCTAAGTCCATTCTCTCTCAATCAACCAATTAACTCACCATTAAGCTAATAGTTGCCTTCAAAGTGATTAGAGAATAGAATTATTTTAGAAGGTAAACTTTGATCTCAGCCCATTGACTGGTCTCATTCTTGTAAATCTTATCCATTGGAAAATAAAACTACTCATCCGCTTGAAACTGGTTTAGATTATATCAGCAAGTTCTAGCACATTCTTTACCTGATTTGTTTATTCCAACTCTGATACAAAACAAATACCAAGGTCGGGTCACATTGACAATTAACAATTAATATAACAATTAAGTTTAGAAATATGGATAGGCAAATTTACTCTGCTACATGTAGATATTTTATTTAATAAATTAGTTTTAAAATTTATTAACTTTCTTGCACATATTATTAAATTATATGTTCTCTCAATGCTGTTTTTTTTATCAAGTTCAACACAAATTTTCTTATGCAGTTTATATCAACCTAAACACAAATTTTCATATAAAGTAAAATTGTTAGGTATTAAATCAAAAGCTAACAATTTTATCTAAGTATACGTTCACAAAATTTATCTTATCGGTCAAAGTCTGGCGTTTGTTTTCAACGATAGCGTTCCTCGCTATTACAATGTAATTTAATATACTGCTGAAGAGTGGTTGGCCAGACCGGAAAAACTATTTATAACTGTCCTTGACCTTTTCTTCTTGCTAAAATATTTCCTAAGTGCAACACAACAGGAAAATACTAAAAAATAGAAAAGATATAATATTTGCAATTTTCTGACTACTTTTTAAAAAGGCTAGAAAACTGTTCAAAAATACATCCTTACTGATATTTTAAAAGAAAGAAAAATGGGAGAGAAACAACAAACTGACTGCTAAGGTTTATGTTGCAATATATTATATGCGCTTTTCTAATGGAGAAAGTGGGTTGATGCCCACACTGAAGAGGGAAAAAAATATTATCTACTTAAGAAATGAAGATAGAAAGAGTGTATTTTACAGACATGATGACGAGAGGAAGAAACAGAATAATGTATATAGAACGAGTAAAAGTGAGTGACAACAGTTTGCGATGTTACTATAAGTTGGTAGTGAACGATAAGCAAACTTGACTCAATCAAAAATCAGAAATAAAATAAAAGAAATAAAAAGACAAAGAGAAAGAGATAGGAGGAGGGAAGAAACAACAGAAAGAAAGAGTCAGTGTTGGGAGAGAGAAAGAAACAGGGAGAAAGGGAGTGAAAGGATGAGACAAATAGCAGAGGAAAGGAGAGAGAGAGGAAAAATAAGGAAGAGAAATTGAAAAAAAAGAAAGCGACAGAGAGAAGAAAAAAAAGAAAGTGACAGATATAAAGAGAGAAATGTAGAGAAATTGAGAGAAAGAAAGAGACAGAAATTAAATTGGAGAGAAAGAAAGCGACAGAAAAAGAGATAAAAAGAAACAGAGAGAGAGAAATGGAGAGAAAGAAAGTGACAGAGAGAAAGAGATATAAAGAAACAAAGAGAAATGGAGAGAAAGAAAGTAGCAGAGAGAAAGAGATAAAAAGAAACAGAGATAAATGGAGAGAAAGAGACAGAGAGAAAGAGATTGTAAGAAAAGGGCAGAATAAAACAATGAGGAATAAAAAGAAGACATTTCACAGGAGAGGATATTATAATATTATTTTATTTTGTACACGTACAATTTAAGGACCTGCTTTTGAAATAACTCAATCTTCTTCCTTCACTTGTTTCATCTCTCATAAGTGCACGTGCACTCCTGGGGTGCAAAGTCATTAAATGTGTTCTCAAGGTCTCTCTACAAGCATCTCGAGGTGAAGTCCATACAGCTGTGCGCGAAATCAGCACATTTATGAAGCAGGATTAATTAAGTTGAAACTAGTCAGTCAAAATAAAAATCAAGACTGTTTATTTGTTTCCCAGTTACAAATCGCTAGTTCCAGTAAATGTTTTTGAAAAATTAGTTTTTGTTACTGTGTAACTGACATTTATTTTGTTTTATTAAAGGAGGAATTTGAAAAGGCGTAATGGTCATTGAAATGGTTTTTGCAACTTTAAATGTTGAACATTTTGGAATTAGTTTTGTTTTCCCTTAGGAAGGAGTATTGTATTTTGTATGATTATGTATCGATCATCGGCACATCGAAATGTTACCAAGAGTTAGTCATAAAACCATTATTTAAATCAGCATTGTTTCTTCTACGAAAGACAACGATCCAAGGCTTTTGTTTTGCTTTTAGTTTTTCTTAATAAATCTTTTTAAATGCATTAAAACAACACGCAGATATTATATTTCTTAAATGTTAATAACTGCGCGATATATAGTTTATTTTATTATATGTTCATAATAGAGATATGTCACCCCTCAATACTCAATGGATTTATTTTCTCAGCTAAGCTCTAAGAAGATCAAAATAAAATATTTAAGTCAAAACAACTCAACATATAAATAATTTAATTATTTCAGTTCACTTTTTCTTTTTGTTCTTCGTTTCTTTCTGAATTTCCTCAAACAAAATCACTCCTACAAGAAATAAGCTACAAACACGTGAACACACACACACACACACACACACACACACACACACACACACACACACACTACTAACATACAGACACAGAGAGGTGAAGAAAGATCAAAACGAAAAAGGGAGTAAAGAGAAAAAGAACATTGGGAAAATTGATTCTCTGTGGCTAGAAAACGAACGAGTGCTAAAACAAAACGGACTGTCATGAACTTTGCGTCTCTAGAATTAAAAGTGTACAATCCTGACATTGTCTTCACAGGTCATAAACCTCTCAGGCCTCAGGCAAAAGGAGGCGGACTGGTGGTGACAACTCTGCTGATGAGACTTGAGGCGTACTTCTTTGTCTCCTCAGTTGTCTCCTCTGCAAATACACACCACGATCAATGTTGCTTACCGCCAGTTCCCCCGCACACAGGAAAAATATTAGAGGGCACGTTGTGCTCTCTAAGTTGTAGAATATTAAATAAATAAAAACAATGCAATTATGACAATTTCTTGGTAAACTCCTGCTCTGCAATGCAAGATATAGAGGAATCAAGAAGAGCATCAGTTTAAATGTAGTCTGGCAGGTACTAATTAGATTTTGAAGTCTGTTTTGTCGATGTAACCGTGACCTGGTGCCTAAATAACCCCTACTAACTGGCAGCAAATTACATTAGTTTTTTTTTAAATGTAGGATTAAATTGTGACTTGTATGAGTGAATTAATATTGTTTTGCTTTCTTTTATCTAAATTTTAAATAAGAATCATTAACTAAATTAAAAATCAAAGTTAATGTTGAAACTAAGCACGCTCAGTTTCGGTAACGGCCGCAGTGATAGTAAAATAAAACATGGGAATCTATCTTCTTCACAATTTCATGTCAATATCGTTCTCGTTCTGTGGACACAAAAGGGCAGAGGCGTAGCTAGGGGGATGGGTGGCAGGGGAGTACATATGTCCCCGGGCGCCAAGGTACAGGGGCGCCAAAATGAGGCTTACAACGTTACATTATAATAAGTGAACAAGGGTAATAAAAGGTGATTAATCGGGGAGGGGGGCGCCAATTTTATAGTTCGTCCCCAGGCGCAAAATATCCTAGCTACACCTCTGCAAAAGGGAGAGTAACTCATACAAAGTCACTAGAGTTATTTATCGTTAACAGACAGCTCTTCACGTTACCACTCGTTCAGTCCTAGAAAAGCGGCCTTATTTATAATAATAATCAAAAACGAGCTTCAACGCAATCAGAGTTTTATAATGATAGGCAGACTCATAAACTAGCAGTGAGGCAAGCAGGCGCGTGATCACTCAAACTGATCGTCTGGCTGTCTTATACTGAAACTGTATCTAGCCACAAATCATGTGAGTTAAAGTGCGCTTCTTTGCTAGTTGTGAGTGTAGAATCCATGCCATGTATCGGAATATAACAAAGTGCGTTCTTTAAGTCAAATAACACCACTTACCAAAACAAAAGACAGTTTAACCCTGCAAAGGGCGATCTTTATATCAAATGTCATAACTTCTCAAGAAAGACACAAATGAACCCTGCAGATGATGAGAGTTCGTGATAGCGAGAAC
This sequence comes from Sinotaia quadrata, assembly GCA_028829895.1. Classification (NCBI taxonomy): domain Eukaryota; kingdom Metazoa; phylum Mollusca; class Gastropoda; order Architaenioglossa; family Viviparidae; genus Sinotaia; species Sinotaia quadrata. The sequence continues at coordinate 107,303,602 of CM054178.1, forward strand.
AGGGAGGGGGGAGGAAAAGGAGGGATTTGTGCTCACATTTCCTGACAGGTGCATACATGTATTTACAAACGCAGCGAGAAAAGTGCATAATGCTTATGTATTACATGCTTTTTAATAACTTTTTCTCTAAGTATTGATTAGCAGTTTTGCCGCGAAACATTGAAGCGGTTCTAATAGATTAGTAAACTTATGCTTGCGGATATCTATTTCAATGTACATTGTCAGAAGGGGATGAGAATCAAAGCACATGACCATTGTCTATTTTTAAAAATTAAATTAAAATAAATTAAAAAATAAAACTGCTTAGATTTTTATTTTTAGAAACTGGGAAACCTTTACAACAGAGTGATTTCTTTAACACTAAAACTTCGGTACATTTTTGAAAAACTGAATTCTTGCTATTATGATTAAGATTATCATTAGTTATGATCTAAGAGGTACAACTGTATAAATGATGTGATGTGTACCTTATAGTGACCTACTGTATGTGCGTTGTTAATATACACGTTATACTGACCTACATAAATATATACCTTGCATTCACCTACTATAAATACATACGTTGCAGTGGCCTACTATTAATGTATATACCTTGCAGTGACCTACTATATATACCTTTCACTGACCTACTGTAAATATATACATTTCAGTGATCTACTGTAAATATTTACCTTGCGGTGTCCTACTATAAAAATAAACCTTGTAGTGACCTACTGTAAATATTTACCTTGCAGTGATCTACTGTAAACATATACTTTGAGGTGATCTATTATATATATACCTTGCAGTGACCTACTGTAAATACTTGCTGTGATTTACTATAAATAGATATCTTGAGGTGAACTACTCTAAGTAAATACCTTGAGGTGATCTGCTTATAAATATATACCTTGCAGTGACCTACTGTAAATACCTTGCTGTGATTTACTATAAATAGATATCTTTTTGAACTACTCTAAGTAAATACCTTGAGGTGATCTGCTATAAATATATACCTTGTAGTAACCTACTGTATATACCTACTGTAAATATGTACTTTGCAGTGTCTTACTGTAAACTCATGATTACATATGTGATTAGTCTTCAACTATAGACTGTCTGGACATATTATAGACTGCCTGGACACTCACATTATAGACTGCCTGGACACTCACATTATAGACTGTCAGGACACTCACATTATAGACTGCCTGGACACTCATATTATATACTGTCTGGACACTCATATTAATTATAAACTGCCTGAACACTCATAATATTATAGACTGCCTGGACACTTATATTACAGACTGCCTGGACACTCATATTATATACTGTCTGGACACTCATATTACAGACTGCAAGGACACTCATATTATATACTGCCTAGACACTCATATCATAGTCTTAATTATTTTGTGCTTTTACCTTACTGTTGACTTACCTATACACATACATTTTAGGTCTCATTATATGCAGTCTTGTAACAACTCTACGACTGCATGTATGTAGCCTTGACGATTCGAATAATATATGGTTGTCCGTATCGTTTCATTTACTTACTGTTTGGTTGCACGAATATAGTTCTCATCTATTGCAGATCTGTTGTCTGGATTCTTTAACATATCAATCATTGAATGATTACTGATTTTGCAGACAGGTGATCTTCATCAATACAGTTTTGGGGAGGAAGGTGAAGGAATCAGAGAGTGAGAGGTGTTCATGGAAAAATAATTGTTGCTTAGAAGGTCGTGGTGGTGATAAAGTGAATACTATAAATATACATACACTGTCTTTTATGCAATGGATGCTTAAATTATGTAGCTCTAATTCAAGAAGTAGAAATATTTGCATGCAATTCTTTACCTGTGCTGTGTCTGTTATTTCATCTGAAGACGTTCTGTTGTATGGAGCTTATATCCTCTAGATTTATTGCATTGAGTATGCAACCTACTGTAACTCTAAAGCACTGAACAAATTTGTAGCCATCTGTAGTCCTATTGCGTGAAATATGTAACGTACTGTTGGCCTGTTGCAAGAAGGATGAAACATACTGTTGACCTGTTGCAAGAAGGATGAAACATACTGTTTGCCTGTTGCATGAAGTGTGTAGCGTACTGTTGGATTGTTGCGTGAAGGATGTAACGTACTGTTGACCTGTTGCATGAAGTATGTAACGTACTGTTTGTCTCTTGCGTGAAGTATATAACGTACTGTTGGCCTGCTGCATGAAGGATGAAACGATTATCAGCTTACCTGAAATTAGTGTTCTACGCTTACATGCACGCACTTGATATTTTCCAATTCTAACGTATTAACATTTGCCCATGCATATGTTTGCATTCTAACTGTCATACGACATGGGCCTATAAGATACTTCCTTGTGGGCATCTTGTATATCTTATCAATCAATGGCCTATAAGATACTTCCTTGTGGGCATCTTGTATATCTTATCAATCAATGGCCTATAAGATACTTCCTTGTGGGCATCTTGTATATCTTATCAATCAATGGCCTATAAGACACTTCCTTGTGGGCATCTTGTATATCTTATCAATCAATGGCCTATAAGATTCTTCCTTGTGGGCATCTTGTATATCTTATCAATCAATGGCCTATAAGATTCTTCCTTGTGGGCATCTTGTATATCTTATCCATCAATGGCCTATAAGACACTTCCTTGTGGGCTTCTTGTATATCTTATCAATCAATGGCCTATAAGACACTTCCTTGTGGGCATCTTGTATATCTTATCAATCAATGGCCTATAAGACACTTCCTTGTGGGCATCTTGTATATTTTATCTATCAATGGCCTCACGCAAATAATCATGACCTACTTGTGGACACCGTGATTCTATTAGAGCTTAAAGCAAATAATCATTTTCCTGCTGTCTACAGACAATTTCCTGTTTAAAACAGAAATATTTGTTCGTGGTTTGGTGAATCGTCGTTAAATACAAAACCCTTTGCAGACTTCAGTCCATTTTTCATCGATCATGATTGTGTAGGCTGGCGCGCAAGACACTGAAAGCTAATGTGATTTATGTGTTTACTAAACAATGTTACCTTATGATACCAAACAGCACATTATGCTTTCAAGGTCGGCATGCCCACTTTTCCTTTGAGACTAGCTGTAGCTGGTCCATCGATCGGTTTCGCTTTTGGTACAATATCAGATGGAATTATTTTCAATATTTAAATTATTATCATAAAGTTTTAGAAGATCAGAAAATGCAATATGATAAATGCATTTGCTGTTGTAATCGTATATTCTTAAGGTTACTACTGAGTATTTTTTATTATAAAAGTAAAAGTTCAGAAAGCAAGCCAAGTGTAAACATTATGCAATGTTTGTTATGTCAATCGTCGAAGTTAAAGGCCAATGTCGTTGTTTTGACATTTATTAATGTGTCAGTCAATTTTCATTTGAAGAGACAGATTCAGATGTCCGATATTATATACATACAGAAATATACTGGTGACACTCGCTTATAGGACTAGTGGTGCGATGACAATAATGATGAAGATGGTGCTAACAGTGGCGGTGATCCGTGTAGAAATGATGGATGATGAATGATGATAATAATATAATCAGTCTGGTGACAATGGTGTTCTTGGTAATGATAATGTAGTGGTGGTTCAGGTCGATGGACGCGATAGTGTCGGCAATGATGATGAAGTAGTGTATTGTTAGTGATGATGGATGTGGTGGTGATGGATAAGTTGTCGATGGATATGGCGGGTGTAATTGTAATGTAGTGTTGATGGTGGGTTGTTTGGCGAAATGTGTAGTGGTGTTGGTAAAGATGAAGTGATAATGGAGATGCAAAGTGTGCTAATGGTGACATAGCGGTGATGAAAAAATGGTGGTGTGTTGATAGTGATATGGATAATGTAAAGTGATGGGCTTTTATCGTAGTTACTATGGTGATAACATTGATGACGCATTGGTACGATGATGACGTAGTAATGTTGATAGTCGTTTGGTGGAGGTGGTGGTAGTAGTAGCAGAGGGAGTAATTTTAAAGATAACATTCACGATCATGAGTGTGATTGTACTAACTGTGCTTGATATAATTTCACAAGAAATTTCTAACTAGAAAATTTATAGATCACGCCTCAAAGTATGGAAGCAGAACAATCTGCTCTAAGTCAATACCTTAGCGACCTCGCTTTTACAAAAGAAAGAAACTAAAGGTCAACAGATTAATATGGTCTTGACGATAGCATCAGTAACAACAACGGAACCAGTCAGCTCTCAAGGAAATGCGTGACCCTATTTATAAATGATCGTTTATTTGTATTGAATAGTTTACCACAATGTCGGTAAATAGTTGGTAAATGTTCACACGAAAGAAACATTGATAATTCAAATATTTGTTGACGTCGAGGGGAGGAGGATAGAGAGAGGAGTAATAGTTTTATACTGATGACTCGATTAGTGGGTATAAATTATACTCAACAATCAAGACATTTGAAAATAAAGACGTTGTCAGTTTAGACAGTTTTTCTTGGTATCCAAGAGTCATTCTTTATTTCTGCCACACACTGTGATGACATTAATGAGTAAGACTACATATTTACTAATTTGCCGATAACACCAACCATGGCCTATCTTCAGAATAATGATTTTGTACCTACTCATTGATGACACAAACTATAGCCCATCACAAATAAAATAATTATTAACAACTTTTATTTTCCATTACAAAAACATTAAAAACAAACAGAGGTTTTTACTTATATATTACCAGTTTCATAGACTACGTGATAGTGTGTGCAAAATGTGTACATTGAACGCAGGCCTAAGTGCTATCTTATAGCCATACGCAATAAGAATTCTTTTTTTTTTTAAATAAAAGATTTTTAGCGTGCTATATTAAATTAAGTCCTGGGAACAAAATAATAATGTCAGCGAAAGCTTTTAACAAACACAACCACCCGGGAATAATATTGCCTCAGTAATGAGATCTGTAGTGTCTCGAGATTGTTTGTGTTGAAGATCGAGGGTTAAATGGAACGCCAACGTGTGCAGTGCGAGTGTTGTTAACGTGACGACAAGAACCTTGGGAAAGAGTAAAATAGCTCAAATTTTCCAAGATCATGAATGATGGTACTCCCAGACTCTAATTCCTCCTCCAGCCGTGATTATTATTCGTTTATCAAAAGCATTTACTAAAGGGAATATCTAATGACAAATTCAAGTAAACATCTCATCTTGTCATGTATTTTTCAAAATATTGGTTTAATGTCGAACAAACATCTTGTATTGTAATTTTGTCCTCTACTGATACAATGACAAACGAACATCTTATCTTGTATTGCAATTTTGTCCTCTACTGGAATGATGTCAAGTAAACATCTCATCTTGTATTTTAATTTTGTCCCCTATTGGTTTAATGTCTAGTAAACACCTTGTGTTGTAATTTTGTTCCCTATTGGTTTAATGTCGAGTAAACACCTTGTGTTGTAATGTTGTTCCCTATTGGTTTAATGTCTAGTAAACACCTTGTGTTGTAATGTTGTTCCCTATTGGTTTAATGTCTAGTAAACACCTTGTGTTGTAATTTTGTTCCCTACTGGTTTAATGTCTAGTAAACACCTTGTGTTGTAATGTTGTTCCCTATTGGTTTAATGTCGAATAACCTTTATCTTCTAATTTTGTCCTCTACTCGTATAAATTTAATCAAATACCTATCTTGTATTGTAATATGTTCTCTACTAGCATAATGTCAAATAACCATCTCATCTTGTATTGTAATTTTATCCCCTACTAGTTTAATATCAATAAAACACCTTATCATATGTTGTAATTTTGCCCTCTACTCAAACAAGATGAAGCAAAAGCCTTCCTAGTGAGACATCTGTTTTCATGATTCTGACTGAAATGTCGTTCTCAGCACTCTAGTATACTAACATCAAAATGATAGAACGTTTATCATTACTAAAGAGAAAAACATTAAATGAGAGATTAAAATCCCTCTGATTAAAGGAAAATGTTGCTATTTTTAAGCTCATATTCAGTCAGCATATGCTTTAGATTGTCTCGCATTTCCTCGGCTTTGACATTTCTGGCCACGACTCATCCTAAGTTCGTGATTTAGAAATATGAGCCCTGAGTAATTAAATTCAGTATTTTTCTTTTGCAGATGAAAGATGGTATGAAATAAAATCGTGTTCAGCTATGTTTTGGTTTTCTTTCGAAAGTGGAGTTGAGGTGTAAATGAAAGATGGAAGCGAACATATTGCTAATTCCAATGATACTTGAACTCTAATCTTGCAGGCACCACCGTTCGGAGGCGAATGCAAGAATACCAACAAGCAGAGTAACAAGAATAGTAGCAAAATTAGCAGCAAGAACATTAACAAGAATAGCAGTAAGAGCAGCAACAAGAAGAGCAGCAAGGGAAGGATCAAGAATAGCAGCAAGAGCAGCAACAAGTACAGCAACAAGTACAGCAACAAGTGTAACAAAAGAACATATCCAGACAGCAAAATACTTCACGCAGCACTAAATACCTCAGGCTATGACAAAAACAAGAGCGTCACCAGCAGACTTCAGGGACCGGCCTGCTCCCAATGACAAGAACGCCACCACTCCTAACTGCAATGGTTATGGACATCAGTCGTCGATAGCGGCCTCAGTTCCGACAAAAATATTTCCTTCAGTCTATCGCTGTTGGAATTTTCTTATGGTTCTCAAGGAACTAGACGCAGTCTCGGTAGCCAAGGGTCAGAAAAAATTACAAATAATCAAAGTGGAAACGTATTGCCTACAAGTGAATGACAGTAAAATAGCAAGAAAAAAATGGACCTAAAAAGAGCATTAATCTACTCAAACAAATAAATTCAGAGAGATGAAACCGACAGTCAACGCGTGAGAGTGCCACAGTCTACCGCCAATAAATGAGTGACAACAACAGTTACCATCCCATAACTTCGGTCTCAGACTGTTATAAGCGCCCGATCAAACATGTTGCAGTCTTTCTTGTTCTTTAATCATCTAAGCAAGTTTCAACTGTTTCTCTTCAAATTTTCCTCGGTCACAACCAGATCAAAAATAAACCCATTGAATCAGGGAATGACAGAAATCAACCAGTTAATCAATAAAAACTATTTGTTTCTTCAAAGACTGCATTGCACTAGACTAAAAAAGAGAGGTTGTATTTTTATTCGTGACCTTTAAGTTTCCTCCCATTGAATTATATCTTCCATTAACTTGTCCAACCGTATTTCTTCTTTTCTGGATGCGCGCGCTTGAACTGAGCGACAATCCAGAAGAAAAAGTATGAAACTTAAATATTCCAGTCTCACTATCTTTGTCCTCATTTTATGAGGAGCGGAACATACACACCAGGTCAGTCCTCACATTGTTGGACTAATATGTTTATTTAGCTTCGCAACTAATATAAACGGAATCACTTATTCCATAAACATATACATATAAAGAAAAACCATATTTATGGAGTAAAATGTCTGGGAGGGTGAATGTGGTTGTAGATGTTGTAGATGTTGGTGCCATATACCACACTCACTCCACTCTTGACACACGTAAACAACCACAAAGCAACTGGAATAGTAACACAGCATAGCATATTATACCTTAACAAAACATCAAGAGTAATGGATAAAACAAAACATACTTACTACGTATGACTGAATTTCAAATCATGTGTGAGAAAGTAGAGAGAGGTTTTAAGTAATTTTACACAAAGGTTAAGCAAAAAATAAATGTTTTCACATAACAGATCTGAGTCTCCACTCACATAGCTTCTCTCCACTTTGGAGGGGGGGGGGGGGAGATACTTCTCGACATTACATAATTAACTTTCTCCTTTAGAAAACATTTTTTCTTAGTTTTCAGTGTTGAGTGTAAGTCGTATCACATGGGAAGAAAATTATTGATTGCTCCAATTTTAAAACCTATCACGATCTTGTTTTAGTGTGTTTATGTGAGAGATAATATTATCTTAGGCTTGTTCTTGTAGGCCTATTGTGTACTGTGGCATTTCATGCATCATAGGTTTCATAGGCTTGTTTCATACTGGAGTGTTTCATCCACCTTACGCTTGTTTCATACTGGAGTGTTTCATCCACCTTATGCTTGTTTCATACTGGAGTGTTTCATCCACCTTACGCTTGTTTCATACTGGGGTGTTTCATCCACCTTATGCTTGTTTCATACTGGGGTGTTTCATCCACCTTATGCTTGTTTCATACTGGAGTGTTTCATCCACCTTATGCTTGTTTCATACTGGAGTGTTTCATCTACCTTATGCTTGTTTCATACTGGGGTGTTCTCTTGTTGGTATTTCATCCGCCATATCGAAAATCTTAGCAGTTATGTCAATATGTCATATCGATCTAACGAAGCTGCGGTTTTCATATTAATCAATTCTTTGCTGCTTATAATATTAATTTTATTTTACAACATAAGAAATTTGCCATTTCTTCTTCTGCAATTTATAGTTTTATTATGTTTCTTATTTCAGCGTGTCTGTGTGTCTGTGCTTTGAATATTTTAAGTTTAAGTTAATTTCATTTATAATTATTTAATTAGAGGTGGTATTATTTTCTTTTAGTGTTCTCAGTGTTCTGTACTAATAGTAAAAGCATCAATTTTTGCATTAATTGTACTAGCAATGAAAACATCAATTATGGCACTAATTGTCCTAGCAATACTTGTACTAGAGGTAAAAATATCAAATTATAGCACTAATTGTCCTAGCAATACTTGTACTAGTAGTAAAAACATCAATTATGGTACTAATTGTCCTAGCAATACTTGCACCATTAGGCACCATTAGTAGTAAAGTGCCAACCATGTCACTGATTGTAATGCAATACTTGCACCATTAGTTATAAAGTGCCAACCATGCCACTGATTTAATGCAATACTTGCACCATTAGTTATAAAGTGCCAACCATGTCATTGATTGTAATGCAATACTTGTGCTATTTGGAGTAAAACTGCCAACCATGGTACTCCAGCAGTTTCCGTTCTATGACTACAATTATAATGAACATGTTGATGAATAGGAAGTTAATTATGTCATCACGATCCTGTACAAGGTTCGTAATATCGTAGAAATGATAAGGTGTCAGTGAGAATGAAAGTTACAACCATAATGGAATAAATTGACAAGTTGCAACATACAATATATGCAAATTATTTGTGGGTTACATTAATTATTATGAACTATCAGCAGTCTCACTGGCAATCCGATGCATTTTTAAATTCTCAGGAAATTCTTTCCTTTTTCATTTTGAAACGAATTATAAGTGATGTTTTGCATCTAAAGTTTTTGAGAACAAGTAACAGTATAAAAAGAAGATGAAAAATCCAGAAAGAAAAAGTGTAGTTGATTTTTACTCATCTCCCGGAGAATTCAAAATAAAGTATTCATCAGCTTCTGCTTCAGTCAACACAAACCCATCCTCCCACCATCTCCCCAGTACAATGTCTTCTAACCCCCAAGGCTTACTCTTTATCATTAGCTCGTCCCTGCCAGGGGGCTCTACTCTTATCGCAAACTCTCGGATACAGATAAACGCACTGGCGACTTGTTCAGTTACCAAGGTAACACAGGCAATGCTGGTCTGTTATTAGAGTTTGTATAAGGCCTGTTTCTGCTGTTGCATCGTTACACACAAATGCATTCTAAAGAAAAATAAAGTAAGCTGTCTCTTTCGGAAAAATTCAAAGTTCAGTCATAATTCATTAGCCGCAATGTGGTTTCTTTGAATGTGTTAGGTTAAATACTTGTAACTATTAGACTGGTTATTGTCAATCACCGAGATAGATAGATAGATAGATAGATAGACAGGCAGACAGACAGACAGATAGATACAGACAGACAGATAGATACAGACAGACAGACAGACAGAGAGACAGACAGATAGATGGATGGATGGATAGATAGAACGACCTAGCTAAGCTAGTTCACACACGGAAAATTCTACCACCGCCCTCTTAACTAAGCTCACACACGGAAAATTCGGTCACCGCCCTCTTAGCTAAGCTAGTTCACACAGGGCAAAGCCGGCCACTGCCCTCTTACTAGCTGCACTGTAAGAGCCAAGCTGTGGTGAGTGTTATAAATATAATGTATCCCCTAAAATGTAGTCTTAGTTTTAAGATCTGCTTGCTTGGTGTTTTATTTCTAAACAAAGTATAATTATTTTATCTGCAAGAGAATGATAAGCTCACTGACCTCGGAAAATCTTGAAATATGAAGAGTTCTCTTTCTTTCACGTTATAGCGAGATGGAAAAGGTATTGTTGGTTTCTTTTTCTAAAATTATACAAGTATATTAGTTTAACAGTTAGAAAAGAAATAATCCAGATTTTCAGTTCAGACATTTATAAGAAATATATTTCTTGAAGATTTGATTGTTATGTTTCGTCTCGTTTTGTTTCGGTTTTTATTGTTGGGAAAGGGGTATTTGATTAGGTTAATATTGTTTGTTAGAAGATGGGTATTTGATTAGGTTGATATTGTTTGTTAGAAGAGGGGTATTTGATTAGGTTGATATTGTTTGTTTGGAGAGGGGTATTTGATATAGTTTGTTAGGATATGGGTATTTGATTAGGTTGATATTGTTTGTTTGGAGAGGGGTATTTGGTTAGGTTGATATTGCTTTATTTTATTGTTATTATAATGTGAAAACTGTTTTTGAATGGCGTGATTTATTACATGGAATATTAATTTAGTTGGCTATTCTGTGGATCCATTTGCTGTCATAACACTGAAAACAGTGGCCGACATTTATACACATTTGACATGCTTAATATAAACTATAACACACACAAAACATGCAGAATGTGCGTTATATCATATACCCGAGGTGCCTATATCATACACCGGAGATGCCTATATCATACACCCGAGGTGCCTATATCATATACACGAGGTGCCTATATCATACACCCGAGGTGCCTAGGGTCTGAACTGGACGTAAAACAGACAGTAATCTATTTTAGGTAAGGAGTGTACTACGTATCTCGAAATGGCGGGCACTCCTTCCTGTATCTGATTCAGCAAGAAATAAATCAACTCCCAGTCTTTCGTTGACTCAGCAGGCACCAACTATCGCTTTAAAAATATTTTTTCCTTTAATTTTTTGTTAACACAACAATCTTGCAGCATCTCAGCAACTCAAAACGAATGCATTCGCCTTTTCATTTAAAATGGGCCCAAAATTGCACTTGCATCTTTATTGAATATCATTGAATCCTGAGGACTGTGCTACTTTAAAGTGCCACTTTAATGATATTTTAATGCTACATCAACAAGTCAGTAGCAATAGTATAAAAACAATTTAAATCACCCGAAAACTGCATCATTCTTTTGACTACACACCGGATTTTCTAACATAAGTGGAGCGATCTCTACCTGTCCGAAAGTTCTTTAATCAGACTCTCTACCTGTGCCTCATGCGCTTGACATCCGGTAGACACGACTCCATTGTTGTCAAGGACAAACATAACTGAAAAGGATCTGGTAAACTGTGAAGGCGAGAAACAGCCTTTAAGGTTCGAGATGATTCAAATACGAGTTTGTGTGACGTACCATCGAATTTTAACTTTTTCCTTGTTAGTGAAACAGCATCACCTGTCCCCGCCCGCTCCCCCCACCCCACCCCACAACCCCACAATGGCTTGCTTGACGTCATTTTTATTTTATATTGTAAGCACTGTTATTGCCACTGTACATATTCTCTAAATAAAGCAGGCGTTGGGGGAGGGGGGGTGTACACCATTTCTGCAAAATATAAAATGTTGCACTGTAATCTCTCAGCGCCGTTCGTAAAATAAAATATCAAGAGTTTTTAATGGTGTCAGTAAACGTGGCTTGATTTGACTGCTTTAGTTTTATTTGGACACTGGACTGTGTGGTCCCTAGTATAATGACTCTGAAGTTGGCTGCCACAGGCTTATTAAGCTAAAGCTGCCTTTCATGACCGGACTTTTGCCACATCATATTCAAAGTGATGAGAGAATAGAATGATTTCAGCAGGTAAACGTAGATCTCAGCCCATTGGTGTCATGAAACGAGCTTTCATTTTGTGTGAACAATTTAAATTGAAGTAAAATAATTAATAAAGTATTCAGTGTGAACGTGTCGTTAGTCGGAAGTGCGAACTTCCGGGAAGAGAGGGATGGGGGTTGTTGAGCATTGCGTGGGCGTAACGGAAAGAATAGAGAGGGATGGGGGTTGTTGGGCCTTTGCGTGGGCGTAAAACAAAACATTTGGGTACCAGAGGAAAAACAAAGCAGCGTAGCAGTGTCACGTTATTTAATTTTAGAAAGATGCGTGGGTGTTGTGATGGCATAAATACCTTTCTGTGCCATTGACCGTTACACATGTGCCTACTAGAGGAACCTAGGAGATTGGCCTTTGTCCCCTAATAGCTTGGGAGAAAGCTGAAGAGAAAACCCTTGTTGAAGGTAAATAAATTATTGATGAATGAAAGGAGATTTTTAATTATAGATTTTATTGTATTGATATATATATTATTGAGAAGATAGTCAGAGATCGATATGCTTAATTAGGATAACCTATTTAGTCTCGAGGAAAAGACTTAGGGCCTCTTAATTATGAATTTCAGGGACTCTGTGGGAGAAAGGAGACTTGGTGCAAGTACAAAAGGGACTTTCGTTAGAAACTTGTGGCGAGAACATTGACGAGCGCAATCTGGGCGTGAACCGCTACAGTTAAGTTAAAACGAAAGAGGAATTGTGGCCCTTGTCTTCCTTGGTTGTTCCGAGATTAAAGAAACATGAACAGTTTACTCGAGATACTGTAGACAATCGATCTATGAAGAGACTTGAGAAAACACTTTGATAATCTTAAAAATCTAATTATTTCTTTTCTTTAATTAAAGTTTTATTGTTAATCGTTCATACGTCTTACGCGTCTTATTTAATGTTAAATGTAACTGTTGATGTACTGTAAATTCGCGTCACCATTGTAGTGTAGTGCCTTGTAAGTTAGCGTCATTGTTATATATATATTGTTATTAAATATTAGTATCTGCAGTTATTCTGCTGGGGGCTGACGAGTCAAGTAAATAGTCAGATCGTCGCCCCATAAGAAGTCTTGTTGTTTGTATCGGCATTCGTAGATGGATTAGTGCGCCAGCTAAAATAGATCTGAGCTAATTAGCATTATTACGAATCACCCCAAGCAGCATACGACAATTGGCTGGTCTCTTTCCTTGTAAATCTTAACCATTAGATAATAAAAACTACACATCCATCTAAGACCGGCTTATTTTTACATCATCAAGTTCTAGAACATTCTCTATACGAATTGTTAACTGTGGTACTTTTACAGTACCCGAATATCATGTCGTGCTGACATTAACAAGAAATACAACATATAATTTTAAAATAGGGACAGACATCTCTGCTCTATCACAAAGTGCTATATTATATACATTTATCTACATTAATATATAATTACTTTTTTATTTCCCTCCGGATAGTTCTTAGGACATAACTATTAATACAGTAATAAGTTCCTTCCTCAGGTCTCTTTAATCAGCAAACTTATAGAGAAGCATGTACGTCAGGTTTCAAAACATTTCATTTTTTCATTCTTTCTTATTATAATTTTCTTGTTGCTGCTGCAGTTTCCGCACGATGATTTCGGTTTTAAAGAGACCGTTATTATCTAAGCAGGCAGTGGGAATCGTTGGCCTCTCGGTATGTAATTATGCCCCGAGGTGAGATGAGTGCCCGAACTGGAGTAGGATTGCCATGTAAATAACAGACACTAAATTAAAAGCATGGTTTATGGATAATGCTGCAATTTTTTAGTTTATTTCACTTTCATTAGCATTGTTCCCCCCTCGTGCAACATCAGCTTTTTAATGCTTTATTCTTGTCTCTTACAAAACTACATTTTCATTTAGATAAACACTAGCTTTTTAATGCTTTATTCTTGTCTTTTACAAAACTACGTCTTGATTTAGATAAACACTAGCTTTTTAATGCTTTATTCTTGTCTTTTACAAAACTACATCTTCATTTTGGCCACTAAATCCGAATTTGCTAATCACTTGATATCTGAAATCGATGAGATGGACAACGACGTGAAACATAGATGACGTATAAAACCACGAGCAGAGAAACAGTTCACTGCCAGAATAGGAGATTCTGTACACCATAGATGACGTAAAAAATACTATTTTGATTTTTACATTAATGTTATTCAAGTTATTCCATTCTATCTCACCAATGCTACTTGGTTAACGAAAATGATTATTATTTCATAACTAACTACAAGTGATGAGAATATTCTTTTTATTTTATTAATGATCCTCCAGCAAACACCACTCATTTCTCTTACTTGATGGATATACAGGTGCTGTAAATATTTTCTCTCTTCCACAACATTAAACATCATTTATTGTCACACAATCTTGCCAGAGATGGAATAATTCTATTTTTACTAAAGGAGAAGACAAATCCGTCTTTAAATCTATTTTTAGCGAGCTCTCACTTACCTACTTTTTTCTGCAACATAAGTTATCAATATGCATAAGAAAGTCAATAAATTTATTAAATCAACAATCAAATATACATATGACAAATACAATGAAATAGATTACTTGACATCATTATTTCCACGAACCCATGTTCAGATAATTTTATAATTACACAGTCTATCATAATACAATTAACAATATGTCAATACAAATCACAGGTTAGTTCTATCAGAGAACAGAAATGGAGTTATTAGAAATAGATGATTATAGTCTTTTTACACAACCTAGATTAAGTGCAGCTTCAACAGACTTTCACTTGCTCTTGCAACAAAGTCACAATGTCCGCATCAACTGAGTCTCCCTCCACATACATGGAAAACACTCACATGCTATTTTTCTTTTGAAACCAACTCAAGTGTCCTCTTTGTTCTTTCACTTCCTTCAAGCAGAACATGATTATAGTAATTCTGGTAACTTCACTGTACCCATGTACTCAGCATAGATTGCCATGATACCTCAAAAGAGTACAGCATACTCACTTATGCTTGCTCACTCTGCAACAGACGTTTCAGGTTTATAATCAGTGAACCAATAGATTCAATAAACACGTGAAAGACACGCTTTGTCTGTGAAACACAATCAGGGAACAAGTGCTAAGTTTTCCAGTTATCACTTTATCACTATAACTCCATGCGACTTTACATTACAGTCTAACTTACAGTTTCTTGTAACCGTATTCATTAGCCCGATAAACGCATATGGCATAATAAATACAGTATATCAAAACAATGTCAAGTGTCAACACATTAAATGTGATCAGCTTAGTTCAAACATTTGTAGAAATAAAAATCAACTCACATAGTACATCTCTACACAAGTATAACATATCAATAGCGAAAATAAATGAAATATTTCTAAGTCCATTCTCTTTCAATCAGTTCAACTCACCATCAAGCCAATGGCCACCTTTCAAAACCGGACTTCTTCCTTGCCACTTTAAATTCAAAGTGACTAGACAATAGAATTTTCTACAGCAAATAAACTTTTTTTTATCTCAGTCCTTTGGCTGGTCTCGTTCTCGTAAATATCGGACAATAAAATCTACTCACTAGTTTGCATTACATCAGCATTTTCAGAATATTCTTGCCTCCAGCGTTCACTTCAAACTCAGACACTTTCAAACGTACCGTCTTAAGGACTGTCCAAGGTCGGGTTACTCTGACAATTTAACAATTTACATAACAATTAAATTTTAAAATAGGGAGAAGCAAATTTACTCTGTCACACATTCCTATATGTTCAATCCTTCTGTCTCTCTGGTATGAATGCATGATGGAGAGAGGGATGGTTCGATACTAGTATGGATGTGTGCAAGAGAGATGAAAGCATAGATGTATTACTACGCAGATATACTGATGGACAGCAATGAATGTGACAAATGATAGATTTATGAGCTAGAACTATATGATATTATAATTTGATATTCCATCTGTAACTGCATACACGCTTCTTATGGATATATTTGTTATTATAATATTTTAGATCATTATACTAATTCTTTAACACATTTATAACATAGGTCGACCGATGGAATCATGCAACCACGCATGGTTTTTATTCATATTTTGGACAACCATAAAAGGCGATATGAAAAGTGAACCAGCCGGGTTCCAACTTTTGCACCTAACATTAATTAGAATTGATTTTCATACTTTAGTCTTATCCCCAGCGGTTTCACATAACTTCACTAATATTAACTGGACATTAATCACTTTATCAATCACAATAACTTTAGTAATATTAATTTGGTATGAATCATTTTATCAATCACAACTTCACTAATATTAATTTGACAAGAATCGCTTCATTAGCCACAATAAAACTTCACTAATAATAATTTGACACGAATCAATTTAACAATCATATCTGTCAAGGATGGAACTGCTACGAGCTGTCTATCAGAAGACGATCCAGCCAAGGTTGATCAAAAGACTCAGTTTATTAATGTATGTGTCTTGTCTTTTACTGTTAGTCATTTCTCCTTTAAAAATAAAATTGATCACTGCTGCTCTGAGCGAAACCGGCATCCGGCTTATTCGGTCGCACAGCATTAAACTTGCAGAAATTAAGTCGCATTAACATTTGTAAGAATGCATAAGTATTTGTCAACTGTAATGTGCAAATGTTGCCACATGCAAAGTGTTGGTACCTCCAGATATGCTCCTACTTGCTTAACATATTTCTGTACGGTTGACCATTACGTAAATAATTAACTCCTCCCCATTGCCTTTTAAAGATATCTCACGTGACACCACAAACATAACAAAATGGATACAAATGATATAATATATATAGGTGTTAGGGCTTTAGAACGACACGATGTACAAACATGCAAATGCGATACATTTTTATTGTCATGCTGCTATTGTAGTTTTTCAGAATAAAGTAAAAAAATCGAAAACTAAACAAAATGACAAATTTAATTTGTTAGTCGAAAAATATACAGTATCTGCACAGATCAGTACATTTTTGGCATATTACAAATAAACAACCCTCGAAAATGCCAGTAGAAAAC
Organism: Sinotaia quadrata; assembly: GCA_028829895.1. Taxonomy (NCBI): domain Eukaryota; kingdom Metazoa; phylum Mollusca; class Gastropoda; order Architaenioglossa; family Viviparidae; genus Sinotaia; species Sinotaia quadrata. The sequence continues at coordinate 107,320,654 of CM054178.1, forward strand.
TCGTAATTTTGCGAGTGAAAAAAAATGCCATTTGCGAGCCAGAAAATAACAAATAGGCTACTATAAGGCGATATTTTTTCACAAAAAAATCTGTCTAATTTAATTACTGGCAATCAGTTTAACTAGCCTTCAGGCTAGATGCGTGTAGAGATTGCCGAGAACAGAGAATAACAATTATAATGTACTTTTACGTCTTGAATGCGTGCCATCCTTAGGCGAGAAGCAGCATTTTTAGAGGCATATTCGGTGTATGTATTGTCTTTTATTCGTCACCCACTTCTATAGCTAGTTTTTTTTAAATCTAATTAATTTAAACCTTCAACATAATGAATAACAATGAAGCGATCAAATATAACTTTGTTTTTTAAGAAAAGTTATACTGAAACCAATTGCGTAGAACAATCATTACCCAGCTCATCACAGCAAATCTGTAACAATCATTACCCAGCTCATCACAGCAAATATGTAACAATCATTACCCAGCTCATCACAGCAAATCTGTAACAATCATTACCCAGCTCATCACAGCAAATCTGTAACAATCATTACCCAGCTCATCACAGCAAATCTGTAACAATCATTACCCAGCTCATCACAGCAAATCTGTAGGAGCGAGCGAATTTATTGTTACCGGGGTGGGTGGGAGGATGGTGTGGTAGAGTAGAGGTGTGTTGTCCAGAAATTTAAACAATAGAATAACAAGGTGACAGGCTGATTTATGTTAGGTTAAAAAAATTATTTTAAAATGCAATTATTATGATAAGAAAGGAAATAATAAAACCAAAGTATTTCTTCTTATTATTATGCACAATTTTCGAGGGTTGAAAAATAAAAGTGTGTTGTTGACTGACCTGAAACTTTGAACTGTATTATACATAACATATAGCTGTATTACATATAACGTTATTACACATAACTGTATTACACATGACTATATATAACCTGTATTACTTATATTCTCTATGACAATATTACATATATGATATAAAAATATTAAATATAACTGTATAACAGTTATACAGTAACAGTGTGTTACATATAAATGCATTATGCATGACAGTGTTACATATAACTGCACGTACTACATTACATATAAATGAATGGTATATAACAATATTACATATAAATATATAAGAGCACACACAGCTGCCTTTCAAAACAAGATTTCTTCTTGCCACTCCAAATTCAAAAGTAATTAGACAGTAGATTTCTCTACAGCAGGTAAACTTTTAGATATCAGCCCAGTACAAAATATAATTATTAGTAATAAAAAGCACTATAAAGTCAAGATAAAATAAAATTGAGCAACTAAAAGTTAAACAGATAAAGGAAAATCTATTAAAGAACAAAATGCCAACAATACTATTGATGGTAACCGTGACAGTATGGTAACTATAATAAGAGTAATACTACTTTTTACTAGTGATTTAGGAAAATAATTAAATAATAATAAAATAGAGAACAAAGTAAAAATAAAGCATTTTCTCTTTAAACCAAACTTAAAATGAATACACCCAAGAGTAAAATATTGAATAAACCCATGACCAAGTGAAACGCACAGCTAGCCCCTGATTCTATTCCCGGTCCCACGGAAACTCCCCACCCCCACCTCGAACCCTGGCGCGAAATCGACGTAAGCAGGAAGCGTCTCCCATTTAACTTCGTGATGATTGTTAGCGAGTTTCTGTTCATACACTTCACACATAAAATCAAAATATAACTACTGATGCAACTCATTAAACTGATAATCGTTTATGCAGAACTGAATCACAAATTAACTCAATCACCGTCTACAGAAGGGGAACTACCTTCACGCAAATGCTTACGAATTAAGACCCCTTTATTGCAGACGCCGCGGTTTTAATCAGTCAAATTCCGAAGCTAAGTACTAGTGATCTAACTAAAATAGTATTATTATTATACTTTGAAACTTTACTTATACATCCTTAATTTACTATAAATGGCCTCTCGAGGGAAAACAGTCGTACGAGGTTCAAAATTAGGTTTCCAGCATACAACTGATTCTGAATTACAAAATAACATTCATTCTTCTATTTTAAAACAAGCTCGACGTAGTGGGCAGCTGAATTTGTCAGGCCGAAATCTTACAGCTGGTAACTATTTTCGTGATTAAAGTTAAGTGGTGAGGCCGAATATCGAATATAACTAACTTTGCATAACTACTAGCAGATTTTAGTAAATTCATGAACCATACAGTTATACCGGAACAAATAGTGAAATAGCATAGCTATTTTGTTATGTATACTTTTACATTAGTGGAGCGCTGTGATAGATATTTATGAAATCTCTTACTTTTATTTTATATTTCAGCATTAATTAAATTAAGTATGTGCTTTGACAAATGTTTCATCTTATTCCAATTGACAGTAGTATATTGAACTTCATTCAATAAAAATAAAATAATTTATCTCTACAACAATACAAATATGTCTTGCTAGCTAGTATTTGTGAATTTTCATCCACAAAATACACAAACTAATACTTTATAAAATAATATAAAGATAGACTTGCTAACCACCATCATTCATATAGATTAAATTAAGAAAATTGAGATATTTAAAGTTTTTCCATCCTCATCTAACTGTTGGCCAGATTTTAACTTCCAGATATCTATTCATCCATCAATTTAAAATTTAATTAAATTAGTTAAATCTTCTTTCTATGTCAAGCCAGATTTCTTTATCAGAATCTGCCTATTCCTGTCTACTAGTATGTGTGCATGCAATCCTTCTATCTCAGTATATGTCTGTATATATCTGTTGATGGATCTAAATGTCTTAGTCCTCCCATATATTATTCTAGTAATTTATGTATCTGACTCTATTCTCTACCTTTCTCATTTTATTTACCTGTCTGTCTGTTTACCTGTTGATCATTTAATTTATCTGTGTGTGTATCAAGCAATCAGTTGCCTCTGTATCTTTTTCAATCTGTCCTACACTTACAATAAGTTGGCTATCCACAGTTTTTAATTGCATACTATTAGCAATTACTATTTTAATCTGTTCTACACTTACAATAAATTGACTATCTGTAATTTTAATTGCATAATTATTAGTAATTAATATTTCAATCTGTCTACCGTAGTATTTATTTGAAGAGTTATTGTAAAATGCATCATTATCTTTTTATTTATTTTCCTAGCTTTTCTTGTGTACTTAAGATTATTTCAGGGACATTGTTTTTTTCCTTGATTACACAGTGCCAGACAATGTATGGCGTATCAATCAGGATGTACCTGAAGAGGCTCGCAGTATATCATTAGACAACACAGAGGATCGATGGTGGGAGCAAGTTGACCTGACTAAATTAATTCTGGCCTCCAATCTTTTGACATCAATAGGAGAAGGACTGTCTCAGTTACCTGCACTCACTGTTTTGGATGTTGGTTTAGTGGAATGTGTTTTGAATTTGTAGCTGAACTGTTTATAGTTAGTGTTTTCCAGAGGATGTATAATAAAAGCTAATAAGACCACAGTGAATAATTATCATATTAGGTCTGCTATAGGTCAGAACTGTGATTCCATAAATAAAAGTCATTAGGTCTGCTATGGGTCAGAACTGTGATTCCATAAATAAAAGCCATTTGGTCTGCTATAGGTCAGAACTGTGATTCCATAAATAAAAGCCATTAGGTCTGCTAAAGGTCAGAACTGTGATTCCATAAATAAAAGTCATTAGGTCTGCTAAAGGTCAGAACTGTGATTCCATAAATAAAAGCCATTTAGTTCTGCTATAGGTCAGAACTGTGATTCCATAAATAAAAGCCCTGTCAGAGATTATTTAAAAAATTATGTCTAGATCAGCAATCTTTGAATCAACTTTTGATGATGTCAAAGGTCTTAACAACATATGTCCAAATTGGTAATCTTCTAAATCAGCTTTGTGATATAAATATTTGATACCTTGGTGACTATAATTTTATTTTTGTTTTTATTTTATTTAAATATTATGTTTTCTTCTAATCCATGACTTTCCTAAACATATACTAGGCCAAGTAGCATGTGCACTGCCATAGCTGTTATAAAATAGATTTTTGTGGTCAAATTCTGGCCTTCATTGCTCATGCTATAATTTTACAATACATGTAAATCACTCACATTTAATATTATTTTTAAACTATAAACCATAAATAAAGCAGGGTGCAGTGTGTAGATGTACAAACAACTGGAGAAAATTTCAAAATCAATCTTGTTTTTAACATTTTCCAATTAAATGATATGTCTTTCACTTTCTTTCAAAGGCCTATGGAGCCAGACTGCAAGAGTTAGTGGTTGTCTGCTTGAAGCTGAAAAATCCTCTACAGAGTCTTTATGTGTGCTGATAATTATCATACCATTGACAGCCCTAAACCAGAGATATTTATTGGTTATAAAAGAAAGGCATTTTAAAAAGTGTCGAATACTGATAACAGTATCCAGTGACAATGTTGTCTGCTACAAATATGTATTCCTAAGCATACCAGTCAGATAGATATGTCTCCTTAACACATCTTTTTGTTGATTCAATCTTACTTTCAAAGCATCCAAGTTTATGTGAGATTCTAAAAGTGACCAATTTCTAAAGAGTGGCTCAAAGCAAAATGCTTTCCCAGCAACAGTTTTGCAAAACTGTGTTGACAGATTGTGTAGTAGAAAGAGATTGTTTAAAATTCATTATTACTATATTGTACTAGTCCAGTTTTTGTCTGGTGAATACAGATAATGAGATATCCACTGATACTGATTGCTTGCTTTTCAAAAACAAAATTGGGGGTAAGAAGAAGGGATGTAACTATACAATCCCGTTGGACAGATAGACATTTTATTTTGTCAGTGTTCTCAAGTACCAAGGAACTGTATTTTTTAATCTTAAAATCTATTATTATTATTATTATTATTATGACTGAATGTTTTTCTTAAAGAAAAATAACAAAATCTGATGACCTTTCTTATAATTATTATTAAATGTTGTGTTTTGAAGATCCATGATAACAGACTTGAATCTTTGCCTGAGGCACTAGGAAAGTTAGAAAACCTTCAGAAGCTTGATGTAAGGTAAGAAAGACACCTCTTAAATATTTCTTTGTTACGTGGATAGACTATTTGTTTTCCTTTGATTAGTAAGAAATGTCAAATGACATTTTAATTCTAGGCAACTCATTCTTGGTACAATAGGCTGACTTTGTCCTTTGTGGCCTTGGTACAATAGGCTGACTTTATCCTTTGTGGTCTTGGTACAGACGGCTGTCTTTGTCCTTTGTAGTCTTGGTACATTAGGCTGTCTTTGTCCTTTGTGGTCTTGGTACAATAGGTTGTCTTCGTTCTTTGTGATCTTCGTACAATAAACTGTCTAATTCAAAGTTTTGCTCATGCACCTAGTACATTTTTCTATATTGTATTTTTCAGTCGGAACAAACTGCAGGAGTTACCCATGTGTGTTGGGCGTCTTTGCAATTTAGTCAGCCTGCATGTTGAATATAACAAACTTACTCGACTCTGCCCTGATGTTGTAGATCTTTGCAAACTTGAAGAACTGGTGTGTGAATTGGTGGTTTGGGGCCATTAATAGTTGTAAGGTTTGGGTTATATGTTTGTAGGTGAAAAACTGAAAAGTCTTAAATATATGTGGCACTTGAAGCAAAACTGTAATGTTGGTTTAGTTATTTTCTTTTAATAATCTTTTACTTTGTGTACTTTTTCCTCAAGATAATGCTTAATTAATCATATGCACAATTGACACCAAATGATATCATCCAAATATAAATGTTTTGTTTTAAGATTTGAAACCATTACTTGTTACTTCAAAAAATAATATTAATAATAAATTTTTAATTTTGTTTAAAAGACGCCTTAAGATTGTCAGTTTTTTCTTTAAACATTAGAAACATTAAAATATAATAGTTAATCTTATATTAGATGAATTAATCTTATATTCAAATGATAATATAATCAAGAAGTATTCAAAGAAAAAAAAACTTTTATGGTTAAATTCTAGCTGCATCACAGAGATGATGCTGATTTAATCAGGTAGTATGTCACTCATACATTTATACTTAATTTTATTATAGAAATAAATATTCAAAATAAAAATATTTATTTTAGCAATTTGACAAATAGAATATCCAAAAATATCTTAAGTTATTTTTATTAGAAAAATAATTGTAAATCACAAAGTAATTACTAAATCAGATGATTTTTTTTTTTTTGTATTTCAATGCACTACTACATAATGAAATATAGTCATATCTCATGTAATGAATGAGTTTCATTCTTATGGACATTCTTAACTGATTTGGTACTTGAGTCAAAATTTAGTATCTGTTAATGAAACATCAGCAAAAATAATACATTCCTACAGTGATAACCAGCTTACATCTACTAGTCATCTACATCTGAACTAGTTCATTCGTTCATAAGAGTATCAAATAGATGTCACTACAGAGTACATGTAACTGAAATTTTAAAAAATGTAAAATTAATAAGTCTTTTAGGCTCATTTTTATCAGTGGACGGCTGTAATTCGAGGCTGCCAAAACCTGAGACCTAACTGTTTGCTCATAGTTAGGGAGGGAAGGAAACTTAGTTAAACAAACAATCTTTTAATCTTAATGAGTTTGTTTTATAGAGAAAGACAATGTATATTTTATATTTATAAACTAGTTATTTAATTCTCTTTCTGAAAAAAATGACTTTGCTCTTTTAAGATTTTAAAGACAACTTATATGGTATCATTCTTTTACTATTTGTTCATTCCTTTTTTTGAGAAAAATATTGTTGTTTTATTCTTCTTTTGAAAAGGAAAAAAAAGACAAAAATTATATTTTATTTCTCTTACACTAGGTATTCAGCCCTCGTTCAGTGAAATAGACTTTTATTCAGTTTTATATATTTAAACAAGGTAAAGATATACATACCTAGTGACAAATGCACACAAACACAGTTAAGCATATGCACAGTCACATGCATACTCACAGTTTCCTGCAAAATCATATAGACAATCCCATGCAATAAAGATAATATTAGCAGTAAGACTTGAAACCACAGATTTGCTGCCAACACCTCTTTATCTTTACCTTATTATAAACTATTATAGTTTGGTTGCTAGACTGATCATGGTATATTTTATCATATGTCTTAGGATGTTTCCAATAATGAACTTAAAGAATTACCACAGTACATTGGACATCTTACACACCTGAAACGTTTCAATGTTTCCAACAACAGTCTGCAATCCCTGCCACAAGAGATTGGGGCCATGGATGGTGAGCTACACAAGTATTATAATTATTTTTGTAGAGATTCATAATATACTATTGTGAGATAGATTTTTATACAAACAAAAAAAGGACAAAAATGAGTAAGATTTATCAGTGTTTGTTTGGGGATTTTTAAACAATTTTTTTTCTATAGTACAATAACATGTTTGCATGCCTAGCTCACAGATTGTTTGCAATTTCTTTAAATGTTATGACATTATAATGTTTAAAACAGTGATCTTTATCTGACACTTCATTTTCTATTCCTTCAAATAATGTCAAATTATTGAGGAAGTAAAAAATATTCCTTGCGCATTCGAGATCACATCTGTGGACTTTGAATTTTCCAGTATAGGACAGTTCACTCATCTTGTGCACCCATCATTTTCTTCTGCTCACACTCCCACATGCACATCTTCTCTTATTTCACTTTATGCATCCAGTCCATTGTTAGCAACAGCCAAGTGCACAGTCATATTTCATTTTATGCATCCAATCCATTGTTAGCAACAGCGAAGTGCACAATGTTCCTAACAGTTTTCAGCTGACACCCCAAGGAGTGACTTGGGATGAGAAGATAAATCCTACTTTCTTTTTAGATTTTCAGTTTTTCATCCTAATTTTCTTGCAGATCCTTCTCCACCTATCCAGTCATAGCCAGCACCTCTCCTTTTCAAGATTGGATATTCAAAGTCACTGACACAAATTTGAAACAGTTTATTTAAAATAATATTTGTGTATAATGTTCTTTGTTTGCCCCAAAATGAAACATTGATACACACTTTCATTGCAGAAAATCATTTTTATGATTAATTTTTTTTTTTAAATCATTCCCTGATAAGCATTCTAGAGTACCTCACCACCTTACAGTCATATGTACACCATATTTCCTTACAGATGGGCACCCTAGTACCTTGCTCTCTCACATGAGAATATTTTGTTGTAACACAGAGTCAAGCACATTACAGTGCCTCCATTTTCTATACAAGTCAGCTTTAATGAAAAGCCAAATTTTGAAGCCAGTCAAAACTTAGTTCATTTTCAGATCAGAGTTTGATGTCATTATTTGTTGCTTACTTCAAAAAATGCTTTACAAAAACTCTTCACCAAACAATGTCATTGTTCTATGTATGAATCACAAAAAAGGCAGCCATTTTCATAGCAATTCTGAATCAAATCATGTTATCTGTTCTCTTCCATTAATTTTTCTTCAGTCCAAGTGAAGAAAGATAATTTTGTGGTTTTGAGATGCAGGCAGATCATGATTTGAATACTCATGAGACTAAAATAATGTTTTTATTATGGACAGCAATAGAAGTGAATCTGACTCCAAATAGAACCAGACCCACTGATTCATGCTGACAGTATATGGACTGCACACCTTCATATACCAATGATTTTAATGCAACTGGTACAGATAATGATGGATTTGATTTAATTACTGCAAAGGTATTAGATTCTTTTTCTTTATTTCCTCGAGTGCTATTGGTAGACATTGTCCATCACACCAACAGATTCATTGTGTTTCAGCAAGGTGGACGTAAGTGTGCCAACTTTGAGCAGAAAACACTAGCAGAGATGTAAACAATTACTGCATACAATGTTTTAATGGGCCTATATCAGTTACCAAAGACTGATCTCCACTGGTCAGCAGATCTTCTTATTGACAATGTTGGCATACAGTCAGCCTTCAGTGAAAATTGTTTTATCAGCCTGAGATCATACCTTCACATCAGTGACAGATGAGCAAAGCCATAGAGAGAAGACCCAACTCAGTGCAACTTAAATCTATGCAAGTAATGTGGGCCCCCATACCACCAAAAACCTGTAAAGTGTTAGTACATTAACAATATATCAATACCACTCACCCACACCAGAAAGTAATGTTGTGCTTATGATTAGCAAGTATTTGTTTGTTTTAGTAACATCTTATAAAATTATAATATTTATTTTTATAGCAGCACAACTAGTTAATGCATCAAACTCTTCTAGAGTGTTTATGTTATATTTTCATGCATATATGGGTTCTTGAATGTGCAAAAGTAATTATTAATTAGTTCATTGATCAAAATTTGAATGCTGGGAGTAAAATGAGGTGAGTACACAATTTTCCAAATGTAATTTATACTTTGAAATTTTTTATTATATATTATTATTATTATCAGTTATTAGTGTAAAAAATATATAGTATCACTGGTTTTCCAACAGTGAGTCAGGCTTTTGAATGATAAAATCTATTTTGAGTAGTTTTTATTACTATCATAAATTGATTATGATGTTTTGTGGGTATTATTTCACTTCAAACATGATAACCAATTTTTGCTTTTACTTCATAAAAACCCATGTAAGTTGTCATCTATAAGCAAATTGAAATGTTTGAGATGCGTATGGAATGAAGGAGGTGAACTAAAAAGTTATAAATATGTAAATTCTACCAAATAGATATGTATTTTGTGCACAAAAGTCCCATCTAGTTTATAAAGTGCATGTGAGACAAAACACTTCTCAAACACTCCCTTTTACATAGTAATAACCTTGAGATTTGTTATGAATTTGTGTAGATCAGTAGAAGAGAGTCATGTAACTCATCAACTATTCTCTGATGTTTTCCACACAAAACTATTTACAACAAATATAAATACAACTCACCACACCAGTTCAGAGCTTACTAGTACTATAATGGACTAAAATGATGGTCACTGACATGAATATGGTATTACTGAAATAGGTTTGTTACTTACTACTAATTTCTCTACGCTTTATTCTATCATTAAGTGTTTCAAACAGATGAATACAATTATAATCTATTAACTACTTCACAGTTGATCTCTTGGGTTCTGTCTATGCCAGTGGTATATAATATGCATTCCGAAAGAAATGTCAGTCATGTGGTCAGCATTCATTTATTTTTACTGCCCATCAGAATTTACTGCCTTTGAGCTACAGAGAAATCATGCTCACTTGTAAAAGGGCTTGCAAAACATCTTTTTCATCAGCAAGCATTTTAGTGTCACTGTTCACAGTTCTACATTTTGGAAAGTGCTTTTATTGGTTACTTATTGTTGTGGATTCATTATGTTTTTGTTATATTTAGTTTTTTTATTTGTAAGTGTGTTAACAGACCTTAGTATTTTATGTGCCTTTATTTACAACCAATGTAATTGGATTTAGATAAGAGTCTTCTGCATATATCTTAAGGTTTGAGATATTTTGATGCAACACACAATCAGCTGACAAAGTTGCCAGAGGAGTTTGGCTGTCTTAGACATCTAGAACAATTGTACTTACGGCACAACCAGCTGACTTATCTCCCTATCATGCACAGTTGCGTAAACCTTAAGGTGGGTTAATGCACAAAAGAAATTGCTTTGTTGCTTTCTTTATTTTTTGTGTTTTATAATTACTTATTAAATTTTATAATTTTAAAAATTATTTCTTGAAACTCTGTTTAGGCAATTTTGACAATAGATACTTTTTATCAAATGTCTGAATCTGGTAAATATATCACAATTGAAATTAATAAATCTTTGCAAGTAAATTCACCAGCAGTTATACTATACAAATACAATTAATTATTTTTTTTATATAGTTAGATTGGCATACTTTTGATGCAAAATGCAATACGAATTGTAATAAGTGCTTTGGGTTGTTATCTTGCCACTAATTCATCAGACTGACCATTTTTCAAATTGTAATAATTCATTCTGTATTTACACTTTCACAGTGTGTAATTATATGTTTAGTACATGATTTAACATATAAAAAATTTAATATTAGAATTTTACATAAACAATTAGATGTATATAATGATGGTGATGTTTGTATTTCTATTTTAAAATCACAACATTCACATTCAGAGAACTTTTGCAGCAGTATGTTGCCATATAGCTCTTTACAATCTGACTTCCTGACAGAAAAAGAAAATAGTTTGTTTGACTTCTTTTTGTTACATAGTACACTTTAGTCTTTAGTGTAAATGTTACTGTTTTATGTTTGTTATTGAATAGTTAATTAGTAACCCATAAGAAATCCATAACCAAATAGTAATAATTATTAAATGCATTTGAGGCATAAAATAATAAATGTACACAGTCTTTGAGCAGACTGTTTTCAGGATGTATATTTTGTTGTAATATCTCTTGTTATACCTCTGATACATGACTTGCTCCTACAAGATCACTGAGTTTGTAATATGATTACATGACTTGCTCCTACAAGATCACTCAGTTTGTAATATATTTACATGACTTGCTCCTACAAGATCACTCAGTTTGTAATATGATTACATGACTTGCTCCTACAAGATCACTGAGTTTGTAATATGATTACATGACTTGCTCCTACAAGATCACTCAGTTTGTAATATGATTACATGACTTGCTCCTACAAGATCACTGAGTTTGTAATATATTTACATGACTTGCTCCTACAAGATCACTCAGTTTGTAATATATTTACATGACTTGCTCCTACAAGATCACTCAGATTGTAATATGATTACATGACTTGCTCCTACAAGATCACTCAGATTGTAATATGATTACATGACTTGCTCCTACAAGATCACTCAGATTGTAATATGATCACTTAAGCAAGAAATAATATAATTCAATGTGACTTTATATGTGAATATTCTCTCCACTATTGTTATTTGCATGTCATCACAGAAAGTATGTATCATTGCTTGATGGTATCACAGGATGCATATGCCATTCCTTGCTGTCATTACAGGATAGTGTGTCAGTGCTTAATGTTACCACAGGATGCATATGTCATTTATTATAGGCTTCTACTCTTTTTAATGCTTATATTTTACTTAAGCTATACCTATTGTCTTAAATGTCCTTCATGATGAATATATCATAACATAGTGGATTAAAATTTTTCATTTCCTTTGCTTCATATTTTACTCTTCATTGAGTCATGCAGAAACTACATCTACCGCTCCTAAATGTCCCTGTGTAATGAATGTCATTGTGCAATGGCTTCAAACTTTAGTTTTCTTTCTGTTTATCTTCTTTTTTTGTCACGGATAACATAGGAACTACATCTGGGCAATAATAACATCAAGGGCCTGACAGCAGAACATATACAGCATCTAACATCCATAACAGTCCTTGATCTGAGAGACAACAAAATCACAAAACTTCCAGAGGAAATTGTGTTATTGCAAAACTTAGAGCGGCTTGATCTCACCAACAATGATCTTTCTCTGTATGTATCATCTTTCACTAGATCAGTAGATGAGTTGGCATGATTAACCATTCTGTATTTAATAAAATAGAAGGCCAAAGTACAAATATGTTTTTGTATCATCTGTGTTTAATAAAATAGAAGGCCAAAATACAAATATGTTTTTGTATCTTCTGTGTTTAATAAAATATAAGGCCAAAGTACAAATATGTTTTTGTATCTTCTATGATTAATAAAATAGAAAACCAAAGCACAGACTTGTTTTCACACTGATTTAGTACATGGTTTGGCACAAGCACAACATTTATCTCTATGTCTCATTATTTATAGTGGTATTGCAGGTACAAAGCTAAAGTATATTTATGTACTGAAATTAATAGAAGCATATTTTCTTAGCAGATGGTATGGCAGAAACAAAACATGTAACTCAGTGTGTCTTCTTTTATAATGGTATTTGCAAGTACACAGCATTAATGTCTGTATATGTATCTGCTTTTTAGTTGTATGATAAAATATGCTTTGTAATATATATATATATGTATGTACTGTCTGTATTATATTTCTGACTGAATATTTATTTTCAGTAATTTTTTATTTTATAAATATCTTCCTTACAGTTTACCATATGGGCTTGGTACAATTGTGACCTTGAAATCCATTGTATTGGATGGAAATGCAATGAAATCTATACGACGGGATATTATAATGGTACGTATTACCTCTTGGTACCAAAATATGTTTGAATGTATTCTTGTATACTGCTGTATGCATTCATACAATAGTATATATTCATTCTCAATTTCCTCGTAGAGATGATTGATTTGTCTTCCTGTTCATTGATTTGTCTTACAGTAAGCATCATCACTTTATAAACATAATTGTGTTATCTGTAATTTCATTGAAAGGCAACATATACTTTTTAAAAAAAAATAATGTTTACTTAATTTGACTGTTGTTTTAGTTTATAATATAGATGATATTTTTTAGGTATTCCCTTTTGTTTCTGAAATGTAGTTAGCACTTGCTGTATAATATCACTTTGTTGGGTTTGTTCTCTAGAGAGGCACGCAAGAGTTGAAAAAGTACCTCTGCAGTCGGATTGAAGAACCCAATTGCAAAGTTCCAGAAAAGTCAGCTTCAAAAGAAACTGTAATTCCGGGAGGTTGTGGAGAAATGCTGCATGCCCATGAAATGCAGCAATTTAAAAATCTTGATTATAGGTTATATAGTTAATTTTAATACTTTCAAAGAAATAATTAACTAAATGTCTACAAGTAAAATTGTAATTTTAATATTGTACATTTTTGCAATATGATAATACCCTGTACCAAGTGCTTCAGAGGTTTTATAGTTATTATGTGTGAGAGTATTTAAAGTTTTGATTTGGAGGCATAATATTAAAGGATTTTAATTTTCTTAGTTTGCTGAATAATTTTTGGAGGATTTTAAATTTTTGGGATTTTGTTGATATTTTTTCCTAATTGAGTAATTCCATGAGTGCTTCTGTTTGCAAATAGTTAGCACAATGCTGTCACACTGTTGTCATTGGTTTGAAACTCATGATTGTAAGAAAGAAAAATGAATTGCTGTTGTCCTCATGTTATTTCTGTTTGTAAATTCTTAAAATTCAGTTATATATTATCAGTTTGCATATTAAATAATTAATTTTATAGTATTTGTAAATTATATTTATTATAATATGTTATATAAACTGTTTGATTGTGTAGAAAAATAATGTTCAATTATGTACATCAATTACAGATTTTAGAAGTACAATGTTAAATGTTGATGATAATGACAATAATGATGATAAATTTCACAATAAGCAGAAATAGTTTATGAGGTTAGTAAACTAGTTCATATTCTTTTGTGCAGACAATAAATGCACTTTCACAATGACCATTTAGTGTTTATCATATGTGACATTAAGCAAACCCCAAAACACACCTTCTGGCTGGCTACATGTGTTGAAAAGAAAGAAGATAGGTAGGATAAAACAGAAGAATGATAGACTACAATAAAGCACTGAGCCCTAATATATAGCCAGGAATATTAAATAAAAGTGACAGGCTACAACATGTGTGTAAATAAGCCACACCAACACAAGTGATCTAAGCATCAACAATTATATATTTGTATATATAATTGTATATTTCTATAGGGGAATGAAAAAGAACTGGTGGCTACATATAGCATAAACAGTATGATGGATAATTAGAATATATAGCGGTCATAATCATGACTATATGAGTCTCTGATAGAATTTATTGTGCTCTGAAGCATATGAAGAAGCTATGAGCACTGTGGTAGTTATTGAAGCTATATATGAGAGAAGCTGAAGTTGATTTTATAGCCCACTTATCTCACTATGTCCGACATTGTCATCTAAGGTCTTAGTGGGTCTTTATAATGGGTGGCATATCTGGTCTGTGGAACTGTGGTTTCTGGCCCATGGTATATTCTGCCTTGGTGTTGTATTTGTGACTGAGTCAGCATTGTTAAAGTGCTGATCTGTCAGTAAAAGCACAGGGACTTAAGAGTTTGTTCATGTTCCCTGAAGAACACTCTTACACATATAGAGTCATAAAAAATCTTATGTCCTAAGTGGAATATACAGTAAATAAGATAACATGATGAATGTCAAATATAAACATAGATATAATATTTGGACATATAAGTAAAACCATACACCTTCAGCAGTATAATAGACAGCAGATGGGTTTCTGCTACATCAATTACTGGCAATTAAAGATGATAGCTCATACGAAGTGTTATTTGTGCTATTTAATGCCGGGAGAACCTCTGCAGTGGATCATGACAGTCTGCCGGTCAGTAGTGGTTCAAACAACACATTCATAATGCTGTTCAAGCAAGGTGCCGAATGGTCCATATGAAATAAGTTAGTATGCTAACTAGGCCATCCTTTAGCCTGAGGGTAAATGTTGACCATCCTAGAGATAGGGTTTAGATGTAGGCTACTTTTAGTGAAAGTGTGCTACATAGAGATAGGGTTTAGATGTAAGATATTTTTAGTGTAGTGTGGCTACATAATGTCATTATGTGATATCATGCATATGTTAGCATTGACCAGTTAGTTCTTGTGGTACATGTACTTTTGACCTGTTTTATGAGTACTTTTCATAGAATAGTTAGTTCTTGTGAGTACTTTTCATAGAATAGTTAGTTCTTGTGAGTACTTTTCATTGAAGATTAGTTTTTTGGAGTGTACTTGAAGAGTTAGTTCTTGTGAGTGTACTTTTCATTGAAGAGTTAGTTCTTGTGGTGAGTATACTTTTACATTGAAGAATTAGTTTTTTTGGTGAGCATACTGAAGAGTTAGTTCTTGTGAGTGTACTTTTCATTGAAGAGTTAGTTCTTGTGGTGAATGTACTTCTGTATTGAAAAGTTAGTTCTTGTGGTGAGTGTATTTTGTATTAAAGAGTTAATTCTTTTGGTGAGTATACTTTTGCATTGACCAGTAATTCATATGAGCAACTGTTCAGTCAACAACTCTGCTTTGAATTACATTTAGCCATATAATTCATAGCATTATGTTTAATTGGCAGTGAAAAGAAAGCACACGAGTTGCCACTGGAGCTAGTAGAGAAAGCTCAAATTGTTGGTGTGACTACCGTGAATCTCTGCAAAAACCAATTCTTGCAACTACCTGGCAAGTATGTTCCATGAGTATTAATACCAAAGGAAATTTATTAAATACTTTACATGTGTGTGTGGATTGGGATGGGGTGTTTGCATGCATGTGTAGTTGCTTGTGTTTCTTGATTATGTTGAACTGCACTCTGACATATCATTTTGATTTTTGTTACATTTCTTATTGTTTAGTATGATAAAATCAGTATGACAAGGTGTGTGTATACTAAACGTGCAGATGACATTTTATCAGCTTTTTATCTTTATTTCTTGTGTTCTTTCTGTGCTAGTTTGATTCTTCTTAAGGAAACTTTAACAGAGTTAAACATGGGCTTCAACAGAATTACATCACTGAGTCAAGATATTGTTTCTTTCACGAAGCTTGTACTTTTGGACTTGCGGTAAGCAATTTAGTCCTAATTATTCCTTACTATGCACCCTTCCCTTTTCTTTGTTGGCTGTAAGGATTGCCATCTTATAAGAAATAATTTAATGCCCATGCTTTTGAATTTTCCATTCCTTTTTATCGATTTTCAATAATCATTATTATTATTGTTATGGTGTATAATTCACTGTTAGCAATGAAGAAGTATTTTGGTTAGCTGTGCAGTCTGCTTGAATGTAGGGGACGCTTCCGGCTTCCGCCGCTTTCGCGTTTGGAGAGGGGGGAGAGGGAGGTGGTGCCTTTCTGCTGCTGCATGTGCCCTTTGAGAAAACACGTCTGGCCGGCAAAGGTGGACTTCAAACTCGGTGATCTGTGGGTTGAAGTCGATGTTGTTGGTGTTGTTGGTGTTCCTGGCGGTGGCGTTGTTGTTGCCGTTTCTGGTGTTATGGTGGGGGGGGGGTCTTACAGAGCCCAGGCTAGTAACACAACAGATCTATACCCAGTGTGTACATGTGCCCGGGTTGTTCGACTTCCCGACCTCCTCACTGGTGGCGTTGTTGTTGCTGTTGTTGTCGCCGTGGCTGTCCCCAGTGTCCATTGGGATGCCTGAAGGTGGGTGCTGGTGGCCAGTACAGATGGTCGAGTAGCAGTTGGATTAAATCGGCCATTGGATGGTTAAAATAACCCCAAGAGGGGTACTGTTGTTCGTGGTACTGCCAGTGTTGTTGTTGTTGCTGTCCGCGATGTTGTTGCGGTTGTTGTTGAGGGCACTGTTGTTGCCTCCGAATATGTGGTGGTGGGCGCTGTCTTTTTTTCTTTTCGCCCTGTTCTGATGTTGTTAGTGGTGGTGTGGGCTGGCATTCTGATATTGTTGCTGTTGTTGTTGTCGTCGCCGTTGTTGGTGGTCGAGGTGGCGTCGCTGGTATAGGTGAGAGGGGTACGGCCTCGAGCTTCCTTGAAACCTGGTCCAGTATGGTATCAAATTCGTTGGATTGTTGAGGTTCATTCGTTCGGACGTTTGTTGTTTGGATTTCTTTTTCATTCTTCTCAGTGTTATTTGTCTGAGTATTAGCGGCTTTAAGATGTTTTTTTTTTCCTTCTTTGCCTATGTTTGAATTTTTTTTTCTTCAGTTGTGGTCCTTTGGGTTTGTGTTTTCTTTACTTCCGTCATTGATACTGGTGTCTGAGAAAATGATGTTTTGCCTTTATCTTTTTCCTTCATAGTCTGTGTGGAGTTAATTTTGGTTTATGGCAGAATTTTCTAGACTATGTGTGTATTTGCTTCCTTATTGCACATGGCGACTGGCGTGGTTTGTGTTTCGTTTTCCGCTGTTCTTAGATTTCTTCTCGAATGGCTCCAATGCTGATGTATTAGAAAAGCTTCACGTATACCACGTTCGTTTTTTGTGCAAAATAAACCCCACAGTAGCCTTCGATATGGAAGTTTTATGCAGTCGATTTCATCGTCGAGTGACAGGCAACGAGATAGCCATAGGTTGTATTCTCCGCGTTCTTTCAAATAGAGGGTGATTTCCATGGCTTTGGTGTGATTCATGATTTTGTCTTGTTCACTCGGCCCTGAAAAGGGCAAAGGGCTAATGTTTACTTGTTCCTCCACCCCTGAAAGGGGAAGGATAGTAGAGTTGATAGTCGATTGGGTGGAGCGTGTTTCCATGTTGAGCTTGAACGTGCTTCTCCGTCGGTGGTCCGATGCGAAGTGAATGATTATTAGAAATTATCTAAACTTGATGAATTGCTTTTGTAGTCCTGATTTTGACCATACTGACTATTAATAAAATTAAAATCAGTAGTGCATTCCTGTGTTTCCACTTCTCTTCTCAGTCTTTATTTACTAATGGAAAATAGAGACTTACTTGTTCTTCAGCATTCTTACCACAGTATTGTAAGCATTTGTTCTGTCCCATTAGTTCACCAGCTGCACCAGTTACCGACTAAAAGATTTATAAAATGAAAGAAAAGTAAAAAATTGAGTTCACAACCTCTCAAACACTTGCTAGGCACCTCTTACTGATACAATGTGCTGTGTAACATCATTACAAATATAAAGATCAAGGTAACAGTTAAGCAAATTACTGACACTTAAGTTTAAATTGTGACATTCACTTTGTCAACAGAAACAACACCTTAACAAGCCTTCCTGATGGAATAAGTTCTTTACAGACACTCCGAGAAATTGTCCTGTCTTATAACAGGTGAGTTTTATGTCTCATTTGTGGTTATATTGTTGCATTGTTGACAGATGAGTTTTATGTCTCATTTGTGGTTATATTGCTGCATTGTTGACAGATGAGTTTTATGTCTCATTTGTGGTTATATTGTTGCATTGTTGACAGGTGAGTTTTATATCTCATTTGTGGTTATATTGTTGCATTGCTCATGCTTTATTGACAGTAAATTCAAGGCACCCCATCTTAGATAAGTCTGTTAAATGTATACCAACATCAATGTGATGCCATATTATTAATAATACCTCCATAAGTCTGTTAAATGTATACTAACATCATTTTGATGGCCTTAATGATACCTGCTGTAAAAATTAATTGCATACCTAAAGAACACCATAATGCATATTATTAATGATACATACATTCTTAATATAGTAAATACTAAGGAAGAATGTTAGCAGAATTAATATTTGTACGCAAATGTGAACTTTCTTTTGCTTACGATACAGCTGACACAGCTAAAGATTCTAATCATATTGTCTGCTTGCATTTTTTTGTGTGATACAGTGTATTTTGAAATATCTAACAGCACCAAAAGTGAATTTTGAATACTAGTGACCAGTTATAATCTACTATTTGGTATCATAGCTTGGGATGTCTTTTAAACTCTTTCATTGCTTTTGATGCAAAGTGATGCAATTAACAGTAAATAATATGCATTCAGATAGAAAGGGATTAATGAAAATCATATTGTTTTGTTACTCCTGGTTCACAATTCAAAAGTTTATTTGAAGTAATATAGCATATACACAGATTATACCTGCTAATCATGTGCACAATCATAATTTGCCAAATGTCTTGAAATGTCTTTCGTTAATTATCTTCAATCATTGTCCTTGAAATAGTTCTGCTTACAGGGATTAAGTTGATAAATATGTTAATTATTAAAATATAAAACAGCCTCTCAGTAACTGATATAAATTAAAAAAAATATCCATCATGTTTTTTTTTTACTTTCTGTCATGCATATGATAATAGGCTCTCTGCGATATATCGAGGCATGTAATATTGAGGCACCAGTGTATTTGGTGAGTGATTTGTATGCACTCGGATATATATGATAAACCAGTTATACTCATAAATATGTCAAATGATTTTTACTCAATTATACATGGAGGGATTTATGCATATTAGTGACTTGTACTCACATATATGAGTGATTTATACTCAATGTATATGGTGAGTGATTTGTACCCAAATGTTTATGATAAGTAATGTATTCTCAAATATATATATAGTGAGTGTTTTATACTTAAATAATATGAAAAATTATTTTTGCTTAAATACATATGGTAAGTGATTGTTACTCTTGCATATGAAATTGATTTATATCAGGCACATATGGAAAGTAGTACTGTCTTAGTAGTTTCTTCTTTCGCACTTTTAATTAACACATGACTTTATCTTCACAGTTATTATTCAAAACCTTTATTAATACCTTTAGTGCCAAGATCAGATTAATAGTATAGAAAATAGATGTACCATAGGACTAAAGGAAAGTAAATCTGTCAGATTTGTTCTTTGTCTCATATTCACTTACTGGGTTCTATCGTTGTATTCAGGTTTTCAGTAAATAGTAATTTTTTTAAAATAAAACTGCATAACAGTTCTTCATAAAATAATTAAATGTTTGAAAACTCAATTTTGAAAGGGTTCAGTGGATAATGCATTTATTGTTTTATTAGATTTACAGAAGTACCCCACTCACTGTATAAGCTGAGAAAGCTGGAGATACTTTTTCTTAATAACAATCAGATAAGCACCATCGATGTTGCCGGTTTTCTCCAGTTACCAATGCTGGCCACTTTGGATTTGCAGAATAATAACATTAATCAAGTGCCTCCAGAACTCGGCAATTGTTTTGCTATCAGGTTTGTCAACAGTATTGAAAAAGTAATACAGCTACACTTTTTACATGTTTATTTTGACTTGAAATCAGAGTATAATAATTAAAACAGACTATTATAATCACTTTTTATGAGTAGACACTGTGTACACCAGACAATATGGAGTTACTTACATCATACACACAAGAACTAAGGACCTACACACAAAGGGAGAGATAAACAAAAGATAAATATAAGATAGAATTCATTAGTGATGGGTCCTAGGAATAGTGAACCTTTATCACACTGAATTCTTTTTTATTGCATGCTAGAATGAACAGTGTAATCCAGCTTTGAAACTAACATTTTAATATAATTAAATACATTTATGAAATTTTCCCCATTTTTTATAAGTAGATAATATATACATATACATGTAATTGTAATTTGTGTAAAATAGGTGAAAATTTAAAGGGTTATTTAAATAAAATAATATAGAATGTAGCAAAAATATTTTGGTGAATTTTAAATACCTGTAGTACAATTTTTTTTTTTTTTTGTAGTTTGTAATTTTGGATATAATTTTACAGAAATATGCATAATGTATTATTTCACTAAAATATAAGACATCAAAGTTTGTAAACCTTAAATTTGAATTAAGAATACATTTTCAGATTAATAACATGAACTCTAAATCAGTTGACAGTTGTTATCCATAAAAATGCACTTATCTATCATAAAATTATATATTTAATGATAAAATGCAAATTTACAATTTTAAAACCTGAAAATGTTTAAACATGAGGTTTTTACCAGTTTTGACTTCACTTATTGATGTTTGGGTTCGCAGAATTCTACAAACATTCATTATAATTGCAACAACAAAAATCAAATATAATATTACCTGATAGTGAAGTAAATTAGATTTGAATGCCCAAATTTTAGAAACTTCAGAATCCTCATTTGTATTATAAACTCTTATTTTTCATTATACAACTCTTCAGTGGAAAGATATTTTCTGATAGACTCACAAGACATCTAAAGATGAATACCACCACCAGCCTTTCCATCAACATGAGCCACCCTCACCACATTATTCTTTATTTCGAATCTGCTAATAATTATTGTATCATTTACTTGGCAGCCATTGTTTTGTGTTCATATATAAACAAAATAGTAGGGTTGCATAAATAGTTCTTTTGGGGATCCAACATCAGTTTAACTCAAAATGGTTGACTCATGAAAATTGGAATTCCATTCCAGAAATAAGATATGATTTTGGAAGTTAGTTATATCCAGAGTTCTTAGTGCTCCAGCTGGGAATTCCTGTTACCCATACCAAATCTTTTCAAAGTCATCTGCAGCATAATTAATATGAAATATCTCTAATACCATTGTTTACTCTGTGATGGGTGGATATTTTTGCCAAGCCATGACTGTGTATTTCAAAAATATTTTAATGGTATGACTCTGTACTAAATTGATTTGTTGGTTGCTTTGATTTTTTCATTCCTGTAAACTTCTTGTCAGTATGTGTTAGCTGAGCCTCAGCTGTTTTGACACAGACAGCATCTACATGTTTTTCTTAAGGTCACTCCAAAGAATATTTTCTCTCACTCCACTTGTTTTAAATGTTTAGACTGCAAGGGTTTCAGGAATTGCTTTTGTGAATATGAGGTGACATTATTCACACTTCTAACACTCAGTAAGAGGTACAAAAATTAATTATTTGAGATTATGTTATTAAAAGTGATACATAGGGTATAAACATCGACAAACATCTAACTAACTAGGTCAATGAGAAAAGTTAGGTAGTGGGGGGATGGGATAAGGGATGCGGTTGGTCCGAAACAGTATGATGTTAAATTTATAGGATATCCAGACTAGTGGGATCCAAATTAGTGAGGTTTTATAGTATGCTCATCAACAAAAAAAATTATAAAATCAATACAACAGTTTAACAAATATAAATATGGATGTAGCCTTTATCTTTATAAATTTCACTCAGTGTTTCAAAATACCATTCAGTACAGTAAATTGTTGAGATTCTAGTATAGTGCAAGTAGACATGCAGTGTACTACAGAAATACAACTGCATTAACATATATCTTAGTTAATTTTTAAAAATTACATAGCCAAAAAACAATACAATACACTTTTCATTTAATCTATTTTGGAAAATGTGTGATTCAGTCACTCATTACATCCTACCCATATTAATGTTGACAGACCCAGGTACTCTAAAGAAAAACAACAGACCCAGGTACTCTAAAGAAAAACAACACAGACCCAGGTACTTTAAAGAAAAACAACAGACAGACCCAGGTACTCTAAAGAAAAACAACAGACAGATCCAGGTACTCTAAAGAAAAACAACAGACAAACCCAGGTACTCTAAAGAAAAACAACAGACAGACACATTTGCTATAAAGAAAAACAAACGGAAAGTATCTGTTGAAGTGTATCTAATCTGTGTCAGAATTTATTTTCATTTGATTTGATCAACTATCACCATATATCTAAGTTTAATTTTCTACTCATCAAGCATTATCTTTAGGATTTGGAGCAGATTCTGCCATTCTTTTCTTCAGGCTTACAAAGAAACAGAAATATGATGAAAACACTTATCAGGCAAACATGCTTTTTTTTGGTAGTGTAAATTTATCTTTACTATTAACCATGGTGAACTTGAAGGTCTGTGTATATTTAGGTCTTTGATGATCCTTCTTACCATTCAGGTTATCCTAGCCAACAGTCTACCAGAAAGGGCATTTCCAAGACATTGAGGAGACAGTTGAAGTGCATGCAGTAATAATTACTCTCCAATGATATAACTAGGAACCTCAAGTTTCTTGATCACTCATAAACACTCTTAAGCAGGGAAAAAAGAGGACTATAAACTTAACTTTATAGCTTGTTAATAACTTATCTGGGGGGTAAACTTATTTAATAATAAGAAGTAATCTTTTTCCTGAATACATACCAAATGATCATACACACTGTATCCTGTCTTCCCATGGTTTTTATCTTGTATCTTGCGCTGAGAGGTACTAGAATACTTAAAGAGACACTATTCAAGCTTGCTGGTGAATTCTTATTTATCTTTTGGTTCTCTCATCCTTTGGTGGATATGCCCTTATTTTTAATTTGTTTGACATAAGTCATTTAGAGATATGAGCCCTTATTTCTAGTTTGTTTGACATAAGTCATTTAGAGTTATGAGCCCTTATTTCTAATTTGTTTGACATAAGTCATTTAGAGTTATGAGCCCTTATTTCTAGTTTGTTTGACATAAGTCATTTAGAGTTATGAGCCCTTATTTGTAATTTGTTTGACATAAGTAACCAAGAGCTCTAATATTGTATACTCTCACCTGGTGAGTATTCAGGGGAAAAAATGTATTCTATATAGAAACATTTCTGCTATTTTCCTAAAATTTATAATGAATGTAGAGTGATTTCTGATTACAGAAGTCTGCAATTGGAAGGTAATCCTTTACGAAATCCACGACCAGCAATTCTGGCTAAAGGCACCTCTGCAATTATGGAGTATCTACGAAGCCGCATTGTAACATAGTGGTATCACTCACAGGATATGATGACATTATTGAAATATTTTTCAGCTGTTTTACAAACTACAATAAAAAAGGCAACAACAAAATTTTTAACGTAAAAACTAATAATTTTGCATTGAACTAAATGATGTAACTGAAAAATCATTTTCAAACTCAAATCAGCATTACAGAATTCTTTCTGTACACTATACATGTTTCACAAGCATAAAGAACATGGATGCTTGCAACCTATACACAGCAAATGATGTTTAGTTATTGTTAATTTTTAATTTATTGAAAAAGTAGAACACCTCCACCCAGTATAATGTTGTCTATTATAATGTGAATTTGAACATAATGTGGTAAAGAAAAAATTGTTTTCTGTCTCATCTACAGCACTTTCATTGAAAATAATCCCACTTTATATATTTACTGATTACTGTTTGTATATTTACTATATACATTTTATATAGCCCTGCCTTGGATCAATTGTCAAATCACAAAGCCAAGCTTATTTACAGCATTTTGAAACTTTCACTCTAATTTTCATTGCATTAAAAAAAAACAGTTTTGTCTGCAAGTTGTAATTAAAGTCATAATGTTGACATTTTAAATCTGTGTATGATTTAAAACCATTCAAAGACTAAATTTGTTTACAAGATATCAGGCCTATATATGCTGACTTTAATAACATTAATGCTTGCAGTCCTAGTGAAAGCCATGTTAAAAGAGTGCCAACCTAAATCTAATACTAATAGTAGTAAAGTTCAAAGCAAAAATGTCTTTTATTTTTAATCATTGTATTGAATACAATTGCAAATATATATACACAAAATGAACAATTGGTTAAAGAAGAACTGGCTTTAATAAAAAAAATAATTACAAAGATAATGATTACAACTGGATCACTTATCTAATAGTATTTTATAATAGACCTGTTGCAATTAATTGATATATATATATATATATATATATATTGTGATAATTTATATATATTGTGATCATTTTAATTGATCTAGAAATAGAACAGGCTCTCTTCTTAATGTTTAAATTGATCAACTACATCATCAAACTCCTTGTTGGAAATGGACATTATTGGTCAAATTATTTCTTTTGTTTTGTTGTTTATAAATTGTGACCAGACATGCACAGAGTGGTTTTAACTCCTGTTACAATAGGGAAGAAGGGCAGCAACTTTTACAAATATTGCCCATTCTAATTGTAAATGCAGTGCAAAGTAAAATATGTGAAGCTTTGGAGCATCTGTGTTCTCCCAAAGCTACTTAGTCAGCTAGACTCATATTTATTTCACGAACTACACATTGACTACTAAGTTTTAAAAAATATTTATGCCAGTTTACACATTATATAATTAAAATAGCTGCCATAGTGCAAAGACTTTTAAATTGTTTGCATAAATTGAATTTAGATCAGAGAGCATAAGAAGGGGTTCTTCAATAAACAAATGACTTGGCTGTGATTGGACTGTTGTTTCATTCAAAGGTTTATTAGGCAAATGTTTTGACTGGTAATAATAGATTTTCAAACTGTCTGTTGCTTTGTCATCAATCAAATCAAGAAAATCAGGGAGTAATTTATATATCTTTATTCTTTTTAAGTCATGCACTCAGAATTTAAAGATTTGTGTTGCAGTAATATGAATAAAGCACTTTGTAATACAAGATTACAACACTCCTTTCTTTTGTTCTTTGGGTTATAATTATATTTTTTTATCTAAACATACAGCTCTTACAAAGGAGTAATATGTGAAATTAATTTAAATGAACACAACTACTGGTTGCCTCCCTCTCACCTGATTCACCACCTTTCTGCCTCTGGTAATTCTTCACACATTTGCTGAATATAGGATATAAATAAATAGTTGAAAATAAAATCACTGAAATAATGTGGTAATTTACTAAAAGGAAAGTCCTGTTTTGATGGTCTAATAGAACTGTTCAGTTTTGAACAATTTTTAATAGTAGACTGTTTTCTAGTCTCCTTACAAGAATATATTCCCAACATTCTATGAAGCAAAAATAAAATTTAAAACTTGTTTTAAACACAGTTTTGTTGCAGTATAAATGATATACAGTAGACAAAGTATACTTTTTACAATGAGTAAGAAAGACTGTTTTTAAAATTAAAAATATGCTCCTGAAGTAAAAAGTTTATATTTAGAAATAAAATAATAGCATCATAACATCACCTAAGCAATTAATGGAGTCAGAATGGTTGCTCCCTCTTATAGTATATAGTGCAATAAAAAAAAAAAATAGTTACATCATTTTTCTACTTGGTACAATAAAATTAGTAACCCCCTCAGTTTGCATTAACATGATCATAAAAATCCTGTCTCTACAATCAACCAAACAAAAAAGTAGTAGTATACAGTGCAATAAAAAAAAAAATAGTTACATCATTTTTCTACTTGGTACAATAAAATTAGTAACCCCCTCAGTTTGCATTAACATGATCATAAAAATCCTGTCTCTACAATCAACCAAACAAAAAAAAAAACCAAATGTACTACCATATACAAAAACGAAAATGGTTTAAAATTTTAGAAAAAGGATATTTTAACAATAATAAAATAATTACTAAATAATAGTTACTTATCAGGAATTGCTACTAATTAACTAATTGAAAAATTAAGTGAAAATTACATCCTTGGTTTCTTCTACCAGAAATGGCTAAATACACAAATATGATTGTATACAATTTTTCTTAAATCAGTTATTTAATTTTACTGTTTAAATAAACATACACAACTTCTTTTCTAGAGGTAAATTAACAAAATAATTTATGCAAAACTGAAATTAAATATACTCTCCCTGTGCAAATAAAAAAAAAAAAAGTCTCTCATCAATCTACAGTACTTTTCATGTCAGGATCTTTCAGTTTATGTACTTTTTGCACGGTAGATCCCCACACATCAAACTTTTCCAAGAAATCACCAAAGATCATAGGAGTGGATGAAAGAGAGGCTGTGTCTATAAGTGTTTCATCTTTTGGATTTTCCTTCAGCCACAGAGCCAACTGTACCTGAAGTAACAACAAAACTAAGAGTAAAATTATAGGTTATACATCAAGAAAGTGTTTCACGTGACAAGAGATTTACACAGAAAAATGTTTAAACAGATATATAAGGGATGAAGAATACTTATCCTTAAATACTAACATGAGAAAAGCAAGTTTATTTCAGTAAGTAAAGTCTTAATAAGAAAAACAGAATTGCTCGTGTACTGATTCAACAAAAATTTAGAATTAAATATTGACAAAATGTATAACAACATTGAAGTCGGAAATAATAAAAAACAACAGATAAACATGCTCATGTAAAATCTTACTGTTAATTTTGCATAAAGGCCTAAATAATCCTCTTGAAAAAGCTAACACAAATATGATTGTAATTTTTTAAATGTTCAGTAAATACAATGGCACAGTAACTTGCACTTGAAAGATTCACATGCAACCAAGTGTGTGCAGTGAACACAGAAGTCCCAATTAAACACAATGGCAGAGGGTGAAAAGAATCCATCATTGCTTATCCTCAAATAATCTTAGCCACAAACAAAATCCATGGCTGGGAGATATGGCAAGAGGATGATACCTTTGCTCTCACTCTTGCCAGAGGAATATCATTGCTCACCAACTAGATATAGTAAGTCATCTCAAGTATGCAGAAAATGTTTCTCTTTATGAGGCCTTCATCTATAATCTAGTTTATCTCTAAGCAGGTTCTCACATCTTGTTTGTGTCATTATGATATAAAATTATGGCACTATATATTTGTTTCAGTTAAATTCTTATTATCCATGGATGTGTCAACGATGAAGAAACTTGGTAACTTATCATCCACATCTATCCTATTCTAATAAGAAATGGAATAGTTACTACAATCCCCTCCCCTTCGTCACTAAAAAAAATATAAAAAAATTTCCTAGTGGCTTATCTCTGTCATATATAAAATCCGTGAAAGGAAACTTGTAGGTTCCAGCTCTCTAGTGAAACACTAGTAGCTAACAAGGTCTAAAACTTTCAGCATCTTTATGTTGATTTCTACTAGTCATACCTTTCAAAACAAACAAGCCAGATGACTATCAAAAGTACTTTAGAACATTCACATTTTCCACACACAAGTGCCGTGGAAAAATTCTAAAATAAATTATAGGAGATAATTCCCAAAAATGCACACAAGACGAGAACAAAGACAACTCAAGGAAATAACTAGTTCTTCTGAAACAAAACTATTCATTGAATGTGTCTCTTTGCATTGAAGCAAGAAACAGAAATGTCACTGAGTCTGACTGTTAGAGACATGGACAATGGGATGTCAGGATTTCTGTATCCTGAAGCATCTAGTTTGGACTGTCTCCTCTCATAATACATTTTCAGAAAAGCAGATTGTCTGGACAGCTTAACCTCATTGTTAGGTAAGGTATATTGGAGCACTGGGTGGCATGATGAAAAACAACAATATAGACATTTATTCTACATTTACCAAACATTCGTGTAAGATTTAATAGTATAACAATATAAAAAATAAAAAACGATTTAAAAAAAAAAAAAAAACTACCTGCAATCTATTCACTTCATCAGCCCCTGCACCCTGATTGGTGTTCCCACTTCCAACTTCAGAATGTACAAGATCAATTAGCATCTCAAAGCATGTGTGCACCCACTTCAAATAGTAGCCTTTTGATTCTGTGAAGATAAAAATACAATTCATAGTAAACACTTTGAGTTAAAGCCTTTCAACTCCTGGAAATAATGACATAATTCAAAGACAAACCTGCTAAGTAACAGTTATTGTATCATTTGACAGTCTGGAGTTCATGGCTTACCACCTACAATATACCAAGATTATAACTGCTTGTTTTGAGAGAACTAATTTTTTTCTCACTATCTTTTCTCTACATGAGCCACAGTAGACTTTTCTTCCTGGAATGTTCTCAATTCTGGTTGGTTCCTGTGGGCACTTCCTCTCCTCATTTTTTTCTGGAGATGGGTGGTGGTTGGTGTTGGTGGTACTTAGGTCATTTGCCAGTTTTCGTGGCTAGCTATCTTTGTGTGTGTGTGTTGTTTTTTTAAACTTGCCTCTTTGTTTTAGGGTGAATATAATGTGTTTGTTTCCAGTTGTGAATGTGTATGAGTGAGTTTTTGATTAGGGTGGGTGTAGTGTGTTTGTTCCCAGTAGTAAGTGTGTATATGCAGTTTAATTTTTTTTTGTTTGTTGATGTAATGTGCTTGTGTCTAGTTGTGTCAAAATCTTTGACAGAGACCTGATTACACTATTGGTAAATTAAATGCTAATCTTACTTCCTTTTTATACTTTAGAGTAAAAGTTGAGTGCATACTGATTTTTTAACAAATGCATTTGTAATGAATTCATGTAGATTAATGTTAATTAGATAATTACAAGACAACAACCTATCTTCATGATGACTTGTCGGAGATAATAAATGGCCTTTTGTATGTTGCCCGTCACTTTGTAGAATGTGCCAAGTGTAGCATACGACAGTAAGAGATAATTACTGTTGCTGGGCTGGCATAACTGCAAGTATTCAACACTGAGTGCCAAATGTTTTTCTGCAACCTCCATTCTGTAATAAGAGATGTTTCTGTATTATATAAAAAGATTATATTATGGTAATATCTAAACAACCATAAAATTATTTTCACAAAAACAATGCATTTTTTAAAGTGTGAGATAAAGGTAAATTGCAAATTGAGATGTTAAGAATAGCAATTTGCATTTTAAGTCCAATATATAAAATGCATTTTGGGTAAGTTTATTTCATAATTATATTTAATTACATAATTAAAATAATAATTACAGAATATATACAAGTTTACTCATTCATTCTGGAAATGTGTGTATAGGGTTTGACTCATTCATTCTGGAAATGTGTGTATAGGGTTTGACTCATTCATTCTGGAAATGTGTACATGATTTGTCATTTATTCTGGAAATATACGTACATGGTTTGACTTACTCATTCTGGGATGTATGTACATGATTTGACTGTTATTTATTCTGAAAATGTATGTATATGTTTGACTCATTCATTCTGGAAATGTGCATACATGGTTTGACACTTATTCATCTTGGAAATGTGTGTACAAGGTTTGACTCTTATTCATTCTGGAAATGTGTGTATGGTTTAATTGCTATTCATTTTGAAAATGCATTCATTGAACTATTTTCTGCACCTTCAAAAATCCTATTTAAAAAAATCAATTTATGTTTAGCACAAAAACCCCCGTCAAGTGGATCTTTTCAATATTCCTATGCAGGTGATTACAATCAATGTTTTAGAGAGTGCTTGAGGGAATGTACATTACAAGAAATCAAACACTCTTTCTCAAGTTTCATAATAAAAAGCAGTTCTTTTCATTTCTTCATGACACAGAAAGACAATTAACTGCATGATTACAAGCAAAGGTTAAGTCTATTATCATGACTGTACAACTAGCTATATTTTTCATGGCTTAGAACTAAAACAATGCATAAAACTATCATCACTAGAAACTGTGCATATTGATTCAGATATCATAATTTAAAAAATAAAATTTCTGGTTCCAATTACACTAACATACAGATCTGCCATCACCTTTAACCCTTCATTGTTCAGAACATAGAGTTGACATCTAGTAGAAATGCAGCTTATTCTGTTCTGGACACATAATACCCATCTTCTATATAGAAATTAATGGGAACATACTCTAAATTTACTTGCTTGAAAATATGCTGAGTGGCATCCCTTTTACCATTTCAACATATTTCGTATCAAATTATATATATTTTAGGCTCTAGAGAATGTTTTAGCAATAAAGAAACAAAATTAATTCATCAACAGATTGTAGTTGACATAATAATTAATGTATGTACCATCTATCCATGGAAAATGATGATTAACAGCAATCAAAACTTCTTCAGAAGTTCTAAATGACTTTGATAGTGATGATGATGACTTTAGTTTAATTTTAATTTAATTAATAACTTTAATAAGTTTTATGATAATCTAATTCTGATGATGATGAGTTTATATGCCACTGCAATGAAAACTGATGATATCTGCATACTCATCGCTTGCTGAGTGAGTGATGTCAAAAACAAGTTGAAGCAAGAGAGAACAATGAAAATGGTATATCACTAGGGACTCTTCAGCAGCTGACAGAAAAAATATTATCCCACAAAATAATAACTGTAGATATAAGACATTAGGGAGAACAAGAGGATGTGTAGAAAGCATGGGCAGGTATCTAGCAGCATGATTTCTATTAATGTTGCATAGTTCAGAACACTTCTGCACAGAATCCAAACAATAATTTGCTTCTGCACAGAATCTAAACAATAATTGTGTATTTTTATGCTTACATTATTAGAAAAAGAGCATTTTCATAAATTTGACACCTAATATTATTCACTATGCAAAGTAGTGAAGCAATCCAAATATTTATTTTAAAAACAATATTTCTAAATACATTCCTTTACACAAATAAATATGTTATAACTACTTGACCAAAGACAAATATGTCAGAAGGAAAATAAAATAATCAGTTAATATATATGAGAGTTTCTGAGCTATTCAAATTTTTCCTGTCAAATGGAAAAAATTCAAAATGGGTGCAGGTTAATTAACATTCTCTTATAAGTTACATGTCTTTTGATTTATATAAACATATTTCAATCATTCAAAAACCTATGTCGTTTATATATATCACTATTGACAATATGTTTTAAAATGCAGCAATGTGAGCTACTTTTAAAAAGAAATTTACAAAATAAGACACAAAATATTACATTAAAATCATTCAAAAATAAATATTTATATGCCATGTACCTGCTGTATTTTCTAAAAGAAAACATAATTTACAGTAGATTGATATCTTTATTTGTTTTGGAGGAATTGAGATTTAAATGTCTATGTATAAAATTATGAAAAATCATCTGGTTTACAGTTGATTTTAAAATGTCCCTTGAGTAAAGTGATTCACAACAAATAATCATTATTGCCTTAAACATTGAGAATATTTATTGTCAGGCATGGTCCATTATCAACCAAACTAAAATGCCTACTTGGTAGTATAAGTAAAGGCTTGAATTGTCTTATCCTCTTCATTAATGACATACTTGTACATCATATTAGTCCTTGAGATGAAGATTGTTGACATAAAGCCACAATCTTATGGATACTAGCACTCTCATACACAGTGAAGGAGAAAATCACACTTTTTCATGAATACAATCTTTTCTTATAAGTTTAGATTTTCCCTTTCTTTGTTCTTTCTGAAAACTTCACATTATATGTTTTAGAGAAGTTTGCAAATGTCAACAAATTGTGTTAAAAAACAAGAATGAAAGAAATCAGTACAGTTGAAGAGGTGTTAGTGGCATTATGTTTTTTGTTATTATTAATTATTCTTACAGTCAAACAGACAAACAGTTACTCAAAAAAATATTTTAATTACAACATGGAGTACACAGAAGTTACATAGAAACACTTAAGTCCTATAAATATAAAACTCCAAAGCTAAGGAGTTCACACTTGTGTCAAAGAAAGCCACAACCAAAGAAACAAAAGTGAGCTGTAAAAACATTAAAGGATGTAACCAATTAGTAGTATGATACACTTTTCATTTAATTTTAACTTATTCTTGTTTATTCTGTGTTTGTCAAAGCAATTTTCAGTGTGAAGAAATTTCCTTTTCTTATATTTATACAGACCTACAAATTTAATCAGTGAACACATATAAAATATTTAGTACAAAACAATAGAAATAATAATTATCTTCAGATTCTTTATACATCACATTATATAATGTTAACAGGATAGAAACTAATCTTATAAATTGATGCAGTGACCTTCATCAGTTTCAACAAAAAATTGTTCAGTGACATGTCAATTTATATATTAACAGGCTAATGGGAAAGAGATTAATAAAAGCTGTGTAACAGTGAATAATTAAAAATAATCTGCAACACACACATTGAATATTTTAGTAAAGGCTATTCCACTCAGTAAATGTCTAGGTAAAATATATACAACTCAGTAAATAACTAAAACCTCTACAACTCTGTTCATGTCTTAATGAACTTCAGCAACTCCGTGAATATTTTATAATCCTCAACAACTTGGTGAAATGTAATAAACCTCAGCAACTCAGTTAATGTTTTTATAAACCTCAACAACTCAGTGAATGTCTTAATAATCCTCAATAATTCAGTGAATGTCTTAATAAACTTTTACAACTCCATGAAAGTCTTAATGAATCTGTAGGTCTCAGTGAATGCCTTAATAAACCTGCACATTACTATGAATATCTTAATAAATCGTTCAGTTATGTGAATATCTTAATAAATCTGTCAGTTATATGAATATCTTAATAAATCTGTCAGTTATATGAATATTTTAATAAATGTGTCACCTATGTCAATAACTTTATAAATCTGTCAAATATGTGAATGACTTAAACAACTATATAACTCTGTGAATGTTTTAATAATACTGTGAATCTTGATGATTATCTTAATAAAAGTATATAATTTGGTCAATTCTTAATATAAGATGCACATCTCAGGGAATTTTTAGTAAAATCTGTAAACTTTAGTAAATGCTCTAAATATCACAAAGAGCTTAGTGCATAATTTTTGCTTAATGAAAGCTGCACACTTCAATGTTTGTCTTAATATACCTACAGAACTCAGCACAATACTTGTACTTAATGAGAGATACATGCTGGAATGAATGTCTTACTATGCTTATAGAACTCAACACATGACTTGTGCTCAGTGCAAGCTATATACTGCAATGAATGTCTTAATATACCTAAAGAACTCAACACATGACTTGTGCTCAGTGCAAGCTAACTCATCTTTATAAGACTCACAACAACAAAAAGTTCAAATAATAAATGATTTGAATTTAAATTGTTACTCACAACAACAAAAAGTTCAAATAATAAATGATTGCAATTTAAATTGTTACTCACAACAACAAAAAGTTCAAATAATAAATGATTGCAATTTAATTGTTACTTACAGTTTTTCATTTAAATCAGGATGCCTTGTTAAAATACAAAATTAAATTAAATTAAGTTAAAATAAAATCAAATCATAATTTAGAGTAATTATTTAAAATATATTAATGTAACTATGCAAAATCAAAAAGAAAGAATATTGTATTTTAAAACAAATTATAGGATTTGTAAGTTTAGTTTGAAATGCATTTTAACTTATTTCAGTCTCAATAACACTAAAAATAATTCCTAACCTTACAATATTTTGTTTGTTTTCTATATCAATTCAATTTGTTAAGTCCAAAACATAAAATAAAACAAACTCTCTCACAAAACTTCTAACAATTTCTTTTTAATTACAACTCAGTATACAGCATAAATTAAACTTTAACTAAAATGTAGACATCAATGGATATTGTAAACAAATGCTTATGCACTGGTTTTCTTCTAGGAGCAATGCATTTAATATAATTTCATAGTACAAAGGTTTTGGCTTAAATTATCACCAGAGCAGCTTTTATGAAAATATATTTAATTTTGTTGTGGGAGGAGTTACAATCAATGGTACAGATTCTGGCATTTGTAAAGAAAAATGAAGCTTTTAACAGCATGAGACAGTATTTACTGACTCAGAAAAAATAAAAAATAAGAAGAGAACAGGATATACATGGAATGAAGAGGATACAAAAATTAAAGGAAACTGATGAATAGGACAAATGGCTTGCATTATTATTAAAAAGAAAAAACTTAATTTATAAAATAAAGCACTTTGCTCACTCATTCATCTTTGAATAGATCTGACCCAGCAATGTGAGTATTTGTGCAGCTTTGAGGCTAATTTCACTATAATGTTTGGTGACTATGGACAGTGCTTGCTGAGCTTCAGTTTCTGCCCAATGCAATGTTGAGTCCTGTACTTCCTTTGGACAATTTAGTGACTTCCACTGCAATGCCATTGCTAGAAACATTTAAAAAAGAATTGCACGTTTACAAGAGAGTGAATGTTATTGCAATGCCTAGGAAGGAAGAGTTTTAAAATAATAGATTAAAAGAGAAAACAAATACTCCAAAAAAGATATATTTATGGATACTCTCATATATGAAGATTTTAAGATGTACTAGACTACTTTTTCTCTTCCAGAGCTACCAAATAAATGCTAAAAACTGAAGCAGTGGAAAATAAAATAAAGAATCTGACAATAACCAGACAGTGTCAGGATATTTTTTTTAAAAACATGTTTTTCTTAATAAATATTTAAATAATTCTACAATGTTCATACTGAATACCATTAGAAAAAATCTGGTCTTACACTTGTGACTAGCAAAGAAATAATATGCAGTTTGGATCATTTTCAGATATTTTCTCGCACTTACAAATATCACTTGAAAAACAAACAGAAAGAATGGAATCCTTACATCTGGTGAACAGTAGGTGTCCTATTCAAATATTTTTTACTTAACAAATACTGCTTAAAAAGCAAACAGAAAGAATGCAGTTCTAATATCTGGTGAATGGTATGTATAGTTTGCAAATATTTTTTTTCCACTTACAAATACTGCTTGAAAACCAAACTGAAGGAATAGAGTTGCTATATCTAGTAATTAACACTACAGTTCTTATATAGGATGATAAATACTAGAGTTGTTATATTTATTATAAGATCTAGCTAGTGTCATTATATCTGGTGATAAGCATTAGAATCATTATATCTGGTGATAAGCATTAGAATCATTAAATCTGGTGGTAAGTACTAGAAT
Organism: Sinotaia quadrata; assembly: GCA_028829895.1. Classification (NCBI taxonomy): domain Eukaryota; kingdom Metazoa; phylum Mollusca; class Gastropoda; order Architaenioglossa; family Viviparidae; genus Sinotaia; species Sinotaia quadrata. Next base: position 107,356,550 of record CM054178.1, read on the forward strand.
CATTATATCTGGTGATATGCACTAGAATCATTATATCTGGAGATAAGTATTAGAATCATTATATCTGGTGATAAGCACTAGAATCATTATATCTGGTGATAAGTATTAGAATCATTATATCTGGTGATAAGCACTAGAATCATTATATCTGGTGATAAGTATTAGAATCATTATATCTGGTGATAAGCACTAGAATCATTATATCTGGTGATAAGTATTAGAATCATTATATCTGGTGATAAGCACTAGAATCATTATATCTTGTGATAAGCACTAGAATCATTATATCTGGTGATAAGTATTAGAATCATTATATCTGGTGATAAACACTAGAATCATTATATCTGGTAATAAGTATTAGAATCATTATATCTGGTGATAAGCACTAGAATCATTATATCTGGTGATAAGATTAGAATCATTATATCTGGTGATAAGTATTAGAATCATTATATCTGGTGATAAGTACAAGAATCATTGTATCTGGTGATAAGTATTAGAATCATTATATCTGGTGATAAGCACTAGAATCATTATATCTGGTGATAAGTATTAGAATCATTATATCTGGTGATAAGTATTAGAATCATTATATCTGGAGATAAGTATTAGAATCATTATATCTGGTGATATGCACCAGAATCATTATATCTGGAGATAAGTATTAGAATCATTATATCTGGTGATAAGTACTAGAATCATTATATCTGGTGATAAGTACTAGAATCATTATATCTGGTGATAAGCACTATTGGTACTCTTGCTCTGTATTCTAACTCCATTTCTCCAAATAGATATGTAAGCATCAAACACCATTTCTCCAAATAGATATTTAAGCATCAAACAAACTCCATTCAATACAAAAGCATTATCAAAAATATAGAGGTCACTTTGTTATAACAATGAGGTGAAAATATACCAAAGTTTGAGAGGTATGGATGCAACAGTGGGTGTTCATCAGGCAGCTGACTTCTTGCAATGCGAATAGCTTCCATTGCATGAGTGTAGTAACTGTCATCCGTCAGCACAATCTGCTGAGACATCAGTGCTTTACTAAGCGTGCGATATGCTGATGCCAGATGCATGCTCTCACATCCATAAGTCACCTCTGTCAGTTCCAGCAATTCCTGGATCAAATCAAGAACACAAGTTAAATGAATTTTCAACTGACACTTTTTCAAGATCAAATGCTCATATTCAAACAGGTCTATATCCACCCCACTTATAATAACATTCTAAAACGTACTTAAATTTTATACTCACCTAAAGCCATTTAATTATAGTTTTTAAAACATTTATTTTGGTACACCAAACACAAGCTAAATTTAATAAGTTTTGAACGCATCAATAATAGTGGTAATACTGTTCTAAAAAAGGAGACGCACTCTGCCTCATAGCCATCGTGATTTACCTTGGCAAGCTGCAGTGCACTGGGTCCCTTTTTAAACTCATTGCAGAAGTGGCACAAGGTACTCAGAGCCTTTAAGAAAATTGGGTGATGCTTTCCAAATTTCTCACTTAAAAAAACAAACATGAGTACATGTATTACCAGTTAATTGGAGGGAAAACTTACAGTAAGAAATATGAAAACAAGAAAAAGAAATAATGTCCTAAATCACTCATTACAAAATGTTTAGCAATAATCATTTCAGATTTTCAACTTTATGCAGTATGGTGAGGGTAGTTAATGGAATGTGGCAATGGAATATATCAATTTTAATCAAAGTTTAAAACAAGAATTAACAATATTCAGTCTTTTGAGATTCAGACAATGAAAACCAAATAAGAGATAAGAAGACAGCAATTTACAAAAGAGATGAACTTTAATAAAATTCTATTAAAAAATAATTTAAACAAAACATGACAGCTTTTAAAACAAAAGACTAAATGGAATAAACACCCTAGTTATATTTTTAAAAAATAGTACTCACTGGGCCAGCTGAACTGCATATACAGCCAACATCTCAGCTTTTTTCACCTGCCAGCAGGCACAGTGAGTCATCACTGCCTGAGTAAGAGTTTCAATTACTGCAGCATGATCTTCAGGATCAACTTCCTGAAGTGTCAACATAGAGACATAATATTTAAAGACAGTGCAACTTAGCTGAGGCACTGAAGGACAACAGTGTCAACATATTATATATTTAGAGACAGAACATTTAAAAACATATTATCAACAAAGAGATTAGAAAAGTTAAGATAGAAATACCAGCAAAGAGGCAGAACAACTTTTTTTAATATACAGGTAAATTAGTCTATATTTTTTTTTAATTGCAATTTAAGTTTACAAAAAGCTGCAAACTTCTGTTGGCAGTTCTGGTTATAAAGTGTTTGCACTAGAACTAAGCTAAGGAATTTTATTAATCATCATGCTCAAGGTCAACAGGAATATTTTTATGACATCATAACCATCATATATTGCTAATGTTATCCACTCTTAATTAAATGCTGTCTTAAATTAAATAATATTTAAATAAATAATCATAATTTTGTATTCCAAAATGCAATTGGATTTTCAGTATTGCTTCTTATTAACATAGATATTAAGTGCATCCAAAGGAAACAAACATTTTAGTGTTCTAGTGAACTAATAATACAATAAAATAAATTATACTGAAATTGTGCAACTTGAATTCCAATTTAGGTGCAGTCAACCAGATCAACATATTTAATTACAGCCTTTTTATAAGAAATGTACAAAGGGTGATTCTCATCCCAGAAATCTATTCTTTCTCAGGAATAGTGAGATTAATTTTTTTTTTTTAATTAAACTATCCTATCTTATTCCCTCCACCAATGCACTGTATAAACTTCATGGAGTGTTATTGGAAACAAGTGTGAACAGTTTAGACTAATTACCTGAAGGGCACGTCGGGACCAACCAAAAGCAGAGTTAATAGATCCAAATTCTAAAAGCATTGCACTTGTTTCTTGATGCAGACGGCCCTCGAATAGTATGTTTTGACCAAAAGAGATTAGCTGAACTTGATATGTCACTTGTATGGCTAAGAAGTAGGACTGCTGGGCCTTGACCAGCTGACCTGATCTATTGTATACACCCATTAGTCTCACATGAGTGTTGTATTCATCAGTCTAAACAACAACAAAAAAACCCAAGAAAATCACAAGTCTTTTTTCTCATGTTACTCATTCAAAGATTAATTTTAAAATGTTGGTGATGATGTTAGTGGTGATGGTTGTGATGAGTATGATCAAGGATAAGATGATTATAATATACACAAATTACTGTCTTTGGTAATCAAACATTTATATTAATTATATTTTTTCTTGTCATTACTCATTATATCAATCTATGTTAATCATTGTGATTAAACAAGCCAAACTTGTTATATTAGGTAATCTAAATTAATCTGATTTTAATCCACTCTAAATAAATAAAAATAAATTAAAATTATTTTCAAATTTGACATATAGTATAATCCAAATAGCAGGCTTCCAATACACATTTTTATATTAATTTATATAGCCAAGAATTATTTGTATTTGAATAAATAAATTTTGAATCTAGCTGATCCAGCTCAATAAACCAATATGTTTTCTGTCATGAAGTGATATGCAGAGTTATCACACTATAACTGCAAGTATTAGTCAATGACAAAGGTGTGTGGTGTGTTCTAGTTACAGATAAAATATGAACAGTAAATTATTTTTATTTTTTGTCACCGATACTAGATAACAGAAGTATATACACCACTTTCATTCAGTATTACAGAACTTATAATCTACTGTTAATATCAAAAGTGAAATGACTTTTATTTACTTCTTTTAGAATTTCAGTTTCCATGTGAATTTTGTAATTACACCTCAGTTTTAAAATGTAAGATAATGAAAGCACAGTGCAATTAAAATGCAAAGCTAAAACTCAGTTACAATGCGAAATTAAAGTATAGTTACAACTTACATTATAATTCAGTTACAACATGAAACAATGATTCAAGATGGTAAAATATATTTGACCTAATCACTCAATCGTTCCTATGGTAAGAAGTCTTTTAATGGTTATTGTAAATATGGCATAAATGAAATCCCCAAGAAATTCATAATTTTTAAAAATGGAAATGAAGCAATTAAAGGAACCTATTGGTACTACTGATAGAGCTGCAGCATGAGTCTCTAGACACAGAATATATACAGAGAGAGAATCAAACAAGATAGACAGGCATGAGGCAGATATGTTTATTATATTATTTATAATTTAATGTCATTCTTGATAAAATATCTTAATTCTAGTCTCACATTTCCTCAAGAAAATATAGTACTGTCAGTTTCACACTAACTTGTATTACATTTCCTCAAGAAAATACAGTACTATATCAGTTTCACACTAACTGGTGTTTGTCTACCTGGTTATATTTTTTAATTTACACATTTACATTTAAGTACAGGTACAGAATATTATTAGGCTAAAGCTTAAAATTACAACATATAAGACACAAAAGCCATGATTTTTAAAGATAAGTTTCAAAGTACACATGTATAGGATTTTGACTACCTTGAAGAAAAAAAGAAACTGCATTAGATTCTGAAGCAGTTACTTTTAAACCATAGTATTAGTAATGCATTAGAATCCTCAAGCAGTTACTGTTAATGACAGTAATGCATTAGATCCTGAGGCAGTTACTTTTACTATAGTGCTACATTAGATTCTGAAGAGTTATTTTGAATTACAGTACTATGTTAGACTGAATATGTTACTTTTAACTACAGTACTGCATTCAGCCAAAATGCTAGAAAGTTTGAAAGTGTTGACATGCATTCACTTCTTAGAGATGTCTGTTTTATTTAACAGTAATTAATGCTGTAAGGAACTGCTAAGACACTGGCATATTTTACATTCCAGGTATTTATATATATGCTCTTTAAAGATACAGGTAAAAATGCTCTTGAAAGACAACGATAAATCTGACAATATTTCAGTGCTTTAATATTACTCAAGTACTCACCCATGTTTCCAATCCAGGGTTAGCTCTCAGAAAGCTAACCACAGACTCCAGCAAAGCCTCTGCCTGCGAAAACATTTCCATGGTAATTAGCCAGTCTGATAATCTGAACCCAGTCTGTGTTAGCTGCTTCTTTAGCTCTAGTGATGGGTCAGCAGAAAACATGCCCAGAGTATTATCATAGCTCTTGCAGATGTCTCTGATTATGTGGATGTCAGCACTTTTCAAAGTATGAATGTATTTCAGATACAAGTGAAAAAGTTGAGGCTGTGCCAGCATCTCTTGCACAGGACTGCACAAGCACAGTTCAAATCCTACAGGCAACTGGCGTCGACGGGCCAGAGCAAAAATTACCTCTAATTTACGAAGAAGACTGAGGGCAGTTTCTTCCTTGAATATCTGTGCACGAGCCTCTGGTGTTTCTTCTTTTTGCAAGGCTTGAATTTGCTTGGTGGGAAGGTTGACAAGTGACCTTCACAGCAATAGACACTATATAAATAATCATTTTGGCACAAAACTGGTTTAAAGAGGATGAAAAGATAATGGTTGTCATCACTTTTGTCTCTTTATTTATATATGTGTGTGAAGTCATTCAGTTGAACAAGCAAATAATTTAAAAACTGACTAAAATTGTTATACTGCCTATAATTTTGCTCATTGCTTTTATACTATAAGAAATAAATTTAGTGCAGCAATAAGTTAATTTTTCCTTTCTCATGCACAAGCTTTAATATGAACACAAAACTCTTCTGGATCTACAATTGTATACTTTAAAGATTATAAACTTCTGCAGTAAAGACATTTAAAGATATTTTTTTGCAATAATTTTAATTCATTCAACTATCCACAGTGAAATAAAAGGAAAATATGCCACACCTCCAACACTTTCATGACATTACATAAAATCATATAACTTTATTGCCCTCCCCTCCATACATGGACAAAACAAAAATTGAAAAATTAACAATTTCAACACATACACAATTATTATACCATTCATTACAATGAAATAACAGATCTAAGTGCTTAAAGCACAATATATATCCCAAAGTATGGATAAATATCCTACATGCCTATGCAAAATTACGTAAAACCTTAAAGTCTATTTACGGTAATCCATCTACATGAAAGTATGTGAGGCTGATATTAATTACACACAAACAACATAAGAATTACTGCTCCTTACCTGAAGTTGTCTGGTGTGGGTATCCACTGATGAAAAAACCCTTTAACAAGCATCATATGTTTTTGGCTATCTCCACCTGATACTGAAAGTGAAACATTGCCATGATCACCCTTTTCATTGTTTCTATCCCAAACTGATATTCTGTCATGGTCTACCAAATGAATATCTGCAGACCCCACTAATACCTTTTCATGCTCTACTTGGCTATCTCCACCCAACATTGAAGCTTTATCAAAATCTGATTCAAGATGCCCAATACTAACTTTATCCTCTTCTATTGTTTTCTCATGCTCCAAATTAAGAACATTTGGCAGCATATTCCTCTCGTTAATTTCAGGTAGAGGGTTGTACCTTGGGTACTTCATTTTCTTGTTCTGCTTGTGGATTTCACTGAATTTTCCAGCTTGCGAAGTGGGACGGTGAATCACAGTGTTATCTAGAAACTCAACAAGCAATTTGTATCGCTGCTTTGCATTATTGCTACCATCAGGATTCAGCAAAGCATCTCTGAAGCATTTGTACCAGTTTGAATCTTTCGGCTTGGTTGGCAGAATGTCAATGAGAATGCGAGCTCTATCTTGTGATGTTTTACTTGAGTGAATTTTACGGAGATCTGACTCTGTTAAGACCCCTGATTTGGTAAGGAAACCAAGAATGTGCTCAACTCTTAATTCCTGTACCAGTGCTATGCGGTTCACCTTAAGTCTCATTATATTCTGTCGGTCAGCAGCTGAGAGTTTAGGTACAGGAACCTGTGATGGTGAAGCACTGCAACAGACAGTCAAATGATTTTGTACCTGGCATTCAATCATCAAAATGTCTTCAGATTCAGTATCCCTGCAAACAACAGTCAATTATCCCTTTTGTGTGCTGTCATATTGGTCAAGTATCCCTTTTGTGTGCTGTCACTTTGGTCAAGTATCCCTTTTGTGTGCTGTCATATTGGTCAAGTATCCCTTTTGTGTGCTGTCATAGTTGTCAAGTAGAATTCAGACAATCAACATATGCTGCACAATAAATTTCTTTTTTTAAAATGCATTTCAACAAGACCATCAAGCAAGACAGATAGGGATGACCCATATCTCTTGTGACCAGTCATCAGATCAAAACTGCAATAGTTTTGAAAACTGATCATCACTTAAGAGAAAGACTCAAAGAGACAAAATGTTAACATTAAATTTAACTTCTTTCACAATAGAGAATTTTTTATTCAATTAAATAAAATTTTGTAATTGTGTGTGTGTTTGTGTGCATATATGTGTGTGTGTGTGTCTATACATGAGTGTTTTCATTCATGCATATATTGTTCACACACACACACACCCCAGACACATACACACAACTGATTATAGTTATAGACAGTTGTGTTCAGTGTAAAGGTTGTATTACAAGCTCTGCCATGAATTTAGTGCTCAGTTTTTCTAGCTGTCATTAACTAGTCTGGGATTTGTGGTGAATACTCACATTCAGGAATATCTAATTACTAAATACAAACAAACCAATATTTTAGGTGCCAAACATATCAGATTACTGATACAAAAGACTGAAAAAGAAAAAAAATCATGTCGTACATTATATAATATTTATTTATTTTAACACACACAATTTTATATAATATTATTGATAGCAAAGGTTTTATATATTATATTTATACAAAATGATGTCCAGACAATATAATACAGAAAATCATACTATTTCATACTAATATTGCAATATATATGAATACATTTTTTTGGTACTATCTACTGTAATAAAATATTACTTTTATTCACTGTATTGTTTGTTTGCTAGCTTGCTCTTATAGTAATACAGATAGTATCCAATTTTCACATGATTATAGTTTTTACTGACAAATTGTCATATTCTGAATAATGATAATAATAAAACTTTCATTTTAAATAATAACAAGAATTAAATAAAATAAGCAATGCCTCTTTTTTTTTAAAAAAAACAAACAAAAAAACCAAACTTGTGCTGCAGTTTAAAGTAAAAGTGTTTTTTCAACAAACACACCTAGGCGAAGACGTCTGCAGCAACCATTAATTTTGTTTTTAATGTATTATTTTTCTAACCAAACTTTTTGATCTCTTCGCACAAAATTTTAAAACTAAACCCCATAAGTAATTCTTAGTGATTAACATAAAATTGTAAAACACAAATGCTAAATATATATATTATATTAAATGTTTCTTTACACTTACAGTCATTCACTGATAATTACGATTTCTGATATAGTGTAAACATTTTAAACTAGTCTATGTCAAACCAGGCTTAAAATTCCATTACTGTATCATCTTAATGGCTGAAACAAGAAAATAATTACTTTACATTAAAGGACTTCGAATGACAGTACGCCAGCCTTTTAGTTCCAGTTCGAGTTGCGTCTCTCTCTCTCTCTCTCTCTCTCTCTCCTCTCTCACTCTCACTTTCTATATATATAAATCAATTTCTCTTGGTGCCGACTTAGTCTGGTGTCTAGGGTAGCGCTATCTGATCACGGATATAATAAATGAAGCACGCTTCAAGTAATTTGTATCACTTCTATTGAAGGTCAAAGTACTCACTCTGAAAGTATAAATGTGTTTCTTCGTATAGTTGAAGCCATTAGGAATTGTTAACTCCAACGATCGCCGCTAGCTTGCATGTAGTCTCGACTGGCACGCCGATTGTTTACGGTTGCCACACCGCCATGCGGCTAGAAACCAAGATCAGTTACGTTTTAAGAGAGAACAAGCCCAATACCAGTGAGGAGCAAGGCCTTCTGATCTGGCTATATTATGTAAGGATGCATGATCATAGCATTTAAATTTACCAATATCAGGAATCGAACCCAATCAGTAAAATAGCTTCCTCATCATAAATAAAGTGTCACAAATTTGTCATTAGTCTGGAAGAATGATTTCAATGACTGTTATTGTTGAGGGTGTTTTGGGGAGAAGAGGCCTTTGTGTATACTTTTTACTTGGAAATATTTGTTTAAACGCACTAAAATTTTTCTGGCGGAAGGGATTTAATACTTACACCATTGTACAAGCTAAAAATAATAATAAACAAATATATCATTAAACTATGCCTTAAACCGGTGGCTCCCAAAATTTCTTGGTTCACGGCACTCTTAAGTGTATTAGGACTTTTCCCATGCCGCCCAGTCAGAAACACCTACCAGTTGCGTTATATGTTGCGCGGTTATGTATATCCTGTGACTTTGGGAAACACTGCCTCAAGCAACAGACAAGTCGATTCCTTACTTTGATGTACTATTATAATTTAAATTAATTTCTTCACTTTACCAAAACTGGGTCAATACGACAAATTTCCTAGGCTGAAGAATGAATTTGCGCAGGTTATACATTCATTCTTGCCCAGCTATGAAAACCAATAGCAGACAAAACAATTTTATGGCTAGCTTTATTTTTCCAATCAAATTCTAACTGCTCTATTTTTAGTAGGTTGTTCAAATTGCTTTCATGAACATCTTACAATAAGTATTTCCGTTGCAATTATAGTTTGTACCCAAACAGCAGATTGGCTGGACAAGTGGTGCTTGTAGTGAAGAGATTTTCATGACATTTTACAATGAAAAGTATTTAGATTGCAATTATTCTGACCTCGAACAGCAGACTGACTAGACAAGTGGTGCTTGTAGTGAAGAGATTTTCATGAACATTTTACAATAAAAAGTATTTAGGTTGCAATTAGTTTGACCTCAAACAGCAGACTGACTAGACTAGCGTTGCTTTTAGTGAAGATATACTGTGACTGCTCAAAGTCGACATATCAAACGATTGTAGTACCTATACTGGAGTTAATTATTTGGATCTTGCAATGAATCACATACATTTTTTAAATATTTAAAATTTATTTATGCTTTATCTTCACGTTCATTGCTTATTGGCCTTGTAGATTTTAAAGATATGATATTCTCTTTTTTCATGATGACTATTCATACGAAAGTAACTGGATGTTGGAAATGGACAATAGAAATGATGAAAGTTCTGGCGGGTGGCCATATTTCGATTTTGCATGGTGTCACATGTTTATAACACACACACACACACACACACACACACATCTTTGACTAGCCTAAGCTTTCTTCAGTATTACAAGTTTTGGTGCGATTCTTGTATTTGTGATAGCTATTATATCTGCACACAAAAATTGAAAGTATGCCAAATCATTCTTTACTCATTAACTTTAATAATAGGATATACTGAATTTAACACTAAAATAAGGGGAACTGTGCCATCCATACTCTGGCATCCAACTAGAAGTCCTTTAACCGTTAATATCTCATCTTTAAATATTTTATCTAATTAATATATCTTATCTTATATATCTTAACATTCAACAGTGCTCGAATGATTGGCGTCTAATCGGTTGTCGGTTATCAGCAGAAATCAACAAAATCTCTTTCCTTTGAACCCTTTCGACAAAATATCTTTCCTTTGACACCTTTCGACAAAATCTCTTTCCTTTGACACCTTTCGACAAAATCTCTTTCCTTTGACACCTTTCGACAAAATCTCTTCCTTTCATGTTTCTGAAGGTTTAGATCCTAATTACAGGTAAAGTCATACCGTCAGCGTTCCTTTGCATAGCAGAGTCTACCCGCAATGGTTAAAATAACTTCTTCTTGAACTAAAAAGCCATGGTGACTTTCAAGAAGATTTCTGAGTTAAGTGGTTAAATTTTTTTTTTTTGATCAGCGACAAAAGGTTTCTGAGTTAACTGTTTCTGTTTTGATCATCGACAATGCCCTGGGCCCTAGCGAGAATATCGCTTTGGTCCCTATAAAGAATATCAGTGTGGACCTCAGAGAGAATACACATACTATTTGTCAGTATTTGTTTGAAACTGCATACCTGTAAGAAGGGGGAAAAAAAGTCTTAAGTTTGCCTAATATTTCTGTTCGTATAAGTGTTTCTTTGCCTAATTGTCATTTTGCCTGTCAGTTAATTAATTGTTTTAATTGTATTTATAAGACATTATTTTCGTAGAAGTTTATGTGATAATTAAATCTGTTCTGTCTTGAGCCATAATTTTCTTGCTTGAGAAATAAACCACAACAATTCATAGTAACCTGTCTTATGCCATATACACCTACACTGTGCATTCGAGCTGAGAATAGATCAGAATTATGCCAATTAAAATGATAATTTAATAATTTCTTAACTTTTTTCATGTCAATACAATGGCCACTCGTGTATAAATTACTTCTAAAGTCTGCTCATCTCGGTCAGCAATTTTAAACATATTTTACTTTTACAGGCCATTATTCTTTACAAACATGTGACAATTAACTTTATTTATATATATTTGCAAAAACATATGGGGTCCTTTCAGTCATTCCTCTGAGACTTACAATGATTATGCAATTTAATTTCTAAACCAATAAACACAATGGTAATATTGATTGTTCACAAGGGAAAGTAACTTTTAGTCGATATCAAAGTAATCTTCTGACTCATAATCAGGTAATATGTAAATCATTTCCAGTAGGTCGTGCTTGTGTGTGAGATCCTCAAGTTGAGTGTTAGTTCGATAACCAGCTATGAACTATGAGGAATCAATCTGTGAAGACTTCGCATCAGCTATAAATTACAATGATGTAGTTTGTGTGTGAATTGTGTGTCTATTTATAATTTAGGTTTGTGTCGTTCATAACTAGATTGTATATTATTATCAAGAAAATTAATGTTTTGTACAAAAGATTTGAACCTCCTTAACTGGGCCTTTTTTTTTTTTCAGTCAGCACAAAACCCCAGTAATTTCGGTGATTGACAAATGCGTGTCTATCCAGTCCTGATTTTTATTTCGTCATTTAAAATGCTTAAATATACTTGTCCTAATGAAACCACATGCCATTTGACGCGCCTTGAGTTAGAATGACAAATATAATAGGCGAGCTGAGCGGTTAGGTGACTGGTGCAGTTCGAGAGTTACGGTATAGAACCTTATATTACTTTTGACATCACTATAGTATACATATGTCGATTATTCAGTTTGGTGGGAAATACTTTTATTGTTTTACTTATTAAAGGACTAAACAAACTTATTTGTTGTTTGTCATTAATGACACTGTGTTAAGATGTTTCATTCCCCGCGTCGGGTGTCCCATCTAATAATCTCTTGGGAATGATTGGTAGGTAGGCCTACCATATTTTTTTAATCAGTCAAAAAATACTTGGAAATTTTAATATTATTATTTAGTTAATCAGACACTTGAACAGAAAATACAAATATTAGTATATTATTTATAATAATTAATGACAGTCTTGGTGGACTTTCTTTTTGAATTAGTTTAAGCCTGTATGAAGAGGGATTTTAGGCGGCCGAGAACAATCCGATGTTGGTTAAATTATACATCAGTGTCAGTAAATCGTTGTGAGCAGATTCACTGTCAATTAATTTTAACATTTTTTTTTTTTTTTACATAATCAAACTAACCTAACGAACAACTGCTCTCTGTGATACTACCCTCATTATCAGACCTGCTATGGAAACTTTTGACAACTACCAGAAGATACTGTTACAATACATAGCAATTAATATATCGATTGCACTCTTATGCACACTAGCAAAGCCGACAAGTATTCAATGCTTGCTTTTATATTACTTTTACATTATGCTAAAGAGTATTTATAAATATACGTACATTATCTTAAAGTTTATTTATAATTATTACTGCGTTGATGTACGACCAATCCAGTACTGAAGATTGCGACGAGACTGATGTGTGTCTAATGGGGGGCAGGGGGCTGAGTCACAGTTCTCACTTTCCACTCCCTGATGTGTAAAATTATGAATATATTATTCATGCAACATATAATTTATTTTAATTATTATAGATGTGTATAATTATTATTTATGCATGAATTAATAAAAGCATTTATACATCTCTTTTTAAATTAAAAAAAAATGTGCTACGGTACCATTTTAGTGTAAAGGCCCTATTTTAATTATCGCATAAACTTAATGTACAGTAGCTAAACACTGGGACAAGCCCAAGTCCGCCAGTGACTGCTCAGATTAAATAGTGGTCCCTATTAAAGAGTAAAATTTACAACGTACACAACTTTCACAGAAAAATTTACAAAATCTGCATGTTTAGCTGTTGCATGAATAATGCCAAACCTTAAGAGTTTTACAATCAGTTGAACAATTAGTCCTTTCAGTACAAGAAAGATGAAAATAGCACGCGTTGTTTGTAATATCGATTTAATGCTTTGCTTTCGGGTAGGAGAGTTTATCTGCTCTTGAAGCCGTTCAACACCTCGTTTTCGCGGTGTTCGTAGCAAGAAATTTATCGTGGTCCGTTTACTGTGTGTATTTTTACTTGCGCGTCTATAACAACTTTCACTTCCACAGACCCGACAGCATTAGGAATGAATATCTAATAAATCAGGCAGATACTGTCAATGTTGTGAATAATTTGGTGTGCGATTTACCTGCATTTGAATTTTTTTTTTTTTAAATTGGCGTAGATTATTTTACTGCTTTAATTATTAAATAGATCAAACATATTTACCATTAAATGATTATTTATAATTGAAATTATTTATAATTGTCAGATTCATATTGATTGCTAGCGTTTCATCGAGAGCCACGGTGGGTTTATCAAAAGAGATAACTTGAATCAGAAAAATTCTGTAGGAATATTTTATTTTGCTAAAACGGGAAAAAGTGAGATAGGACTATGATTTAAGAACAGGTAGAGGAGTTTTGATGTCTGCAATACAAAGGAAGTTTATAGACCACTCATATCCAGCACGATGCGAGAAGGGTTTAAAAAATAAAATGATTTTCTTATCACGGAATCGCATACAGGTATGTCATTTCCCTGCAATTAATTTTAAAATTAGAATGATGTATTTTACTCTTGTACACAGATCAGACAAAACTGAACTCCACTATACTCAGGTTGTACGTTTGGTAAAGATTTACTGTGTATGTAAGATCCACGGGTCGCGTCACCCTCATGAGCAGACTGAACAGTTAAAACAATAAAAGTTCTTGCAGTGTCACCAACACCCTGGAAGGGGTAGTGGTCTAGCTGATGACGCACAGAGTTTGCAGGATGAAAAATAACAAACTCTCGCACAGACATAACGATGTTCTCGGGGGTGGGGGGTGGATTTTATTCTGAATGCGGGATAAAGTGTGAGAGTCGGCTGTGTGAGTGCACGCATGTAGGGTTGAATGTGAAATGTGGACGGACAGAACAAACTGACAAACAACCGCTCTGAATTCCAATCTCGACAACCAACAGGCGCTTTGATTACAGGTGCTGACGAGAATTTATTCTCAAAAATATGGGGACACTCACGGATGGCTGTTAGTCATTCATCATATCCACACACAACAATCATGGGGGAGGGGACCAGGGCAATGAAAATAAAAGAAAAAGAAACAAAATAATAATAATAACAACAGCGCAATGCAAAATACAACCAGTGGTGATAACCGCTTACAAATCAGATATGCACTCACACAAATACGTGGGTGGAAACCCGAAAATTACTAGAATCAAATGTTAATGAAATGCTCACTGAGCTCAAGTGTCAAGGACTGAAAGTCTTAATAAATCTTTTTCGATAATGATAATAATAGTTCAGTAACTAATAACTAGTAAGCCTACTCAACTAGCTATCTACCTAAGAGAATATGCCCTTGCTAAATATTTCTACTTACAGTTAATTGAAGTGCTGTTGAAGATAACAACGAACACACTGATGAATGTACACACAAACTGTTCAATGCAAATGTCACAGAATACATAGTTGATGAATGATGAAGTAAAAATATATATGTTTTTCCCTCGGGAAAATTAAATACGAAGAGTGCTCATCGCTGATGACCGGAAAAGATGAACAGTTCCTCCCATTCACAGAGAGAGAACACACACAACATGCAGGTGAATAAGTGAGTGTCTTCTCACAATGAAGAACACTGAGAATTCTTCCCGATGAAAAGCAACGAAGATGGCACATGGTGAAGACCAAATGTTCAAAAGCTGGTGGTGTCAGAGTCTGGACAACAATGAACATCCGCTTGGTTCTTTCACAGAAATTTGCAAAATTTTCGAAAAAAAAAACGGTGCTGGCCATAGTACAGAGAACGCTATCAATCTTTGCACCTTCCTCTCTAGCCGCATATACACACACTACCGAAAAAAAGAGCGTCTCACTGCTTATAAATGAATGGAAAAAAATGCTCGAACCAATGAATAACTAAATATAGTCACTATCTCAAATTAATTAAAGGATTAAACCATTAGATACAATTTCGATTTATACCTAACATAACTGACTAGTCATCAAAATAAATAAATGAATCATATGGTTACAATACCATACATACATAAACAAAATATACACATTCTCAAACTCACTGACTGTACATGTATCGCTGCTACCTTTCATTAAAAAAAAGTATATATATAAAAAATGAACTATCTTGTGACCAACACTAAGGGAAGTAATTTTTTTTTTTTAAAAATGTAAACGATTATTCCCCCCTCGACCGTGACATGCAGATTTCTCTTTATACGTTCACTCTGCTTCCAGCAGTATATTAATCTTTTATTATACAGCATGGGGGTAAACTCAGTGATTAAGGTATTGTACAGCACTGGTATAAACTCGCCAGTGGTTAATGTATTGTATCGCACACTAGTGTAATGTACAGCAGTTAATGTTGTATAGCACATCAGTGGTTAATGTATTTGTATAAACTTGTCAGTGGTTAAAGTACTGCAGACCACACTGGTGTACCTCATCAGTGGTTAATATTGTACAGCACGCTGGTGTAAACTCATCAGTGGTTAATGTATTATACAGCACACTGATATAAACTCAAGTCACTGACAGTTCATTCCCCATGAACACGAGTACTGGTCTACTAAGAATTGTAGCTTAGAATGCATCAATGTATGGTTTTCTGGAAAGTTTATCAGTTATTTAATCTTATAGTACATGTATTTCTTTAGATTCTAGCTATAATACCTAATAAATGCCACGTCCATAAGAGCTCCAATTCTGGAATTGTAGAACTTTCAGTAACTTATTTTTGTCTGCAGTTTGTGTATCTGACTTGAGTGATTACGGAGTGGACATGTTATAATTATTTGACTGCTTAAGTGAAACTTTATTCCACTTAGTACAAATACACAGATCTATAGCCAGTAATAAACTTCAACTTTGTAAAAATACTTGAAAGCATGAGGTAATTTATTTTTTATAAACATCAACATTGCTTTTTCATATTGATTGTCTTGAATATAAAAATAAGATGCAAACAATATGAATTCATGTCCTTTGTTTGGGGGACAGGTAATTATATATATACTTTTTTTAAAGTCATCGATCCCACCCTTTGAAGTACTCATTCATAACTAGTGTAGATGAGGCATTACATGTAATCTAAATAGACATGTATACTTTGAAAATGTGATGTGTCAGTAGAAACCACTTGCAGTAAGCAAACTGCCATAGTTCAAAACAAAAATTATTTAGATACTGCCAGCCATTAACATTTAATGAAAAAATAAAACCCAACCTCATCAGTTTAAATATATTCTCTCCTTTCTAAAATAACTTGTCTGTAAATACTCAAACCCAGTCCTCTTCTCAAGGTGCGTTATGTTTCGTATTTAAATAAATCTGTCGTGTTTTCACTTTTGCAATTTGGTCACTATGCATGTATGATGTGTTTACTGGATCACATATTTTTTAATATTTATTTAGTATTGTAGTTTGTACAGTGCTTAATGCATTTTAAAACAAAAGTATTTAAAAGGAATCACAATCACCATTCTGATTATCAATGATTAATTGTCCTGTCTTATCAAAAGTTTCAATTCATTCAAGACAGCACCAACCATCACAATGAGTAAATAACACACTCAAAGAAATAAACAAAAGAAAAGATATAAAAGAACTGATATTTTATTTTTCTTCTCATAAGTGTTTCAGCTGATGCTTAGTAGTTCCTGAAACACAAGAAAAACTAAAATTAAAATTTAACCATTACATGATAGTAAATATTAATAAAAGTGAGGTTAGTAAATATATACAAAGTTTATGAAAATAAAGGTTATGTTCACCAAGGCTATAAGAAGCTGATCAAAATCTATTTTGCCAATTACTTCATTAAATACAAAGAAAGAAAGAACACAGCAAAAGTATTCATGCAATGATTTCTTCAGGAAGGCAACATAAAGAATGAAACATGCCATTTAGATGAATGAGTCATAAGGAATGGAGACATTAAAAGTATGAAAAGATGCCTCAACAAGATGAGACAATTCAATTATTAACAAGTTAACTTGGATCAACCAAGAGGAAAGCAAATGAGGTATTTAAAGATTGTCTGCAAGGAGCAACTGATAATGCACCACTTTCAGGTCAAGTAATTTCACAATAATATTCTCAATTTTTGGCACTTCAAAATGTTATGATCAACAGTTGCAGATAAAATTTAGATTCATTAATCTTCTAAGCATTAAAATTAATTATACAATGAAGCAAATGGGCAACTTATTGAGCAAAACAAACTTTCAGAAACAAACAAAAAATAAATAATGATTTAGTGTAAGTTTATAAAAAAAAAGATGCACAATATTTTAACTTTAAGGGCTGTGAAATAATTGTTTATTGAAAAAGAGGGCATTAAGGGAGAAACAAACTCTTAAGGAAAAAAATGTAAAAATAAAAATAATTTCATTGCTGAGAGCCAAAAACTTTGCAGAATAAAAATTACTTATAAATTATCTGATACTAGCTGTAATGGTACAGAGATGCAACCTCCCAACCATTAATGTATCTTTTGGTCATAGCATGCAAAACCCTGCTAAATTCACATGAATGGGCCTAAACTTCAGATCCTGTGGTCACAGAACTTGGTAGCTTGCCTCAATACATAGAGACCTAAGCAATTGCTGACACTAATATGCAATCTGGCAGCCATGTAGGTGAGGTTGTAATAATTTGCCAGATATTTAGCAGGATTGACCAAGAGAATAGGTCTAAGCATGCACCAAAATCAGCCAGTATGAATAGTCATTCCTGTCACTGTCAAAAGACTGTCTGAGAATGCTCAACTAGATTCAAACTGGTTAAAAGGTTTTCCCAAGAAATGTTGGTCAGGTTGAATTTATAATCAAATCTTGTAACAATAGCTATAGTCACACATACATATATAAAAGTTTAAATTTATTTGATATGATCACTTCTTTTCTATCCTTTCTTTTATTAACTATCATGTCCTTTATATTCCATATATGAAAGATGTAGGTCTTGTGTGTTAAGTTCCCAATGAGACTCAGGGAAAGGAGTTATTCTTAGTTTAGATTATGTGCCATGTCAAGTGACAGAAAGGAACTGGCTATGGCCAGCCACTAGTCAGTCAATGGACGCAAAAAAATCTAATGTCAGCACTGAGCTCGGACCTTCGACAAGGCTGATGCAAGAATCTGTCAGGCCTGTCACAATATCAACCCACAGCCAGCCTGGCAAGTTAAGAAATATACAACCAGAACTCTTTCTCTGTTAGCAGTGTGGACACTAAGCATACTTGCATTATTTTGATTATATTCTGCCATTACGTCCCGTTTCTATAAATTAAATCTATTTCCAATGCTATGAGTAGTTGCACTCTTCTTTTTTCTTAACTGTTATGTCAGGCTGGGATTGGGGGATCATAGCCATTTAATAAAGGATATATTATTTGCATACTCTGTAAAACCTGACAAATATTGAAGTAAGGCGAAGCATTTGGTCAGCCATGTTAGGGATTTTAATGCTAATTTAATTAATTTTTGATCCATTTCTAATCCCTCGTACCACACTAACTTAAAAGTATATATAAGAGTCAAACATAGAATAAGAGTGTTAATAAAAAAATGAAGTTAGTTTTGCTCATTAATTTGTGCTACAATTTCTAGAAAATAACCAAATGTCAGTGCTATTTCTTTCCAAACAATAACACAC
The DNA here is from genome assembly GCA_028829895.1 of Sinotaia quadrata. Lineage (NCBI taxonomy): Eukaryota > Metazoa > Mollusca > Gastropoda > Architaenioglossa > Viviparidae > Sinotaia > Sinotaia quadrata. The sequence goes on from CM054178.1 coordinate 107,375,686, forward strand.
ACATTATGTAGTTTATACCCAGCAGATACCCAAACTAACTATAAGCTAACGACTCAATGATCCAAACAAATTAACAATATGTATTACATACCACTAAATAGTAAAAGACAATTATATCAGGTGAGTCAAGAATGAGGAAAAGACTTAACAACAGCACAAAGTATGTTAAAGACAAGGTCATAAAACAAAGAGACAAAGTCAGGGCTGGGAGAACCCAAAGACAAAAAGAACTTAATCAGCTGGAGGGTGGCCCAGCCTATGGTGCTGGATTGTTCTAAGGTGACACAATTTGCTGTCTGGAAACAGTTTTTATCAATATCTTGTGTTTAATACAGTTGTCTGGTAAAAATGGTGGGTTAAAATTGTGTGTGAATACAAGTAATGAGGTTTTGAAATAAGTTTCCTACTTTTCTTGTTTTCCTGCTATTGCATTTTTTTACATTTGAGAATTGAATATTTTAAAACTCTATTCAACTGATCTCTCTGAAACTTTACACATTCAAACAACTCACTCAAATACACATAATTACAATTGGATTTTAATATATGTACAATACATTTGAAAATATGACATTTCAAAAGAAATAATTTACAATAAAAATATGTTGCTTTTACAACAAAATTAAATAAATTTCTTCAAGGATATAGAGTAAAGGAATGGTAATTATGTAGACATAGCAATACTGTAGCTATGTGCAAAATATTTAAAAGAAATGTTTAATATCAACTGAGAAAAATTTCAATATGGCATATGTTTACACATGGTTTCATAGCAACCGCAAAGCCAACCATCAAGTTCACCCTATTTTCACATTTTATTTACCTCTAGTACTTAATACAAAACACTAAAATCAGCTATGAAGTAATATTTTTAAAAAAATAGATTTTTGACCCTCGCATCGCCTTAATATTCACAAAATCTGGACTATTGTATTTTAAAAGTGGAAACCTAAAAACTTACTTGGCAATAATTCCATCCTTTTTAGCTAAGCGTAGAAGTGAATCATCAGATTCACCCTGCCAAGAAAATAAAGAAAAGCATCATTTGCAAAATTAAAATTTCAAGCTAAGCACTCATCAGGACACCCCAACAAAAATAGAAATGATGTGTGTATATTCCTAAAAAGGCATTCATTTTGGGGAAAGTTATTCACATGACTTAATGCAATGCTTATTTTCATTCTGTTATTTTGCTGATGAAGACTATTTAATCAAAACATGTCTTGAAGATGTACTGTATATTTTGAAATTACATGCTGCAGTTAAAAAAAATAATTATTAATAGCAATATTCTTATATAGTGAGAAAAATACACAACAGACAGCTATAAAATTCCCCTAAATAATGCAAACAAATTAACCTTAAACAGCAGAAGGAAAATAATAGCATCAAAAATTAAAAACAAGGACATCATTATAAAACAATAAAGAAACAGAAACTATATCTTATAATAAATGAGAATTTCAGTCATATTTTAGAAAAAGTAATTCAAACCATTCAATCAAAATGTATGTACATGACACTGCAAAGTACTGACAGTTCAAATATCCCACTAGCCATCGAAGAGAATGTTACACATCAGGAACAAAAAGTCACACCACTTAATTCTAGGTAAACCACAGCCTGATATTTGCCAATCCTATCTCTACTTGGTTTCATTTTATCTTTATTGGCCCTCAAACTGTGAAACACATGCTTTTCTGACATCACAACAAAAATATTTCAATATTCATAATTTTGTCAAAAGTACAAAAGTTCTGTAAAATTTTTAGATTGGTACTCTTGAATTCCTCCTTGAAATAAGGTGATATCAGCACAAATCCACTATTGATGATCATGAGACAAATGTTTATAAATAAATTACAAAATTCTAATTGAATTTAGCAGACTTAAAAAAATTAAAGCTTATCAATATTTTACAAAAATTAAGATTTTACTGATAAACTATTGTTAGTAATAAATCATGTAGCTGTGTTTATTAATCATGCAATCAACATTACCAAATGGCAATTAGTCTATTTTGTCAGTACGCTGAGGTGTAATAAAACTATGATTCTGAAAGTAATACAATTATGACACATACCATACGCCTGATAGCGCCACAAATTGCATAAGTTTTATAGTTGCCAGTCATTCGGCCTGTTGTTGGATCCACCTGAATCAAATCAAGACTAAATAAGAGAGCAGTTGAAGGCAAAATGTAAAGGTTCTCTGTACATTTTATCTTGACCATTACTAAAATTCAAAATTATTTGGTATAATGCTTTCTTCTCGAAAGGCAACCAGCTCAACACTAAATGCCAATGCCAATTATGAATAGAGACCTTACGTTACAGACAGCTAATCAAATAAAGTTATGTACAGATACTTTCGAAAATGATGTTCTGTTCTAAAAGCAAGAAAGACTGTGGTTAACAAGGAAAAAAATTACCGATATCTGTTTTGGAACTCGATTCAAAAAATTAAAAATAAAGTAAAAATAAATACCTCAGCAAAGTTGATTTGTATGGAAGCATGGTCTTTAGCACCTATGATCCGGTTGCTCGCAGAGCTTTAAAACAGAAATAAAAACAATAATAATCAAAGCCAAAATAAATAAATGGAAGATTGAAAGTTCAGGGTCATTTAAAAAAAAAAAAATGAAAATCTGACAATTAACCACTTTACAGGCAAAAACTCGAAAACGCACACAAATTTGCTAAACTTTACTCCAGAGCGGTTTCTTCACATTAAAACTCAACTAACCATTTTTATATGAAAATAAAGATCAATGTTTTGTCTTTCAAACTGTTTTGTTGTTTTTTCTTCTGAATTTTATTAAAGTATCCATAAACTTTGACAAAGTACCTTAGGGTTGCAACAAAAATGGGTCAAATGTCGCCTCACAGCCGAAAATTCATGTTTTCGGGTACCAAGTTTTAAGAAGAAAGTGGAGCCTGCATGGTTTTGTAACCCCAAAACTGATTGGTCCTTTAAATAGAGGACAGACAACTCTTTACACTCATATATTTTTCACTTTTGATGCGAATAACCAAATAAATTTTCAAACTAAAAAGTTCACGATACATTTTTCGGAAGAAATATTTATCACAAAATAAGGAAAAAAATATCATGTTCTGCAGATTTTCAATATCTTTCCAATGATATGCCATAGTCCTCGATTAGTGACCCTTGCAAGATCCGCTAAATTAAAAACCTGTAGTACGCATCCCGTTTCAGTCATGACTTCCATGTGCGAAATGCGTGTTGACGGTACCACTGAGTTTTCTGACATTTTATATGAACAGTTGAAACCTCTTATTAGTAAGATCTTTCTGTAAGCATTTAATAATGATTACTGTACTCTGTGATTATTTTATCTGTAAACATATCTCTATTTTTAAAACAGAATTATTAATTTTGTCCTTATCATCACTATCGCTTCCTTATTTTGAAAACAGGTTAGTCGGTGCGTCACTCTATCACAAAAGTTTGACTGCTATTTCCTTGCAATATATATTTTGAAGTCGCAGATTGTATTTAAATATATTATTTTATTTACTTACTTAATTTTAGTCAAGATGGTAATCTCATTATTTAGAAAAAAATCGTTTGCTTACAATTATAATTTAAAAAAGAAAAGATAACTCTTGATGCAAAAATAGTAAACATCCGAAACACTTGGGTCTGTGAAATGTTTATTTCATGCAGTGGATTTATAATAATACTAAGATATTTTATTTAGTAAATGCTTTTATATACATACATTTTAAATAATTTTAACCTGTTTAGTTTTGAATTTGAACATGTTTTCCTTTAATTTTTCAAATTTGTCAAGCTTCTGCCTTTGTTTTGGTTTCACGATCTTTTAATTTCTTTGGTGGTACATAAAGAATAAATTGACAGGAGGACATAAATATTACATTATTTAATTATTAAAGACAGCAGATTTATCAATATTTCTTGTATATTTTCTTTTAATAAATGAAAAACTGGTTGATGAACAGCCTATAATTTTCACATTATTAAGGCCTATTAATTGTAGTAGGATTTTCATTGGTGAGGAACTAAAGTTCACAATACAAACAGTGCTAAGATAATATTTATGGAACAGTATAGAAATAAGAAATATTTTTTAAAGTGGGGTGAGAGCATGGACTGTGATGATGTGGATGCCAAGTTTGTATTTAAATGGGGTTTAACAATGGAGACAACCAACAGAATAACCTGGACAGCTGTTGACTTTAATGCATTACATGAAGGATTTTCTGTTTATAATATGTACTTGATTAATATTTGAATCTGTGTTATGCATATTTATTGTTGGAAAAAAACAGCACAATTAAATTATATTTATAGTGTACATTATTATTATAAATATCATGTCACTAATGTGTACTTAATTCATGTAAACGTGGATAGAGTTTTAGAATAAAGTTATTCATACATATTTTCATTATATTTCAATGCTTTAATTTACTTGTCACAAAACTTTCAAAACATTAAGATATGTATTACTTATTATTTTGTTATAATTAATAATAGTCATAGTGTGTTGAGCATGTTTTTATATCTATGAATTATACATAAAGAATACCAAGTATATAATTTTAAAGATTTTTAAATAAAAAAGTTTTTATTGTAAAAATATTAATTCAGATAAAACATAGATAACTGATCTGTCTTTAGCTAAATGGATAGCTCCCTGAAAAGGTCATTTTCAGCATCCAATAATTTCCACATTATCTTTGTAATGCCTTTGGAAAAATTAGGCATTAACTACATAGTAAATGATTTAATAATATGCATTTTGGTTGTAATTTGTTCATCATTTGCATATGTTATGATGCCATGAATGTTCCTTTTTGTTGCATTTTGCGTGCAAATTTAAGAAACAAAAGCCCATTTTCTTTTGCAATTTATAATAAACTGAAAAGTAAATTTTACATTATATCTGTTTTTTCTTGTTGTATCAATGTATGTGACCATGTTTATTAGAATTGTTGGATTGGTTTTTTTTTTTTTTAGTGTGGTTTATATTTTACTTGTAATAATCTTGGAAAATCACATGTTCATTACGTCTAAAAAAATAAGTTGACCACAAATAACGACACTAAATTAATGATATCTCAAAAAGTATTGCAGCTATCATCACAATTTTTTGTATACAAACTTATTTCATCAGTACACTTATTTTGAGCATAAAACATTTATACTATATGAAGTAGAAAAAATGAGTGGGACTACCTACTTTAACACGTACTGACGTAGGATCGAAAAAAATAAGACTTTCAAGAGGTATGTTCGGAAGCCTGGATTTGTGTATTATCTAAACTATATGAATGGAAAGTGTGAAAACCGGAAGATAACGACTGTATGTCGTATAACAAAGATAACATTACTTTTTTAGTATTTAATGTTCTTTTTATTGGTCTGACACTGAGTGATTTCGGAAACGTCTTACAATGTTACATATGATCTGTATGCTTTCTTATAGTTATACTGACATTATCTTTGATTTTGTAAAATCAAAATCTGCCTAAATGAATCTACACTACAATATCGATTTTTTAAAATTATGAATTTGTACTATTTCTTTATTTTCTTCTGGTACTGAACACGTGCTCGCCATGTTTTAAAATTATCCAGCTAAAAACTCACCATTTACGTGGGATGTACAAATCAACGAAATCGCCGGCGTCGTTCTGCATACTGGTATGTGTTCAGATCACTGTACAAAAATTATGAAATTGGATTTTTTATTAGGGATATTTTCGCAATATAAATATTTTTATATTGTAATCTGAACAGTCAGACGAAAATGCACATTACCTCATACAGAAGAGCTTGTAAAGGAAGAGACTTTAGCTTCCCATCATCCTCCAGTTTTTCCGGGCCACAAAACGTGTAAACATGAGCGAGCAAGTGCAAACTAAGTGACACGGTATAATCGGTACGATTTCTGAGCGTCAATAGTGACTGTTAGAAATGTTATCAGGTAAATTATTCAGAACAAATGCGGACTTAAAATCTTCATCAGTTATTGTGTGGAGCCTAGCTGTTTGACAGAAAGAAAAGTAGAAATGATTCGTGGAAATATTTTGAGAATGTTCAATAAAATTGTCATGTGTTAGACAAATTACGTTGCACTGACAAGAGAATTAATTATCACTTCATCTGGAATATCTAAGGTCGACCAGTGACCGAATCAGTTCTAAGTTTCTGTTTTGTGCAGAGCAAAAAGAAAATTAAAGTTAATTGAGTTATATCCAAATTTTAAGCCATGTGTGACATGAATACATTTCAGTAAAAGACATTAGATTTACACATCTATACGTTCATAAAAATATAATAAATAGTAAAATTTCTTGAACTTTTAATCACTATTGTCTATTTTTTCCTTCAGCCCACAAGCCAGTCAAGCAGTAGTAGTAGTCTATTTGCCACAGCAGTTTTCAATTGTGATTCATTTTAATATAACTTAAAGCAATAATTAATATATAATTAATAATTATTAACACTTAAAGTTATAAAGCAAACTGACTTAAAACAGAGTAACAGTGACAATTACTAAAAACAAAAGAAAATGGATAAGACATGTCATTATAACAACAACAACAACAAAATCCCAACCCACTAATCTAATGTAATGTGTTGCTTAAGAAGTGAAATTCTTTTTCACACTAAAACATTTCACAGGACCTTTATTTATCACGTTTGTGTGACTACGAATTTCGAATACTCAACCGTAATGCGTGTCAAAACCAGCAAGTGAAACCCGCTTAACTATTAGTTTCAATCTATCATTAATGTCTTCAGTAGATCATTCTCAGTTTTCAAATAATTTATAAGAAATTCTACAATTATTGTTCACTTTAAAAATATTGCCTCCCCACCCACTTAAACATTGAATGTTACAACCATAATAATTTTAATTTATTTATTCTTGGGGAAGAGGTGCAAAAAATACCTTTGACATTCCAGTTGCCCAATTTTAGCTGAGTTTGAAACAGTGTATGAATGCTCATGTTTTATTTATGTTTTCCTTTATTTTGTAAATTAAATTCAGTTATTTGCTGAGTTCAAAACGAGTTTATATGCATACAAAGTCAATTCTTTTATCGTATTTGTATATCATTTCATGTTTTAAGTTGTTTCTGTCAAATTTTAGTGTCGACATTGTGTCCCACAACATAATAATATTATTGTTGTACTTTTTCGTACGCGTGCGGACGATGATGATCGTCGTCGTCATCATCATCGTCATCATTTATATTCTGCTGGACAAAGAATTTATTTTAACTAAAGAATCAGTAAACAAACAAAATCCACTACAAAGCCCAGTACTATTATAATAAAAACTATTATAAAAGTTTACATAAGAAATTAATACACAAGTAAACCTATATACTTTTGTGCGTTGATTTTATTATGTAATATTAAAATAATAATAAAATAAATAAATTAAAATAAAATGTATGCTTGTCCGTGTGCGTATGTACAAGCGACGCTCCGTCGAGTATTTAGTCACGTGGTTTTATGTTTGTGTGCATGCACGCGCGAAACCTTTCCGTTAAGTTAGTCAGATTTAATACGAAAGCTGTCAAAACGCGTCAAACAGCAGGTTTCATACTGAACTATCATTCAGAGTTAAACAGTAAAATTGATATGAAATCTGTCAATCCGTGTTAAACAGTAAAATTGATATGAAATCTGTCAATCCGTGTTAAACAGTAAAATTGATATGAGAATTGTCAATCCGTGTTAAACAGTAAAATTGATATGAGAGTTGTCAATCCGTGTTAAACAGTAGAATTGATATGAAATCTGTCAAACCGTGTTAAACAGTAAAATTGATATACGAATTGTCAATCCGTGTTAAACAGTAGAATTAATACGAAAACAATAATGTCAGTAGAGTATATTTAATATGAAACCCCTCAAAACGTATCAAAAGAAAAGATGCAGTGAGAAACAATTATTATCAATTGCCTGAAAGAGGCATTTTAACAATGTTAGTTCGAGATTACAAAAATTAATTACACATAGTACATTCACTATTTATATGGTAAAAGCACCAAATAATAGAATTTCCTTTAAATTATTTTATAGAGGCATTTTCTGAGAGATCGGAAGATAAATTAAACGAAAATATTTTAAATGCATAGAAATACACCAAGTCTATTTGATATACGTCTTGCTGAAAGGTTGGTTTAACTAATGTTAATGTTAACAAAAAAAAAACCGAGTTATCTATAACTAATCTATGTTAGATAATAAGTTCCCAAAGCAGGCTTTAATTTTAATGCGTTTTCTATTTTGCTTGTTTCTTCATTATTTGTTTTGTTTTGTTGTTGTACTAATAGATATGACCGTGTTAAGATTTTCAGGACTTTATCGCATTTTATAGTTCTGGGGTAGCAGTGACGTCAGTCGCATTTTATAGTTCTGGGGTAGCAGTGACGTCAGTCGCATTTTACAGTTCTGGGGTAACAGTGACGTCAGTCGCATTTTACAGTTCTGGGGTAGCAGTGACGCGTGTTTATCGGTATAATATATGTGACCGACTCTGAATCAAATTACAAGTTCTCTCACGTCATTAATCGGAATGCAATCGTCCATATAACTTTATAAGGCTGTCCCGTATCCTGTCAACATTCACCCATCCTTACTGTCACCTCTCCCACCTCTATTGCCCACACGTGATAGATAAATTTGACCTCAATCCTTTACTTACTTTGTGTAGTGTTGATTACTGAGTACGGCCACTTGGAGGTTAGCCAGAACTAGTGACTATCAATTACTGATTATTAATATTAGAAAAAGAAATAATAGTTAGAGCATAATTTGCCCCATGGTTCAACTGTCACACCACACAATCAACATTTTCATGAACTAGGTTTAATTAACAAACTATTTGATGTGAATCTGTGTGTGGGTTGCTTTTAAAACCATTTTGTTGGTTTTCTTTTTGTGAATAGGCCTGATACTATGAAGTAAATGCAAACAATAATTTTCTTCTCTTTAATGAGTGGACCTCACTCATTGTATAATGTACACAGAAGCATAATTATATTATACTGCGCGTGAACATAACAAGCGATCACCGATCACCTTATGTTTGCCGCTGATGAAAACGAATCATGAGTGAAGTGAATTTATAAAACTTTTTTGTATTTAATGTGTCTGCTGTATACACGATTTATTAGGCTGTTCGGATTTAAAACTCTATAAAACATTTAATTTTGCCTGGGTTCGAAAATTTCAATCTAAACTGTGCACTGGTATCACATGTGTAGCGATTCACCATTCTTCATCACTGAATAATTTTATCACGGCAAAATATACATTATGCGAATGTGTTGTTTTGTCTATAACCTAAATCGTCTCTCCGTCTTTTGTTTCTATCAGTGTAAACAAAACAAAAAAATATATATCGCTTAATTTGCGTCTCTAACTCATTCTCTTTCCAACACACACACACACACACACACACACACACACACACACACACATATACACACACACGCAAACACACACACACACAGCATAACATCAGTAATTAAGAGTAGCAAACCGGAAATGGCAAATGCGGCTATTTTTGTTAGAGTTGCGAGATAGAGATTCAGAATGCAGAAGCGGGGGAGCAAAGCTGAGTTAACACCGGAACCAAGAGCGCTGAAGTCCGACCGTTGTTTGAAACTGTTGACAGGCTGGCTGGCATCGAATTTTACTTCGCTTCCGGCGGTCGTTGATTTCGTAGACGGTGCATTCTGAGAACTGAAGATGAAAAGATTGATAAACGTGTTAAGAAAGGAAGATGATGAAGGGTGATGTAAGTGTCACGATGCTCCCAACGTTGTCTCGTTTCAGTATGCGCTGCACAGCAACAAAAACGATTGCACTAGCCCTCACACTGTTCGGCTGCTGTTCGAACAAGCGTGTGTCCCCCCCCCCCCTTCCCGGCAATCGTTGGGAGTGACGCATAGTTCAATTTTCTCTGGGTTGTAGTGGTGAGATCCAAAATGTAAATAATGTGTATCTGCTAAAGGTGCATCCATGTTGTCTTATTTTTGGCCGCGTTTTATAGTTGGCACCTCACCCCCACCCCCCTCGCCCCAATATGTAGGTAGAGCCGGATTCTTTCCACTTGCTTTCTCTGGTTGTTTACTGTGGGCTTCAGTGTTAAGTCGTGCTGTATTTCAGGGTCTAACCGTGGTTCTAGTCTAAATTTTGGTCGCTGTGAATGGGCAGTCAGGTACGATGGCTGCTAAGCTTAGTGAAATCATTGAGGTGAAACTGAAGTCGCGTTCTGAATCAGAGAGAGGTGACGGTGTTGGTCCACTTTTTGATGAGTTTGAAATTTAGTGTTGTGAAGTTTGGTGACTGTTACTTAATCCTTGTCTTTACCTTGGTGATTTTTTTCTGTTTCGTATGTGGCGTCTGTAGTCGCATAGAGAAGTTTTTTTTTCAAGGGTGGCTACTGGATGTGTAAGTCTATTCTGTTGTGGTTTTTATATTTTGTTTTTAGCCTCTGATGCGGCCACAATAATCTCCGTTTGTGATTTATTTCTTCAGTTTTTGACATGTAGTCCATATGAGGTTTGTGTTTGTTCTGCAAAGCAGTCCATCATGCCATGCTCATCAATTCATGAATCTTGCTGTTTGCAGCAATTTCGCAGCTGTCAGGTCAGGAGTTTCCTTCCTCTTTACCTTGCTCGAGTCTGTACAGGTCACATTCATATACAGAGGTCAGATACATAATTAAATAGCGCATGATCAATGGTTCTCTATTTTCGGTTTTGTGTGTACAACCCTTGCAAATGCGAGCGAGCAAATGTCGATGCACGGTCCCACGTATAGGGCGGAGCAGCAACGATAATTTCGAAGTTATCGGGAGGAAATAAATCAAGGATTGACGTCGTCGGGAGGGCGTCCTTTGTGCCATACGCTCGTTTGAGTGCATTCTTCAGAGTTCAGATTTTTTGTCCACGCTGCAAGACAATGAACGTTGGAGGTGAGCATTAAGCAGAAATCAATCAAATTCGAACCTGCTCGGCTCCTGAGAAGGGAATGCCGTGTGTTGGAAGGATACAACCTTTAGACAGATCTCTATAAAGTATAAAGCTAACTTCATTCGTCGAAGCTCGCCGAAAATTAGCCAGTGTGAATCTGACGTAAGTTTTTTATGATTCTGTCTGCTTTGTAATTCACCTTTCCTTCTCGCGCGTTGACCATCCAGTTGCTAGGAAACCTTTTCCTCTGCTAGTATTATACTGTATAATTTTGTTATTTTCTTAGATTTGTGAAAATTTGTTATTTCCTTGCCCCACTCCACCCCACAACCGATAATACTTGCTTATCAAAACGAGAAACTTATTTAATGGTGTGTTAAATTGTACCACTACACCTTTGCTTGACTCACTTCTTTTGTGTATGTATATATGTGTGTGTGTGTATGTGCGCGCGCGCTTAATTTTCACTTCCACGTTCGTTGATTTTCGTGATTTGCATTCGCTAGTCTTTCGCATTACTCTGGTAAAATCATCCGTAAGTTAATTGGGTTTGATGCAGAAATTTAAATAGTTTAAAAGGTATTACTATGATGCATTTCTAATGAGTTTATTATGAGTCATTTCTCCAACCAACGGTAGAATGAGATCTTCAACATAGCCACTGTATTGTGTACTACAACGAGATGTATGCTCTTTATAGTTTTATGACGTCAACGACTGTCCACAATGGGCCTTGTTAGTGTACACAAATAACTGTGCGTGTCGGCATTAATCCAACGAGAGTCACTGTCAGAGCATTTTATTCTAATTATGGAATAGAACTGTTGCCGAAAGCATTTCTGGAAAACTACGCTCCGGAATATCATAACCGGGTCGCAGTGATCTCGGGTCGCTGTGATCGTGTAGACAATGGCACAGGTGAGACAGAGAGACGCACATACTCATAATGTGTCTGCACCATATATAAATGTGTGTGTGTGTGTGTGTGTGTGTGTGTGTGTATACTAGGCCTAAGTGTGAATAAATGTGTATGTATTGTTGTAAAACAGCTCATTGGAGACTACACGACCTTGGTTGTGCAGCAGCACAAAGAGAGAAGAGCGGCGGGGGAGGGGGTAGGTGGTATCAGTAAAGGGGAATCCCCTCGTACATGTGACCACGCGAAAGTCGACCAGCACCTGTCGCAGTTGCGTCTCCCGTTTGACTGTTGCTAACGCTCATTAACTGTGAACAGTTAAACAACCAGCAGGTCTAAATGGAATGCTCATCACTGCCGAATTTGAACCGGTAGTTGTAGTCGCAACAACATTAACTGACAATCGTTTGAATTAGTGACTGTTTTCACGTGTTTTATACTCGTAGAACTAATCCATGAAAACTGGTCTCGCAGACCAATTATTATTTTCTGCGAAACTGCGCTGCCAAGTCTGTAAAAATAGCAATCGATTGATGCGGGTCTGACACAAAATTAACCAATGAAAACCGCAGTTACTACAACACTCACGTCGGTGACTGCCAAAGTAGGCCTTCATCGTAATTCTGTTTTAAATCGGAAATACATTTTTTTTAAAAATTCTTTTTATAAAAATCCGGCAACATTTGTCTCCTTTCTCCTTTTACTTTTTTTTTCTTCTTCTTCTTCTTTTTTTAAAGCTAATCCGACCCCATCTAAAGAGGTTAACTTACAAGTTCGGTGATGCATACATATCTCAGCGCTAGTGGTTTCGGTTTTGTTTTCTTTTCTCGGAACAAAAACCGACCGCTGTGTTGTGTTGTAATCTAATCAGCTGTACAGTCAAAAGCCAGTACGTGTTAAACCAAAATCATTCGGTGAGGTATAGGAAGGCCACACTTCACCTGTAGTTTTTTTCTTTTATCTCGCTCTCTGTCTTTTTCAAAACTCGAAACTTCCTGAATTGCCCTTTTCAAAGCACTGCCAGTCCTTACTGTCATCTCGCAAATTGAGAAAGAACGAACTAAGAATGACGTAGCTTCCGAGTGAACACACAAACTAGCAATGGTGTCTCAAGTGTACAAGCGAGAAGCAGCCTCGACGTTTCGAATACACAGTGGAAGTTTCAGGCAGGTACCGGAAAGGTCAAGCCAACCTTTAGACTGCTGCATACGCTGTCTTTGTTTCATCTCTTAACTTCCAAACGAGAAAGGTAAGAATTTTAGGATTAATGACAAACGACTCGTGGAAACAGACTCGGTTGATGTCCGTGATGACGGATACTCACATTATACGTTACGAAAGAGAGATGTACTAGGTCTTATTCCGGACTGACGTAACCTGTTTTTAACCTGACACGCGTTCATCTCATCGCTACTGGTTCTCAGCAGTTACTTTTAATAACTGCAGTAATACGACTGAGTGTTTGTCGAGATGCCGCAAGACATTGAATATAATACTGGTTCTCAGCAGTTACTTTTAATAACTGCAGTAATACGACTGAGTGTTTGTCGAGATGTCGCAAGACATAGTGTTTGTCGAGATGTCGCAAGACATAGTGTTTGTCGAGATGCCGCAAGACAGTGTTTGTCGAGATGCCGCAAGACAGTGTTTGTCGAGATGCCGCAAGACAGTGTTTGTCGAGATGCCGCAAGACAGTGTTTGTCGAGATGCCGCAAGACAGTGTTTGTCGAGATGCCGCAAGACAGTGTTTGTCGAGATGCCGCAAGACATTGAATATAAATCTATCGAGACCAACGGTACGAGGTTTCACGTTGCTTTTGGTGTAGTGTTCACCAGAATTCACTTTGTGTTCAGTAAAATTCTCTGTATTTTGTTCTGTACAACTTATAAAGTTAAGCGATATTTTGTGCATTATTTACTTAATTATTATTTTAAAAACACGATATATGATAATAAAAAAAAAGGACACTCTACACCCTTGTAGCACAATAAGACCCTACACATCCCTGAAGTAAAATAAGTCATTGTACAACCTCCATGGTGAAATAAGATACCTTATACCCTTTATGAATATACTTCAGTCAGCCCACTGAGACGCTTAGCGAGCACCGTGAATTTGGAGGAATAGTGTTTTAGTTTTAGTTTTAAATACGTCAGGTGCAAGTGCAGCCTTGCACATTGAAATATGACTCGATCACATATTCATGAACTTTGTTATCTTTATAATGTGCGTTTTAAATTACAACACTGCACCGTCATTTTATTTCATTCATTTTTACACATATTCATGAACTTTGTTATCTTTATAATGTGCGTTTTAAATTACAACACTGCACCGTCATTTTATTTCATTCATTTTTACACAGGTGCGTGTATCAATCTCTGGCATGTTTGTTTGAACAAAATTGTTTTGTTCCATTGTAAGGAATCTTGATGTTATGCTTGAAAGACTAGTAACTTGTACCAATTAACTTGTACCAATTAATTCATCTACGTAAATGTGTTCATTTTAAATTAAAACTCAAAACAGTCAGAGAGTTATAAAATGCTCAACCTGACTGAACAAAACCGATGTCATTTTTGGATCCAGCACAATAAAACTGTCATAAATCCGTCAAAAAATCTTAGCAAATTTGTTGTTACCCAGTGTAATACTTATTATTTATGAGATAATTAAAGTTGTGTTAAAATTAATTATCATAAAAATAGTGAATTGACTTTTAAAAAAACCACATCGTTAACAGAATCTCCATCCCATTCTAAAGTCAACATATACCGTATGGATCAGGTAGATTATTTTATTCCCACCGTATTTTACGGTATGTTTCTCCTCAGAGCGTAATTTTGATCTGACATCGAGATGTTCATTATAAAGTTAGGAGAGATTCAGTACACACTGATCAGGCATCGAGATGTTCATTGTAAAGTTAGGAGAGATTCACTACACATTGATCTGACATCGAGATGTTCATTGTAAAGTTAGGAGAGATTCAGTACACATCTGGCATCGAGATGCTCAGTGTAAATTTTGTTGGAAGTTAGCAAGAGATTCACTACACATTCTCAATATGAACAAATGCAAAGTCAGATACTTTTTTGCCGCCTACCACTCAACTGCGCATGTGCTGAAAGACCCAGATGATTATAGAAACAAATTACGTTCCTGCATATATGTGTAGATACTTTAATGCAAACATTAGATTTATGACTTTGGGGCAGTGTTGTCTCTAGCACTCGAGCAGGCATTCCTTACATATAAATAGCCCACAACCAAAGATTTGTGACTCTGGCACAATGCTGACTAACACTTGAACGAGTATTTGGCCTTGCACTTGGAATGATAACAAACATGATTTTGCTGACAATTTTGGTCAGACGAGGCGTAATGCGATGCAAGCTTGAGTCTCGGCCATCTCCGAGAAATGAGATTAACCTATATCCAATGCCAACTGTAAGGCGATGGTAAGAAGTGGTGTGAGTGTGTTTGTGTGTCTTTACCTAAAAAAAAAAAAAAAAGACTTCGCTCAGTGTTCGTCAGAGGGAAAATTAATCTTCAATGGCTGCTATTACTCCAGTGCATCAATATAAGTTATGACATGAAAATGACTACAGTGTAGCTCAGCATGCCTATGATGAACTATGTTACTTATTTTTCTAAATCTTGTTAACTTTTCTTTTATTAAATTTCTTGTTATTATTTTAATACCTATTTGTTAGTGAAGTAATTTTTATCGTTTGTTATCGTAGTTTGAAGTGATAATCTAATGATTACGTCTTGTACTCTGTTGGTCTATTTATAATCGTCATATATATCTATTCATAAACATTGATTCTCAGCTGAGATCTGAGTGGGGGCGGAGCCAACGTGGCGACGTACCAGTATATCGGCGTAACAGTTGCAGATATACACATATAACCAGTGACCCGCAAAATAACAATTGTAGTGATTTCTGGTAAATTCTCTGTGCAAGAAAGTGTTCATATAATCAGCATATCTGCTACCATACATCATATAAATTGTTCATACAATCAGCATATCTGCTACCATACATCATATAAATTGTTCATACAATCAGCATATCTGCTACCATACATCATATAAATTGTTCATATAATCAGCATATCTGCTATACCATACATCAAAGGGATGTCATGCATCTCCACACTTACAAACCACTCCCACTCTTACCACTCAAAATTCGCATCTTCCGCATCGATAAATGAAATGATCTCGGCTCGCCAGTAGACAAAGCGATGAAGAACTTTACCTTTTGAAAGCCAGCGCACTTCTGTGTGATAAAGTATTCATTTATAATCCGAATCCATGGCTTTACATAAGGCTGCAAAAATTCTGGATCTCAGATGATTTCCTTTGATGTAAATGACAACTTTGACTACTTGCATAAGGGTTGCGGAAAGTTCGGGCTGAAGAGATTTCGAAACAAAGACTTCTCTGTGAATCATACAATGAAGATTTCTACATTTCCATTTTGTCATAGTACATGCGAAACGAACCATTTCTTGCATCCTTGCATTGATGGCGCTCCGTCACTGACAATTTTCCCATTTCAATCCGAATTTCTTGTCGCTGTCAACCACCAATTCAAAAATATCTTCTCAAGTAGTTGTTGAATACAATTCGCGACAGGAAAAAATATTCGCTCACAATTTTTCCATCTCTCATGAATCTCAAAAACGAAAGCAGTTGAGCTTTTCTACTGTTGTCCGTACTTTCGTCGAGTTGAATTGCCCACAGTTTGTAAATGCCATCTTTTGAATCATCGAACATTCTTCGATACCCTCCGACATACATCGTGCGATGGTTTTCGATGATAGTGGAATGTTCTTAAATTTTTCCACAGCTTCATTTGTCAACATACATTCCACTGCAATTTTCAGTGCTGGCATAATAACAGCTTTATTTGTCAACATACATCCACTGCAATTTGCAATGCTAGCATAATAACAGCTTTATTTGTCAACATACATCCACTGCAATTTTCAATGCTGGCATAATAACAGCTTTATTTGTCAACATACATTCCACTGCAATTTTCAATGCTGGCATAATAATTGCTTTATTTGTCAACATACATTCCACTGCAATTTTCAATGCTAGCATAATAACAGCTTTATTTGTCAACATACATTCCACTGCAGTTTTCAATGCTGGCATAATAATTGCTTCGGCTTCTGCGTGAGATTTTTTCTTTTTCGCGAGAAGTTGAGCAATCTTGAAAATGGCGAATTAAGCTTGATCCGTTACGACCGTAAATTTCTTCAGTCTCTTCGATTGTTTTTGAAAATTAGATCGCAGAGTCTCGAAGAAAATAATTGGCTTGTTCTGGGAACACCCAAAGTTCACACGGCACTGAAGATATCTTTCGTGTGTAAAGGAAAAAAAGGAACAGTAAGAAAGTAAATACTACATTGAGAAGTTTAAATGTTTAACATTCAATGAACATAGTTTTATTGAAAGCATGGTCGGACCAGAGATGAACTGAAATATTTTAAATTTAAATTAAGAAATGGTTAGTTCACTTAAGTACTTTACAGCTGAAGAGTAAGTCGAGAATCTGCCCCCTCCCTCTTTTTTCACATCTCTGACTTTAGTATTTTTCTTTGAATTAAACAGAACCCGATTTTCTGTGATTGTATTCATTTCAAGAGGGACGTAACAACGTGTACTTATTGAACATACGACAAATTCCCATTCAATTAAAAATATCTTTACATAATCGTTAACATTTTCTACTTATGGTCAGCGAACAGCTTTTTCGTATCTTTTACTAACTTCATGGATGTCCAAAATAGTTCATGCCAGAGAAATCTCTTTGTATATAAAAGCTTACGACATTTACTTGTACTACATTTGATCCACAACTTTTACGACATTGAACCGCGACATTTTACGACCCTGAAATACTACTTTTACGACATTGAACCACGACATTTTACGACCCTAAAATACTACTTTTACGACATTGAACCACGACATTTTACGACCCTGAAATACTACTTTTACGACATTGAACCACGACATTTTACGACCCTGAAATACTACTTTTACGATACTGAACCACTATTTTTTCAACTTAGCTCTGTTCTTTCCGGTCTACTTAAGATTTTAATCGTAGTACATGTTTGACAGGATTTATTTTTATGAAGCGATTCATTTATTTACTCAATAAATATCTGGCGATATCGACTTAGTGATAACTGACTTTCTGTCATTATATTATCAAGTAGGCCTATATTTATCTCATGCATTTGTTTTCCTGATGTGTACACTATTTTTAGCATCCTCGGCAATATAGGATGATGTTTACACAGTAAACAAGTTTGTTCCTTAATCTCTCACTGTGTGTGTGCGCGTGCGTGCGTGTATGTGTGTGTGTGTGTGTGTGTGTGTGTGTGTGTGTGTGTGTGTGTGTGTTTCTCTCACAATAAGTACACTCTTTATTTCACACGTACACAGACGCACGTATACGCAGACACTAACTTATTGTTTGTGTATTTGATTTCAGATCCTTGTTGATAACACAATGGCTCTAATTACTGCTTTCATAAAGAAATGTTTTCGCCTGCCTTTCCGAGCAAGGCAGAATGAAGGTAAGACTAGACGACATACGTTAAGACTAGACAGAATGAAAGTGACATTTCATGGAATAAAGAGAAATTAGAATGGATTGAAATTAAATACAATGTTGACATATTCAGGTGATACTAGAATGTCGGTATATGAAGGTAAAATAAGACAGAATGTGTTTCTATGACGGTAAAAATAGAACGAAGATAAAATTAGAGAGAAAATATATACGGAGGTGAATTTGGGATGCACGATGTTTAAATTAGACACATTGTGTGTGTGTGTGTGTGCGTGTGTGTGTGTGTGTGTGTGTGTGTGTGTGTGTATGTGTGTGTGTGTGTATGTGTGTGTATGTATGTGTGTGTGTATGTGTATGTGTGTGTGTGTGTGTGTGTGTGTGTGTGCACGCGCGTGCAGTTTTTGTAATATGTATTTGGTGTGTAATATGTGTGTATGGTCTGTGTGTGTGCACGCGCGCGAGCGTTTTTTTTTGTGATATGTATGTGGTGTGTAGTATGTGTGTATGGTTTGTGTGTGAGCGCGTGCAGTTTTTGTGGTGTGTAGTATGTGTGCGAGCGCGTGCAGTTTTTGTGGTGTGTAGTATGTGTGCGAGCGCGTGCAGTTTTTGTGGTGTGTAGTATGTGTGTATGGTTTGTGTGAGCGCGTGCAGTTTTTGTGGTGTGTAGTATGTGTGCGAGCGCGTGCAGTTTTTGTGGTGTGTAGTATGTGTGTGAGCGCGTGCAGTTTTTGTGGTGTGTAGTATGTGTGTGAGCGCGTGCAGTTTTTGTGGTGTGTAGTATGTGTGCGAGCGCGTGCAGTTTTTGTGGTGTGTAGTATGTGTGCGAGCGCGTATACAATTTGCTTGATGAAATGTGGTGAGTAGTACAATGTATGCGTTTGTATGAAAATTCTTCAAATACTTTCCCGTTAATAACTTCATAGTTAATGATAGTAATTTTTCCTTGCTACACGATCAAATACAAATCCATTATTATTTAGTGGAGAATGATTTTTTTTTCAATATTCATTCTCCTTCCAAATGATTTTCCAAACACTTTAGCATTAAGTTTTGACTGGCGAAAGCTGAAATCTGTTAAAAAATATATCAATCAATATTTGCCCTGTTACATAAATGCGAAGTTATTAATTACGTTAAAATGTGTCTTCTTGTCCAATATTCTGCTTTTCAGAAAAAACTACCTTTCTGTACGCATGTGTTCATGCACGGGCTCTTCTTATGGAGGGACGATACACACAAGCCCTTTCTTGGCTCCTGGAACAATCCGAAGTCTTAGAGGTAAGTTCACAGAAGAAATTACCACTTGTTCATTGTCATTCCCTAGAACTGCTTGCAGTGGAATGGCAAAAAATTAACGCGATGGAGTGGGTCTTTGCATCCATCTCACAATATGCCCAACTTATTTATTAATAACTAGTAAGTAGTTTTTGTGAAAAACCTCCAGTGATTAACACCCTCTGAATTTAAAAGAAAATAAACAGACAGCAATCTCAGAGTGATGTCACCTGAAGGAAAATTTTATGCATTGACGTGGGAGGTTTTTGAATATTATATATATTGAATAAAGATTATTTATAGATACTTTAAGAAATTTTATATAGCACGTTGGAAAAGTATACAAAAGGACATATCGGAGGGAGCGGGGGTTACAAGCATGGACATATCGGGGAGGGTTCACATGAATTGACATGTCGCGGGTAGCTATGAACACTTTTGATTGATTTATTTATATACAAATTGAGCATTCTGTAACCCTCCAATGCAATCTGATAGGAGTCCACCTTAAGTGGCTGTCAGACCTAGGGTGGTTTTGCTTTTGTAAGGAAAGGGGTGATTCCCTTACTTCGATAAAGACCATCTCTCTGTCGTTAGCTTCTTCACCGACTCACGACTCACGACTCAGTTTGTCTGTAATTAAGTATTGTGGAGTACATCTTTAGACTAAAAAAAAAGATTATATAGACTAGAAAATAGGCGTAGATTTCAACCTGGCAACGTGTTAAACAATAAAAATAAAAATAAATGACGAGTTGCGTAGACTTCGAGCGAAACGGCATACTGACACAGAGGGACACGGCATACTGACACAGATGGACAAGGCATACTGACACAGGGACACGGCATACTGACACAGATGGACAAGGCATACTGACACAGAGGGACACGGCATACTGACACAGGGACACGGCATACTGACACAGGGACACGGCGTACTGACACAGGGACACGGTATACTGACACAGGGACACGCGGTAGTGCTCAGGAGTTCATAGCTTTCGACCAATCTCCCGTGCCAGAACATAAATCTCCCCTCTGGCGCTTTCATCCTTCTGTGAAATCAAAGTTGGACAAACTATTTAAATGACAAGAACAAGATGAAGCAGCCCTGGCAAAATTTTACAGTAAATTATCTCACATGTACACCCCCGTATTTGTGCTCTCGTCATCTCGCTAGTGCACTTACAGCTGTTTCCACGCACGTGCATCCATCTGCAACATTAGGAACAATTGGGAGTGGACGTCCAGCATAAAGTCAAGCAAAACACCAGAACACTAGAAAGATTTTAGTTGATCTCAGGATCACCCCACACCAATTTCTCCATCTCGGAAAAGATGAGAGTCTATTTGTGTCTAATTTTATTGCAATAACGTTTCAATGTATGCTGAAGCAAAGACTACAGACACGAGTACAAGAAAATATTAAGCCCACCAGCAGCTGAAAGCAAAATTAAAGGATTATGCAAATCTGCATGGTATGCATGTATATGAACCTCTATCTCGTTATTATCAATTTTATAAACAGTTAAAATGTTTTGACCTTAAGCGACGTTTATAAGGTAACAATCAAATAATTTTCTCACAACGATTTTGAATTAACATCTTTAAATATTTGAAATAACTGTCATGGTGCTCAAGTCTTATTAGTATCCAAATACATTTGCTCACTTATTTTTTGACAGATGACTGTGAACGAAAAGTCGATCATAGATGGATTAATTCGAGAAATTCACGACCAGATTCCCACGGCTGAATATGAAGAAAGCGAAGAGAATAAAGGAACGACAGCTTTAAAACAAGGGAGCGATCAACAGGTAACTACTTTTGAGTATCTGGCTATTGTATTTAAATTGCACTGGTAGTTTTGCAATGAGAGTTTCAAAACTTTGTTCTTCATGGGGTGGTGATTTCAAACGGAACCATGATTTCAGCCTTTGCTGTGATTAACGTCACTCTATTCGTTATATCGAACCATACCTCAATCCACCAATTGCTAGGATTAACATAACTCCATTCGTTATATTGAACCACGCGTCACTCAACTCAGTGCTATTATTAACGTCACTCATTTCGTTATATTGAACCATACGTCACTCACCTCATTTCTATGATTAACGTCACTCATTTCGTTATATTGAACAATACGTCACTCACCGCATTACTATGATTAACGCCACTCTATTCGTTATATTGAACCATACGTCACACCGCATTACTATGATTAACGCCACTCTATTCGTTCTATTGAACCATACGTCACTCTACTCATTGCTGTAGTTAACGTCACTCCATTCGTTATATTGAACCATACATCACGCCAGTTATTGCTATTAACGTCACTCCATTCGTTATTGAAACATACGTCACTCCACTCATTGCTATAATTCACGTCACTCTATTTGTTGTATTGAACCATACGTCACTCTATCACCAGGATTTGCCTAACATTCTTTTCACCACCATTCAATCTATCACCAGGATTTACCATAACACTCCTTTCATCACCATTCAATCTATCACCAGGATTTGCATAACACTACTTTCACCACCATTCAATCTATCTTCATGATTTACAAAAACTCCTTTCATCACCATTCAATCTATCACCAGGATTTACATAACAATACTTTCACCACCATTCAATCTATCTTCATGATTTACAAAAAGTCCTTTCACCACCATTCCATTCAATGCTTTACCAATCTATCTATCACTTTGATAGATACACCACTTCATTCACCACTGTAATTCACCATCACTCTGTTTATTACTTTGAGTCATATATAATTCCATTTGTCAATTTCTTTGAGTTAAAAGTCACTTTTTACCTGATATTGAGCTATAAGTCACTCTGTAAATATCTTTGAGTTATAAGTCACTCTGTACCTAATATTGAGCTATAAGTCACTCTGTAAATATCTTTGAGTTATAAGTCACTCTGTAACTAATATTGAGCTATAAGTCACTCTGTACCTAATATTGAGCTATAAGTCACTCTGTACATAATATTGAGCTATAAGTCACTCTGTACCTAATATTGAGCTATAAAGTCATTCCTATCTCCTTTGATTCAGTATCACTGTATTCACCACTCTAACTAAATCCTTTGGATTTTAGGGACAATTTGCCCATATATTTCAAACAAAATAAAATGAAATGTAGTCAGATAAAAGTAAAACTTACAAAGAAATTAATGATACATCAGGCTGATGAATCCATAACTAATCATAGAAAGCTTGTTGCTGGACTAGAAAAGATGGTGACCATGAGCTAATGATTAATTATGCATATTGCCAAAGAGAAAGACATTCTGTTCTGAGGAAAATCTAAGTAAGATGTCGGAAGTGATTTGCACTGATTTCAGCAGTAAACCTGCACAACTTCTGAGATTATGTGTAAGAGAGTAAACAAAAAGACATGTATAAACTGATACAATCTTTACTTACTACTGGAAGACATAGTCTACATGCTTTACACACCATAGTTGACATAAACTGACTGATATTACAGAATTTATTCTTCACTCCTAGAAGTGAAGACATATCTTTTGCTTGCTAGTGATAAGGATGCGTAGTTAGTATGAAAACAAAATTGAAAAAGAAATGATAAGAATAAAAGAATTCTAATTCATCATATCATGAATGTGTGAGCAGAAAAACCTTAAAAGGAAAAAAATGGCTATATTTATCATGAATGAAAGAAACTGTTAAAATTATATGAAGTATGAATTTGTATACGGATATAATTATTTTAAAACCAGGACTAGGGAATTATGTGACACAAAAGGGTTTGGTGAGGCCCTGATTCAACCTTAGAATTTCGGTGAAATATAGATGCATTAGAAATTGTAACTTGCATTGCAGGGGATGCAAGATTTGGGGCATACGATGGAACATGCTCAATATTCAAAGCCCTAGATAAAAAACATGTTCAAGAAGGAGTTTAAGATGAGAGGAACCAATTTGAGTCTAAAAAATAATAGATGTCCTTGAATTATGTATGACTGTCATGTGCATAGTCCAATCAAGGGAGTTAATCATTGAAACCATACAGCATGTATAGTCTATATACTGACTCCAGCATTAAAATCTTTATCAGCACTTTTGTACATGATAGCAGAGATTGTAATAATTACTGTATATATTACTGTACAGTTATTAGTACAGTTGTATTAATTGTGCAAATTGTGATAACATGCACATATTTTCTGAAACTAATTTATATTTTATATAATCTTTTAATTCTTTACCATCTTATCGTTTATTTGTTGTCTTAATTTCATTTCTGTTAGTTATTGACTGTAATGTATGATGCTGTTATTGCTATAATTTTATAGTGGAGATTATAACACCTCGAGCCACTAGGACAATATATTCACTGCACTACAGAGTTATTTCAGCAAGGATAGTATGACACAGGCATTTGGGTGTTGTCATATCAGTAAATTAAAACAAACAAACAAAAATGGTAATTACACCACCCTTCTACTGTCACGAACTGAAGATGTCTCCACGGTCACGTATTTCTGATCTAGCATCACTGTACTCGTCTCCTTGTTTTATACGTCACCCCACTAATCGCTTTGAGCATTATACGTCATCCCACTAATCGCTTTGAGCATTTTACGTCATTCCAGTAATTGTTTTGAGCATTATAGGTCATCCCACTAATAGCTTTGAACAGTGTACGTCACTCCACTAATCGTTTTGAGCATTATACGTCACAACACTAATTGCTTTGAGCTGTACTAACTCCAATCATCACCTCGCGTTACACACATTTATCGACTTAAGCCATATGCAAATATCAATCAACCTTTTAATTCACAACACTCTTTTATTGCTTTGAGTCAAGTGACATTCCATTAATCGATTTAAGTCGTAAATGTTCCTACTCATCTGTTTTATCGTAGTATTGATTCGTACATTAGAACAGTCAGGCTTTTTCAAATTTTTCATATTAGTGTTTGTTTTAGCCCATATGTATGTTAGATTTATAAATAAAGCTAGATATATAAAACACATACAACAATAAGAATGTATAAGGTAAACTTCAGTCATGCAATCTCATGGTGTTTTCTAAAAATAAATAAATATATAAATTAAAAAACAAATGTAACTGGTTTTTTTATTTGTACATATAATTCATGAGAATTTGGTAAATATACTTTAGTATTAACATTCGTGTTGCACGTGCATGATCGTTATTTTGTGTAAATGATTTTGGTTATTTTTTAACAGGCTGACATTATGAGGCTGAACATTAGCGTCAGCTGAAATTTTAAAACATAAAATATATTACAGGCATTGTGTTATTCGATGTAATTGGATTAATTATTCATGTTAAAAGTAAATAAAGTTAAAATTAAATATCCTTATAAAATTTTATAAGGGGTAATTATTTCCATTTTACTTTTCAGAATGCACCTAACAGAAATGGAAACAATAGAGATGCGGCTTTTATTGGTGGAAATGGTAAAAAATGTTGGGTTTTTAATGTCAAACACTTTTGCAAACATAAAGAACTTCTGGTTTTATAAACAACAAATACAAAATAAAATTTTTGTAATCCTATTTTATTTTCGGGATGAAGATTTTATTGCCAGATTTTAAATTGTCCCCATTTTTTTAAAACTTATATTTGCTTTTTTGTAAAGTGAGAAAATAGATTAAGCCCAAATTCTCTCTCTCGTTCCCTATCTGACTTTCTGATCTGACCTGCCTGTCTCTTACTATAACACTTTTGAATTCGGGTGAGTCTACAAGAATGTAAACTAATATATATGATGCTATTTTTGTACCTGAGTATAAAGCAGCAAAATGTCTTCTCTCCAAAACTCCACCCGCATTTAAATCGTGTTTATATAACGGAGACTAAAACGAACTATGTTTACCAACCTCTGTCCTTTGCTTTAAATTGATATCAACAAGTAAAAATAAAGAAAAATAGTTCTTTGCGTATATACAATGACACGGTGAAAAGTTTTCAAAAAATGAAAATACTGAAACCTCATCTACATTTATCTGAAACATTTCATTCCTCATCTACATTTATATCAATCATTTCATTCCTCATCTACATTTACATCAGTCATTTCATTCTTCATCTACATTTACATCAATAATTTTATTTCTCCTCTACATCTAACTGAATCATTTCATTCCTCATCTACATTTACCTGAAACATTTCATTTCCTCCTCTACATTTACATCAAACATTTCATTCATCACCTTGATCGCTTTTCACAGTAATGTTTTATGGTAATGTTTTTGAATAAGTAAATCTTCCGTTTTTGATTGTACGTACCCTGACTAACTTTGTTTTTAATTGTACGTACCCTGACTAATTTTGTTTTTAATGGCACGTACCCTGACTAATTTTGTTTTTAATGGCACGTACCCTGACTAATTTTATTTTTAATTGTACGTACCCTGACTAATTTTGTTTTTAATGGCACGTACCCTGACTAATTTTGTTTTTAATGGCACGTACCCTGACTAATTTTGTTTTTAATTGTACGTACCCTGACTAATTTTGTTTTTAATGGCACGTACCCTGACTAATTTTGTTTTTAATGGCACGTACCCTGACTAATTTTGTTTTTAATGGCACGTACCCTGACTAATTTTGTTTTTAATGGCACGTACCACCCTGACTAATTTTGTTTTTAATGGCACGTACCCTGACTAATTTTGTTTTTAATGGCATAACTGAATGGTTTGAAGAGGTTTCTCACCATATCTTTTCTAGCACACGACCTCTCTCAAGTACCACGGACCGACTTCAGACATTCCAATAACAGAAGTGTTCAGTTGTCAAGCATGTCATTTGACTCCATTGCTGAACGTATTGAGGAATTGATCCATGAATATGACGAAGAGGATACTAATGACAGAGAGGAGGAAGACGAAGATACCGATGAAGAAAGCATCTATTTGGATGACTATGAAGAGAATGACATCAGCAATGAAGAGAGTACTATTAGTACTGTACCGAACATAAGTTCCCCAGATGTGAACAACGACGGACTTGATTTGTATCAGCAGAGTTTACGGGCACGGGAACTCGACGGACATTACCAGGACGAGGAAGAAACAAGTGTGTCACAGGACCAACTAACAGCCTTGCAGCAGGGTGGAACATTTCATTGGCAGGCAAATTTTTACCCAGACCTGATCACCGATCAAGATGATCTGAAACACCTACTGGCAGACAACCCTGAAAAGTATAAGCGTTGCCTCCTTCACATTGAATCATCTCATAAAGCCGTTGCCAAGGTGTTGGACAGTCACAGTAAGTTTGCGGAAATTCTCATCAGTGGTCGCTCTAAGTGCGGACGTTCCTATTATGACGATGAGGTTGTAGTGGAAGTGCTGGCAGAGCCAGACCAAGGTCCTGCTGTTCAATCGAGCATGAAGCCACTGCTCGACGCCACCTATGACGCCCACGAAAGAGTTGCCCACGGTCGGGTTGTGGGCTTGCTGAAGAGAACGCGGTATCCGGGTGTGGATAACCCAGTCCTGGTGTGCACATTAGACGAGATCGAAGGCCATCTCATGAAGCCACTGTGTAAAACTGTTCCGAAAATTCACGTCATGAACGAGTCTGTGAGAAAGAAATACAAAGCACTGTCCAAGTATCGTGTGGAAGTTAAGCGGATATCGGCTCAGGGGAAAGTAGAGTTTAAAAAGTTCCAGGACATCGAGCCGGACAAACGTGAACTCTACGTCTTTAAGGTGATCATCCTGGCCTGGAGTGCTCGTGCTGTGTATCCTCTTGGGGCCGTTTTGGACGTGAAATTTAGCGGGATGAATTATCCAGACGGCCTTAGTGTCCTTCACATGCAGCAAGGTGTCCCGAACAAATTTTCTCCTGATGTAGTTGACGACACCAAGACCTTGCTACATGGAGGATCGGCCAACAGAGGGGGCCGTCGTGATTTGACCGCTAGACAGGTTTTCACTATCGACCCGCCTTCGTCTCAAGACTTAGATGATGCCCTCAGTGTATGGGAAGATGGGAGTCACCTAGTGGTTGGTGTTCACATTGCTGACGTGGCTGCTGTTGTCAGAGAGGGAACACCTGTTGATAAAGAAGCTCGGAAAAGAGCCGTCACATTCTACCCGGCTCAGCAACCCCCACGCCCCATGTTTCCCGAGCCACTGAGCCATGGTGTGTGCAGTTTACTTCCCAATGAGAACCGTTTGACCATATCGGTATTTTTTAAATTTGATAGAAAACTGTGTAAGACTGCTGAACCATGGGTTGAGAAAACAGTTATTAGGTCGAAAAGGAAATTTACATATGAAGAGATTCAAAAGGTCATTGATGAAAATGCACCAGAAGACATTGAACAGTCATTATGTGATGATATATGTCAGTTGCACAAGATTGCAGACAATCTGCGACATGGGCGTCTAGAAAGATCAAAACTGTTCATACCATTTGAAGACCCACGACTACCTGACCTTGACACATATCGCAACACTATTGAAGCCCACGCTTTGGTAGAGGAATTCATGGTCCTTGCAAACACTTACATGGCCGAGCGTTTAAAGGTCAAATTTCCAGGTCTAATGATCTTACGCTGTCATAGAACTCCGACATACGAGCAATTGTCGGAATGGCGCGAGAAAGAAGGCAGTATTGGAAATCTCGTGGTGCAATTGCAAGGAAGAAATGTATCTCCAGAAACCAAAGTGTCTGTTGAAAACATCGATTGTGAGAACCCAACACCAGCACAATATAAGCCAGTGATTGTGCAATCTGCATTATGGCAGAGATTGTGTGAAGCGCTAGAATCACACAATTCCGAAGAAGCACGTACAATTGCATACATGGATTCTCTTCACCCACTCCAGTGCCTAGCAAACCAGCATTGGCTGAACATGATGGACTCAGCGGAATATAAGTGTTCCTATGGTCTTAACCAGCCAGAGCATTTCCATTTTGGCCTTAACCTTCAATGCTACACGCACTTCACCTCCCCAATCCGGCGATATGCAGATCTGCACGTGCACCGCCTGCTACATGCTGACTTGGATGGGAAAAAGCCCAAGTGCACGCCAGAGGAGGTGATGCAGCTCTGCCAGGAAGTCAATAGTGCCATGTCAAGGCAGAAGGCATTTCAGCGTGGATGCCATGCGTTACAGATTGCCCTTCGTCTGCACTCTCAGCCCCTTGTGTTCCGGGCCTATGTGGATTGCGTGGACATTGAACAGGTGACCTTGTGTGTGCCTTCCATCCTTGCCATAACGGATCGCAAGCAGGAGTTGCCATTCAGCGTGCTGGGCGTCAGCTCCCAGCCTGAATTGATTACTGACACAATGCACAAGACAGACACTGTTCACGTCGTGTGGAGCACGAGAGTCTACAACGAGAGGGGAGTTTGCACTAATGAATTCACTCTACACCGAAACGCCCTGGAAAGGCAAAATGGGATAAACAAGATGTCCCCTCTTACCTTTGACATTAACCCTCATCAGCTCAGTGAGTTGGTGAAGCAGGTCGATTGGGCGAAGATTCTGAAGGCACTAATACAAAACATCCCACTTACACCTACACCTCTTCCTCTAGAAAGGGGGAAATCAGAAGTGGTCTCCATATCCACAGAGAAAGGCGACGGTTCCATTTCTTCACGCCCTTGTCGTTTCAGGATGTCTTTTTCCCAAGGACAGGTTATAGTTGTGCAGATGACTTCAGAACCAAACAAAGGCATCCTCAGACCCAGGGTGGAGCTGGTGCAGATTGCCCGGAACGTCAGCATGTGCGTGAGGCATGCCAAAGATCCAGTATCAGCCCTTGCCCGTTACGCCACGAAAAGCACACGTGACCAGAGATTCCAAGGCTACAATGACTACCTGTCTGCCTGGATGCCCTTGCTGGAGATGGAGGCAGCGTGTGGCATTGGAGATACTGACAGCACTGTCGTAGTGGAGAACGTTCTGGTTCAAATACGGCAACAGAAATCCAAGGATCGCCTCTTTTACTCCGGTACTTTCACTCTGTCCAGCAAGTTTTGCTCTGAGAGATATATCGACTTTGGAGGCAAATCTCCTAGCAGCATCAAAGAAGAAGAAGCATCCAAGGGGAGTGCATCATGTCCTTTAGACTACCTGTGCATTCGATGTGTCAGCATGTGTAATTCAGTAACACTGTCACAAGTTCAGCAGTGTGCTGTAGGAGAGGTGCTAGACAAGCATTATATATGGGTCGGCCATGCTGGCATAGTTGCGGTAAAACACAAACAAGGAATTAACGGAAATGGATGTCTCGTTGTCGAGTTTGTGCTGAATCACAACACTTCTCCACCACCCCGAAAGTTGATCAAAGGTGGCAGAGCAACGATTGAGATTTTGCCAAAGTCAGAAGTCGAGAGGTAATACTTTAGTATTTTATTATATGTCAAAATAATATGTCTTGTTAAGAAAATTCTTAGTTATTATTCTATATACATTCTCTTTAGAAAGATAAGATTCAAGATTTTTGTTTTCACACTTGTTTACCCATTTAAGAGCAATATGAACACATGCACACACATACAAACCCATACCTACACCCCACCAATACACAAATAGCCATGCTCACACATACAGCCATGCGCGCAATACACACACACACACACACACACTCACACACACACACACACACACACACACACACACACACACACACACACACACAATTATGAAACAATCCTTCCACAAATAATACGTATACACCCACTTCTACTTTCAGACGTGCGCAGCAGATGTTGATGGAGATTAAAAAGGATGGATGCGAACTGGCACAAGCCATTGCATTTAGCAAAACCATTCCTCGATTAGGTAAGAATTAAAAACATAATACCTAAAACATTGCATGCCTCACTGAAATAAAACCTAACTCTGTTTATTTTAATGAATTAATATGTTGGTTTAATTAAAAACGTTTGAAATTAAATACACTTTTCTGAAATATGTAACATTAGCTTGTAATGAAGTGAGAGGAAAGAACACATTACGATTAGATGGAAAGGTAAATATTTACATAAATTACACCGATAATCAACTACATGCTTACCAATAAATCACTATCACAGATGTAAATCATTATGACCTTGGACGGAAAAACGAAAATCACGAAGTCGAAAAAGAAATTATCCAGAAACCGCCTCCCAGAAATGGCGTTCGCCGTGTACTAGGCCTACCCAAGAACAACCCCAAACAGTTTGAAGCCATTGTGACAGCGTTGACGAATAGTCTCTCCCTTATACAAGGGCCTCCAGGTAAGCATGTGAACATTTCTTATTCAATTCTTTCCCCTATAAAGGCCTTCAGATAAGCATGTGAACATTTCTTATTCAATTCTTTCCCCTATAAAGGCCTCCAGGTAAGCATGTGAACATTTCGATTCAGTTCTCTACCTTATACAGGGGCCTCCAGGTAAGCATGTGAACATTTTATTAAATTCTCTATCTTATACAGGGGCCTCCAGGTAAGCATGTGAACATTTTATTAAATTCTCTATCTTATATTGGTACCTCTAGATAAGCAAGTGAGTATTTTCTGTTAATTCTCTGTCTTGAAGAGGGGCCTCCAGAGTAAGCATGTAAAAATTTTCTATCCAGTTCTATCTTATCCACGGAGGGAGGGAGTTAGAGAGAAAAAGAAATGCTTAAAGAAAGAAGGAAGGAAGGAAGGAAGGAAAGAAAGAAAGAAAGTCCTGATTTGCTTGACTGATGCATCCGCACAGTGTTTACTTGCGTGGGTAAGACAGTAAATCAGTTAAGAAAGAAATGTCTTTTAATAAATAAACCCCAGTTTGTGAGCAGACAGCTACCTGTTATTGAAAACGATCATAATAAATTAATTTAAACGAATACAGGCATTGTGAAGATCGTCATTGATAAACTTATTCAACAAATATTTAAATTGCAACACTATTGACTGAGACGAGAGAGAGACGGATGGATTGATGGTTGGTTGGACAAGCAGTCCTATAGATATATGGACTGACGGATGAATGGACAGACAGACAGACAGACAGACAGACATACAGACAGACAGACATACAGACAGACAGATAGATATGCCATATATGTGAGCTAACTTGAATTAATATCAACAAGTTTATGAAGAGTTCCTACTAGCATTTGGATTCGACACAGAATATTTCATCTTAGTACAGGTTGATAATATAATTTCATCTTGTGAACCTTAGTACACGGTGATAATATCATTTCATCTTATAAACCTTAGTACACGTTGATAATATAATTTCATCATTTCATCTTATAAACCTTAGTATACGGTGTGTGTGTGTGTGTGTGTGTGTGTGTGTGTGTGTGTGTGTGTGTGTGTGTGTGTGTGTGTGTGTGTGTGTGTGTGTGTCTGTGTCTGTGTGTGTTTTGTCTTGGTAGGTACTGGAAAGACCTACACGGGTATCAAATTGGTGTACCTGTTCAGCAAAATCAACCGACAATTGGGGAGTGAAGGCAAAGGGCAGAAAGTCGTGTTGTACTGTGGACCTTCCAACAAGTCAGTCGACCTTGTAGCAAGTAGGTCGCCTCGAGATTGCATTCCATAAAACTGCCTGTCAATATTGTAATGTTTCCAATGATAAAGTCGTTCCCATTTTTCTGTACAGTTTAGGTCCACAATCTTCTTGAGGAAAAGAGCGTATTTAAACTTTTAGACGAGTTTGTTGATTTCCAACAAATTTTGCACTGGACTTTAAATAAGGTACAAAACATCATATTTAGTAATACTTTTGAAAATCAGAGAGGTCATTTTACACGTAAAAGGTTTTCACTAAATTATTCGGCAATTACTCTTTCAGTATTATTATGTGAATTTGCTCTTTTAAATCTTCCAGGAAGATGCATTTAGACATTTTTACAAAATAAATATCATAGGCAGTTTTTCATCTTATTTATTTTCTAAAAGTGTAATGTTGTTCAACTAGTGGTCGAAACATATTTATTATTCTTACTTTAATGTAGATAACCTGTTATGGTTAATTTCACATATTCTTTTTATTGTTACTTGTATTTGGATTTTAATTAACATACACAAAGGCCTAAACAAGTTTTATTGTTACGTGTATCCAGATTTCTATAAATAAACATATAAGAATAATAATCATAAGCACTCATCAGCGCTGAATGGAAAAAATATTAATTCTCATGCTCTTTTCATAATAAGTCAATGTGATTTGGGACACTGCATTTCGTTAGTCGGATTTCAGCAGTTGTAGAGTAAGATGGTATGCTTGTTAGCAGTTGTAGGGTAAGATGGTATGCTTGTTAGCAGTTGTAGAGTAAGATGGTATGCTTGTTAGCAGTTGTAGAGTAAGATGGTATGCTTGTTAGCAGTTGTAGAGTAAGATGGTATGCTTGTTAGCAGTTGTAGAGTAAGATGGTATGCTTGTTAGCAGTTGTAGAGTAAGATGGTATGCTTGTTAGCAGTTGTAGAGTAAGATGGTATGCTTGTTAGCAGTTGTAGAGTAAGATGGTATGCTTCTTAGAAAGCAATCATCAGGATGGGCACAGGTAAGTCAATATCTGTATTTTGACTTTATTTTGCTCATCATTGAAAACAGAGCTTCACATAGATAAATGAAATCGAATTCAGATTTTATTGTGTATGTTACAATTCATCAAATTTATCATTTGTTGCGCACTTTTTGGAACAAAGTCATTTCGAAGGTCTGTATTCTATAATCTCCAGTTCCATCTCTTCTCTACTAGAATGAGACTCGCAGTCGATGTAGTCGTCATTTTTGTTACCACTAGTTGGCCAGGAAAAGGATTCACAGGTTCATTGATGATGAACTGTTGAAATTTCTTTACCACCATGGGGACCACTGCTCTAAACAGACTTGATTTATTCTAAGTGAAGTCTCTCTTTCAGCAGGCATGTCTTATTTTAAATAATGCCTCTTTTTAACCAGACCTGTTCTAAGTTACCCCTGTCTCGAAAACAGAGGTGTCTCATTCTAAATGACCCCTGTCTCGAAAGCAGACGTGACTCATTCTAAATGTCTCATCTCTCTAAAGCAGATGCAAACATTTCTTAACATTTATCTAATTATTTTTCTAATCAAACCAAGTATGCGATGCTAAGAGATAAAAATTCCAACAGCCAGGCAGAGATATGAAACGTTTGAAAAGACGTGGTTGTTTAATTTAAGACGTACCTCAAATAGGAATTTAATGATGTTACAGAGCAGAGTACATAAATAATGTTTTTAAAAAGTATTTAACATACACTTGAAGTATACTTAAATAACATTTCAAGATTTGATAAATAAAATAGATACACTTGAAGTCAAAAGTCGTACACTTTTTAGTTTATTTGATTTGTATTTTTGTATGCCTTGGCAAACATAGATTAGATTTTTGATTCCTAATATCTTCTCGTATAACATTTCACTTTTATCTTTTATCCTGTCATCGGTAGAGCTTCTAAGACAACGATTAGGTCCACATTGTCCAAATATAGTTCGGATGTATGGGTCCGCCATCGAAGCCAGCGATTACCCAATTCCGCAGAGCAGACTTTTGTCTTCCAGGCGTGCGCGCGACTTGAAAAGTGATCCAGAGTTAAAGGTACACAAGCTACAACTCAGGGTGGTATATTCCGCGCCCTTGGGCCAGCGTTCTTTCTAGCATCCTACATAAAGCTCAATTTTACGTTCAGTAAGAGGATAAGTAAAGAAATAAATAAAAATAAAGCTTAATTTTACACGTTCAGTAAGAGGATAAATAAAGAAATAAAGCCCGTGAAATGACACAAAATTTAGTAATATTGTATAAGTTTTTAAAACTTCCTCCTCCCCCAAAACTCTTTTATCACGACATTTTTATCGTTTTTAGATATCGACAGATCGTTTTTTTGTGTATGTATATATGTGTGTCTGTGTATTAGGGTGATCTACCCATAATGCCCCAAACACTACTTTTTCTATCACACCTAAACACATCCCATTCTGCCAGGTCCACAACACAGCTTAATCACTAATATCTAAAACACAACTTTCTCCATGACATCTAAAGCCTAGCTTTTTCCAAGATGATAAAAACAGCTGTCCCCTTTGTCCAAAACGCAGCTCTTTCTCCATGTCAAAAACAGCTCTCTCCTTTACACCCAAGTACATCTAGCTTCATTATGCCCATTCACAGCTCCCTCCATCCTGTTAAACACGCAAACACATCCCACTCTCCATCATGCCCTACGTATATAGCTCTCTTTACCAGTTATATTAAATATTAATATTAATATTATTATTAATCTTATTATTAAATATTATATTAATCTTTTGTCAAGTCCCAATTTAGCTCTTTTTGTCAAGTCCCAATTTAGCTCTGTTTGTCAAGTCCCAATTTAGCTCTGTTTGTCAAGTTCCAATTCAGTTCTGTTTATCAAGCCCCAGTGCAACTCAGTACATCAAGCCCCAACACAACTCATTTTATCCGGCCCCAATACAACTCAGTTTATCGAGTCGCAATACAGCTCAGTTTAGCAAGCCCCAATAAAACTAATTTCGTCAAGCCCCAAATCAACTAATTTTATCAAGCCCCCTCCAATATAATTCATTTTATTAATCCCCAATACAGCTCATTTTATCAGGCTCAGTATAGTTCACCAAGCCCTTAAACAGATCTGTTAATCAAGCCCCGGTACCACTCTGCTAATCAGGCCCCCATACAGCTTTTATCAAATCCCAACAGAGCGTTCATCTAGCTCCAGTTCTTCTCTGTCAAGCAAGTTCTCACACATCTGTACACTTAACACAATGGGGCCGACAAGTCAATGTTTTGCATTATATACCATATTTACCAGATAAATTTTCTCACATTTGATTATTTTCCCTCTTCAGATACTCAGATTTAATAAACTAAATCTCTCTGTAAAATCAAATCCTAACATATAATTTGGACAAATCTAATTGACTATATTAGAATCTTGCTTAATTTCTTATAAATTACTTTTGTTGTTGCTTGAATGATGAGATGATGGTCTTAACAATGAATTGATGCAAAATATTTCTTTGAAGTAGAAGAGGGATTATTATAATTATTCATAGTGCCCCTTCCATCATTTGAAAATATGATCCCTCAGTGTACAATATCAGCACAATGACTTTTATGTGTTATAATATTACAAAACATAATAAAAACATTTTACAAAAACATATTACAAAACATAATTGTATTATACAATGTTACAAACATATTGAGCCTTACACGTATGCATTGCTAAGCTATGTAGATGTAATAAAGAAATGTCCCTATAATAGTGTGATATACAGTGTTCTACTTAGTGTCACAAATATGCTGAATCTTGTAAATGTACTACTCAGTGTCACAAATATGCTGAATCTTGTAAATGTACTACTCAGTGTCACAAATATGCTGAATCTTGTAAATGTACTACTCAGTGTCACAAATATGCTGAATCTTGTAAATGTACTACTCAGTGTCACAAATATGCTGAATCTTGTAAATGTACTACTCAGTGTCACAAATATGCTGAATCTTGTAAATGTACTACTCAGTGTCACAAATATGCTGAATCTTGTAAATGTACTACTCAGTGTCACAAATATGCTGAATCTTGTAAAGGTACTACTCAGTGTCACAAATATGTTGAATCTTGTAAATGTACTACTCAGTGTCACAAATATGCTGAGCCGAACACAAGTGTCACGTATAGGTGTCGAGCATTGAACATATATATTTCACAGTTATATATGCTGAGTCGCGATTATATAAAAATTATATTATACAATATCACAAACATGTAAATCATTAACAAACTGATCTATGGACATATGCATTGTGCTTTATCACAAACACGCCGAGACAAGTACATAAACGTATATATACTTATATAGCATGTATTGCCACACATACACTTTGAGTTGTATTGTTCGTGTCTGAGTGGCCGTTTACTTTTTATTTTAAAATTTCATTTTTCACTAATTACTTCTGTTATCACAAATTCAAACTGTTCTAGTTGGTTGGTATTTTTTTTTACATCACATATTTATTTTATCATATAACACATTTGAATTAGTGATACAATAAAAAGAGTTTGTACCGTCATAAAATTAATGTATGATATACTAAAATCATAACTAAAACTTTAAACGGCCCGCCGTACACAAATAAGCTTAGACAATTATTATGTTTGACCTAGACTTCCAAAAGTGAATAAAATGGTGGAAATATTTTGACCAACTGGTCGTTCTCCTGTTGTTTTGTTCTTTTTACCTTGGTTAGAACCCTGAATTATATTAATTGTCACAAACATGCTTAGCCTTGATCGTGTAAAATAGTTACAAACATACTCAACCTTCATCATGTAAAATAGTTACAATCCTATTTAGCCGTGCTCGTGTAAAATGATCACGGGCATACTCAGCCTTGATAGTGTAAATAGTTACAAATATGCTTAGTCTGGATAGTGTAAAATAGTTACAAATATGCTTAGTCTGGATAGTGTAAAATAGTTACAAACATGCTCAGCTTTGATAGTGTAAATAGTTACAAACATGCTTAGTCTGGATAGTGTAAAATAGTTACAAATATGCTTAGTCTGGATAGTGTAAAATAGTTACAAATATGCTTAGTCTGGATAGTGTAAAATAGTTACAAATATGCTCAACCTTGATAGTGTAAAGCAGTTACAAATATGCTCAGCCTTGATAGTGTAAAATAGTTACAAATATGCTCAACCTTGATAGTGTAAAACAGTTAGTAAAATGCTGAGTTGCCATAGTGACGACGTTATTAGACATGTCTTTCCATCCTTAGGATCTCTCACTGCACCACATCATACGGATGGACGGCCGACCATACGCTGAGAAACTTCTCATCTTCGACGCGTACTTTCAGAAGTGCTGTATGTACCCTGATCAGAACAGACCATCCAGCAAGAAAATGAGGATTTACCGACGCCTGAAGTACAAAGCCAGTGTTGAAGAACTTTCCCATTACGAGGTTATCTTGTGCACTTGTTCAGTCGGGGGTAGTCGACGCCTCATAGAAGGAACAAAAAACTCAATCTTTCAGGTTTGATTAAAGTCACATCCTTTGAGCATTAATTCGCTTCATTTCAGTTTGCCTACGTCATATGCATTCATTTTATTACCGACACATTCCTGCCGGCATATTCATTGTTGGTTGTTTCATTGTACGTCGCATGAATTGTTTAATTGTATATACTATGCACTATTTCATTGTACGTTACATGCACTATTTCATTGTACGTCACATACATTGTTTTATTGTACATACTATGCACTATTTCATTGTATGTTACATGCACTATTTCATTGTACGTCACATGCATTGTTTTATTGTACATACTATGCACTATTTCATTGTATGACAAGCACTGTTTCATTGTACGACACTCACGTTATTTCATTGTACGTCATATGTACTAAGCACTATTTCATTGAACGTCACATGCACTATTTCATTGAACGTCACATGCACTATTTCATTGTACGACACCCACATTATTTCATTGTACGTCACATGCATTATTTAATAGTACCCTCCTGTGTTATTTCATTGTATATTATATGCGTTATTTCATTGTACGTCACATGCATTATTTTATTTACGTCATGTACTGTTATTTTACTTATATTATTGCAGTATTTCATTCACAGCACACAGATTATTTCATATATGTTTATGCATTATTTCATTATCATCATGTAAATTTACACATTTAATTTATCTCATAATACAAAATTAATTTCATCATATAAAATGTATATAATTAAATTTTTCATTTAGTCACAAACACAATAGGCCTATGGTGTAGGTCACACGAAGTGACTACACAGTGAAAAATACCTGTGTTGGCTTCCTCTTTAATTCAGTAGATATTTTATTGCAAGGAAAACATTTTATCAAGGAAAAGAACTGTATTTTCTTGCTTCCAAATAAACGCATAAGTCGATACACATGATTCACATTATTTCCTCATGTTTAATACAATTAGAGTTGATGTAATGATTATCTACATATCTCAGTATTTACAAGAGCAAATTCTTTTTGTAAATTACACGGTGCATAGATAAAACGGTATCCTTGAACATGGTTTTAAAAATACCGTCAATCTGCATATATTTTTCCGAAAAAATTAGGCCTTCATATACAGATATGTGGGCCTTATGGCAGGTTATAATTGACGAGTGTGCGATGTCGTGCGAGCCTCATAGCCTGGTGCCCATCATCGCCACCAAGGCCAAACAGGTCGTGCTCATTGGTGATCACAAACAACTCCGACCAATCATCAAATGTCAGCAAGCGGCAGAGCTCGGCCTGGAACAGTCCTTATTTGAAAGGCTGTACAGCAGCTCGCCAAAGACTAAGAGAGTGTTTCTCAATACACAATACAGAATGGTATGTTATCGCTGTGAGTGTTCTAAAACACATTACAGAATGGTATGTTTTCATTGTGAGAGTGTTCTAAACACAGTACAGAATGTATATTTTCATTGTGACAGTGTTTCTTAATACATAATGGTATGTTTTCATTGTGAGTGTTCTAAACACAGTACAGAATGGTATGTTTTCATTGGGAGAGTGTTCTAAACACAGTACAGAATGGTATGTTATCATTGTGAGAGTGTTCTTAACACGGTACAAAAAATGGTATGTTATCGCTGTGAGTGTTTCTACACAGTACAGAATGGTATGTTATCATTGTGAGATTGTTCTTAACACAGTACAGAAATGGTATGTTATCACTGTGAGAGAAACCCTTATGCTAGTTGATAACTTTGTGTTCTTGTAAAGTTATTGTTTTCACAAATCAGATTAATTACAGATAAGAAACTTAGGTGAACGTTCGCTCGAACAGCAATCAGATACTTTGTATAACACATATATTGTACAACTGATATGTTGTATAACTGATACATCTGATGCATGGACAAAAGATATACTGCACAAAACTGATACATTGTACAGCAGTTACATTGTTTAATATACATTGCACCAAAGAGAGATTGTAGCAAATGTTGATCTGTCACGTCTTAGTAGTTAGCCAACTGTTTTCAGTGTGTCTTTAAACTCTAGAAAGATAAGATAACTCGTGATTGTTTCATGCTTTGCTCACGTATGTTATAGCATCCCATGCTATGCGAGTTTCCTTCTCAACAATTCTATGAGGGTAATTTGCTAACGGGTAGTTCTCATCTCTGGCGAGTTCCAGAGCTACCTTTCTGGCCCAGCAATTTGCAGTGGGTGTTTCCCCACATTCTAGTGGATGTACGTGGAATCGAAGAAACGTTGACCGTCTCCACAGACGAAGGCAACGAACGGTCAAAGTCCAACTTGAGAGAAGCCGAGAAAGTGGTATGTATTACGATTCATATATTTCTTTTAGAATTTATTTTTTTCTCGTCAAGGATATAGACTGACAGTCAACGAGGACAAAATATCTGTTTAATTCAGGCAATCATGTGCCAGTTTATCTGTCAGCCTGTGAGTAAAAGAACCTATACATTAATCGGCCTTCACATCATCCACATGGTATTTTCATTGTGTCATAACAGGTTACAGATTTTAATATATCATTCACATGCAATACTTTGCGTCATGACAACAATTTATACTGTAAATATACAGATACCATTCACACATGACGTTATAGAGTAAATAGGACAG
The DNA here is from genome assembly GCA_028829895.1 of Sinotaia quadrata. Classification (NCBI taxonomy): domain Eukaryota; kingdom Metazoa; phylum Mollusca; class Gastropoda; order Architaenioglossa; family Viviparidae; genus Sinotaia; species Sinotaia quadrata. Next base: position 107,416,160 of record CM054178.1, read on the forward strand.
TTGTCATGCATATGTCATGATAAATTATAGAGTAAATAGTACCTATGTCCCCACACACTATGACAAGTAATAGAGTAAATTGTATAGAAGACATTCACACTTCATTTTCTATCATGACGTCAGATTTTAGATAAATAGTATAGTTATAAATGAATTAACGGGTTTCCAAGCTAAAGCATTCACAGGTGGTCGGGCAATGAAGAATAAGACTTGCAGTGATTGATTTACCAGATATGCTTACAATACAAACAATAATTATTGTCTTGGTTTGCTTGCTTTGCCTCTTAATTTTTCGTTGTTTGTTACAGGTTCAAATTTGTACCTATCTGAAAAAAGAATATGGCGAACAGTCAGTGTTTGCCAAGAAGGAAAACGTAATCAAGTCGAAAAGTATCAAAGTGCTGACTCAGTACAACGCACAGCGCCACCTTTTGGAAGAAAAACTGAAGCAGTTGTGTACAACGAACAATAACTTGTTCCACCCTGAAGACATTGATGTCAGCACTGTCGTCTCAAGTCAAGGTACGTTTTGTGCAATACTAATGCAGTACTCATGCAAAACCCTATGATCTGTGTTTATGATCACTTTGATACGGAAAGCGTAACATTAAGTGTTGACGCCAGTTTGCCTACAAAAAGAGTTAATAAAAAAAAAATTCATCTGACCTTCTTTTCGATAAGAGCTGAACACAAACCTTGCATTGAATATTTGAATTATTATAAAAGCAGACTGATGACTATGATGAAGACTAAAAGAGGTGGTTGGGTGTTTTGAGATCGACCAGATCACCCGACTACAAAATCTACAACATTGTAGTCAAACTAACACTAAGCATATAGTTGTCAATACTGCTTGGGACAAAAATATTGTTACCTAAAATATCAAATTGAGTTTTATCTTAATAAACGGAACCGAATTGTTGCCTGAAAAGTAAATACTAACTGAAAATATATTCAAACCAAAATGTTTCACCTTTCCTTGAGTTCATTTGATTTTCTTCAATGTACTGAATTCTAGATGATAGATATTCGAAGAATTGAACTGTCAGTTTATCATACCGATATTTGTTTAAGAAACGTTGTTTGATTATAGTGGCTCACGTGAGTGCAGAGACATCTGATCGCAATTTTATAGTATTACTGTACTAATATATTATTACGGCACCACCACCACCACCACTACTACTACTAGAACAATACTATTACAGTTACTGCATTACTACTGCTATTGCACTATTACTACTAATACTGTATAACTGTCACTGATCACTCCTATTATTAATTATTTCGATTGAAATACTACTGTTTCTCTTCCTCCTTTCTCCCAGAGCTGCAATGCCACTACCACTAGCAACAGTGCCGGCAGTGTTCCTACTATAGCTGACCATAATAACAATATATTTTTATGCTTTATGTGCACAGGGAAAATACACATTATTGACGATGATCATGATGATGATTGTGATTAATATCCAGAGTGAAAATTCTGGCATACTCTTTTTATTTGTTTAATGGTGGTAGTCCAGTCGATGGGATCTAAACTATTTTTTAAAAAAAATCTTTCTCTCTTTTTGTGTGTATCCAGGCGGAGAGTGGGACTACATTATTCTGAGCACGGTGCGGTCTCTGCCCTCCTACAAGATAGAACCATGGCCCACACTCGGCTGGTGTCGTCAGAACTTAGGCTTTATCACAGACAAAAACCAGGTCAATGTTGCCCTAACACGGGCCAGACGTGGTCTAATAATTGTCGGTACGAATGCATTTTTGATTACAGTTATTAATGCGAATCATTTCTCCCCCACCCCCGTGAATAGATTTAGCACAAAATTTGTGCGGGTATAGTTTATTTCACAAATTTAGTGTTTGTTCTCTTATACTCAAGATTTGTCCACTCCGATCACGTGGCCTGATTACTTACATTAGAGGTAATTTTCTTCGGGCACGCTAGAGTGAATTTCTTTAGTTATGCTAGAGTTCGGGCACTCTAGAGTTAATGTTCTTTAGTTATGTATGCTGCACTGAGTTAAATTAGGACCCTTTTGAGCACTTGAGCTAGATGGGCTGTCGTGCAGAGTCATTTAATTTAATTTTCAGAGTTGTATACACATAAAACCAGAAAAGAAATTATTCAAAGAACTGCTCGCAATACTGGATTTAATTCTTGCCATTTCAGGAAATGTGGAGCTGCTAAGATGTGACGAAGTGTGGTGTCAAATGATACAGCGATACGAGAAAAATGGTTGCATTCGAGCAGAAGCGGACTTCCCACCTCCGGTATCTCGCCATAGTGGTCGTCGTCGAAGGCATCAACACCAAGTATAGTCTCCACAACGTAGACCCTAGTCTGCTAAAGAATCATCCTTGAATTGGACTTGAAGATGTTAGTTTTTGATGTTGACTTGAATGCAGGCTGTAAACATTTTCTCTCTTCTACAGCAATAAAGACAAACATTACTATCATCAATATTTCTCTAGGTGGAAAACTTCTTACAAAGGAGAAGATAAATCCATCTTTAATCTATATTTAGGAGCCCCCATCCACCCACTATCTTTCCAACATATGGTTATCAGTATGTTTAAGAAGATCAATAAATTTAACAGTAAATTTATTAAATTAACAATCAAAATATACATATAACAAATACAATGAAACGATTATTTGACAACAATATTTCCATGAAACCACGGTCGAATAATTTCAGTGCCTATACAGTCTTATTTTGTAAAACATAATACAGCAGATTATTGCCAATATAAATCTCTGGATAAATCTTATCAGAGAACAGAAATGGAATTATAGAGAGATAAACAATAATAGTTTGTACATAACCTTGTCTAGACTCTGCTGTAATAGTCTTTCATGCACTTTCATAACAGCCATAAGTTTATTGTCACAACAGAATTGTCAATTCTTCATGTGTTTGTCTAGCATGCTGTAGAATGTTTCAAGAGATGCTGTTCTCTTGAGACTAATCTGGACGCTCCTTCGTTGTATTGGCTCCCTCAAGCAGAACAACAATGTAGCATTTTCCAGTAACTTCCTTGTAACAGAAATTCCATTGTTGTAGTTGAGCATTCTTTGCATCATACAAGTAACGGAGTGCCTTACACATATACACTGGGGGTGGAGACTTCTCAAATCTACCAAGGTCGTAGCAGTTTATAAATCAGTAAACCAGGAAACTCTAGGAAAAAAGGTTGCTTCTTTCCTGTAAAATATAATCAGGGAACAAACACTAAGTTTTCCAGTTTATTCATCTCCAACTCTATTCATTTTTACAGTCAAGTCCCAGCTTACCTTATTTATTATCCCGATACAGCCGACATAAGTACAACATAATAATTTATGAACATGTTCACTAGAAACAATGTCATGTGTGTAATATAATAAACAAACAAAATAATTCACAATTGTAGAAATAATAGTCTACTCCCATAATACATCTCTACATAAATGCAAGTATAATATATCAATAATAAAAATGCAAGAAATATTTCTAAGTCCATCATTCTCTCTCAATCAATCAGTTAATTCACCATTAAGCAAATGGCTGCCTTTCATGACTGGACTTCTGCCACACCAAATTCAAAGTGATTAGAAAATAAAATTATTTCAGCAAGTAAACTTTGATCCCATTGGCTGGTTTCGTTCTTGTAAATCTTACAACTATTGGATAAAAAGAAACTACTCATCCATATAAGACCGGTTTAGATTACATTAAGCAAGTTCTAGCACATTCTCCACCCGAGTCGTTTACTACAAAAATATCATAAGCAGTGCCCAAGTTTGGGTCTCATTGACATTTAACAATTTATAAAAGAATTAAGTTTAGAAATAGGGGTAGGCAAATTTACTCCTCCACACATCTAAAAGTGAAGCCACAGAATTAGTGAACTGGTTAATACAGTACAAAAAGTTATACAGGTGATCCAAAAGTGAAGCCACCATAGAATGTTAGAGAACTGGGTAATACAGCACAGATAGTTACACAGGGTTATCTCAGATTGAAGCAGCATTAAAATTATAGAAAACTGGATAATACAGTAAACAGATAGTTACACAGCCACATAATTATAGTGTAACTGATTTGAAAGGAAGCAACATCTCTTAAGTGACTTCAAGAGTAGTTAATCTGGTCTTGATTCCGTGTATTGCCACCTGAATTACACCTTGATTTGTCCTTGGAGATGACCTGAGGTTGACCTATTTAGAGATGTTCAGGTTTTGGGAAAATATGTCTGAGTGTAATAAAATTGCTACAGGTGCATTTGGTAAGCAATTCTTCTAGTCCGTGTGAATAACTAAATTGAAGTTGATAGCCTACAGTTGAGACATTTGCTAATAATGATGAATTTAGGTAATATCTGACAAGTAAATCCTATGGACAGTGCCTTTGGGTCGCCCTTACCAGAGCTGGATAAAACGCTTAAGAATTTTATTTTAAATTATTCAGAGAGGGAGAGATGAGAGAGAGAGAGACATAGGTATACTGTATCCTCAAATGTTCAGAGATCACCAAAACAATTAGTGTAAAATTTCACTCATTCTAATCGATATTAAAATCGAATCGCCAATTTTACATTTGATATTACTTGTAAATAAATCTTTTATATTCATAACTGAGAGTTGATTTGACATAAACATGAAATATAAGTTTATGTATGTGTTGTGTCACTGTGAGTTGTTATTCTGTGCATCGTGAAATTGTGAAAAGGCTGAGCTTGTGTGTGTGTGTGTGCACTGTCACTGTGTGCATAGGGTTGTTCTGTATGATATTAGTCGTGACATTTTGTTCATACGCTGCGCCGTTCCGAGTGCGTAAATGTGTGTGTGTGTGTGAATTGTGTATGTGTGTCAGAGTGGGTGCATTGTATCCTATTTGATGGACCGTTCTCTCTGTGTGTGTTTGTGTGTTGTCAGTTTGATTGCATTACATTCTGTATGTGTCGTGGTACTGTTCGAATTTACTATAGCATTCTGTAAATGTGTGTGTTGTCTGTGGGTATGCATGTGTGTGTTGTCAGTTTGTATGCGTTTGTGTGTTGTCAGTGTGTATTATGCAGTGAATTTTGTGTGTCATGGAATTTATCGAATGCTGGTTCGCTGGACTGTCTTTGTAGGTACATGGACTTAACCCTTCAATACAAAATGGTTTTCAAGGGCCGATGTTTATTTTTTTGAATACTTCAAGGACAAACAGAAAGATCTTCTTTTCTATTTTTTTTTGTAACAATTAAACTTTCATGATACTTATACACCTATGACATTTAAAAATCAAATGTAAGCAATTGGAAAAAAAACTTTGCATTTAAAAACATGATCCACCAAAAGAGTGAAAGGATCTATTTTTTTTTGTTGAGATCTTTTCTTGTAAAACTTTAAAATGTTATGAAAATTTGCTATATCAGATATAGCAAATACACACACAAGCACATACACATGTTTGCACACACACATACATGCATGCACACAACTTTTTAATACAATTCCAAAACACTGACATACTTAATAATCAATTAAACCCCAACTTTGTCTTTTAAGCTAAGCAGATCTTTTAAGCCACACTCCACAATTCACTAAAATTGTGCAGGAAATAATAAATTGATATGCAAATACTGTTTTCGCTCAATCAAATATTGTATTCAACCATAATCAAATGATGTGCAAAAGTATTATTTTCACCCGCAATAAATTGATAAACTGATACTCAAATATTTTTATCCACCTAAATTTACTGAACAAAAAAAAGAATGCAAACACAACCCTATATATATGCTGTTCTAAAGACAATGCTATTTTGTTATGAAAGGTTGAAACAAAGCAATCATTCTTTAAACTTTAAAACTCATCAACATTTATTTTCTTAATTTTTTTTATTATCAACAGATGGGGTACATTTAAACAATATGACATGCAATTTTGATATTAGATGACATTCAAGTTCTATGTTAAATAATGTTTCAGGCATTTGGTCCAACCAAAGTGCATATTAGTTTATTTGTAAGTGAAGAGAAAAAATATCACAGACTAGTATTTTACCATGGTTTATAGTGAAAATATTCGCAATGTTCTGCTGTGAATAATATTGAAACATGAGGATGACATATAATCTAGCAAGCCAGGAATACCAATAATTATTATAAATCTCTTGAGAGAGAATTTATTAATGCTTTAACTGAATTATTGATGTCTTCAATAAAAATAGTACAGGCTAGTTAAATGTTAAATGAATGCAAAATCACTGGAAAATCCAATATAGAATGCAATTATTTTTTTTAATGTTTTAAATAAATAAATTTTAATAACAATTAAAAAAAAAAATCTATCACAAGAAAACATTAAAATGGATGGAATCAGAGTCTCCGAAATTTAAGAACATATCTCTAGATGCCTTGAGAAGTAATGTTGCACAATCTTGGTACTTTCACTACAAATTACAAATACTGCAGTAAAACAATTTGTAAAATAAAACTGCAAGGTAATTTTTTTCACAATCTGAAGACTGATAAAAAAATGCAGAAGATTTTTCACAACCCACAGAATGATACACAGTTCACATGCTTGTTCACAACCTGCAGAATGATATACTGTTCACATGCTTTTTCACAACTCGCAAAACTTGCATAATGGTAGAAGAATTAGATAGTTTTCATCTAAAAGATTTTCATCAATTATCACTGGAATGAGTAGCTAGGATTAGGAGTGGCACCGCACCATTTTCCAATAAAGGTCAGAACATCCTGCAACTCTGGGCTATGTGAAACCTGACAAAAACAAAAACAGTCCTAGTTATAAATGAGCATATGTTGATAGACAATGTCAAATAAATAAATAAATAAACAAATTAAAAATATAAATACAAAAATCCAATGCACACTATATTTAATACAAAATAAGTTTGCTTACAATGAATAAATGTGCACTCGAAATGCAGCTTGCTGTTAGCAAATATGACAAATACAATAATAGACTATAAACATAATTGCACACACCACATAACCAACATGTAAAAAATAAAGCTTTTTAGAGTGGCTGACCTTTGTTGCCATTAGGAATTTGTTCCAATCATCTTTATTGGCCACTTTATTTGGATTTTTGAAGTCCACCTTGTTTCGAAGCACTGGGTACCCTGCAAATAACTAAGTATAATGTACTTGGCAATCCATCACATCAAATGTGTTAAGTTCTAATTATATTAACTTATAATATAAAAATAAAATAACTGTGAGTTCTTTAAAAAATGAAAAAGCAAACAAAAGAAAATATTTCTAAAACATTTTTATAATATGCTGGTTTTCATCTTGTGATCTGGACTAATTAGTTAAAAAGCATTGACTATCTTTCATCTTTATTTAGATATAGAAATTACAATGCATATCACAAAGCTACCAAAATATGAACTGATTATATACACAGTTACTTGTGAACATCCAAGCAAATTACTTATAAATGAGGTCAAAGCTAGTAAAGTAGGAGCCAATTTTTATACACAGTTGTAGGCGAATATCAAATTTACAATACAATATTTACTGCTAAGAATAGTGATAGTAAAATTGAATTTATTATACATGTGTGCACATTTGTATGTAAGTATCAAAGTATGATAAAAACAATGGAATAAATTCTGTCAACTTTTACATTTATAGGTGATACATGTTACAGGTTCTAATCCAAAATTCCCAAACATGCAATATGATGGCACATTCTCTCCCCATTTACCTCTCCACATTACAAACACAAACAAATACACATTATAAACACAAACAAATACACATTATAAACATAAACATTACACAGATTACACACTACAGACAGACACATACATACATTACAAATACTGACACTACAAACACAAACACACACATACCTCAGACTCTAAACACACACACACACTACAAACACACGCATGTTGCTAATCCACACTACAACACATACTTCTGATACACACATTATCAACATACACACACTATGAACACAGGCACACACATACACACAGAATAAGACAAAGACCAGCAGGATTACCTGAAATGACACATGGGAGTGACCGAATCCCCGTGTCATTGGCGACTAAAGATGCTTCATAGGCACCACGTTCATCTTTCGGCAAGACCTGTTCTATCTTCTGATCCATTGACACAGCCAATACCCATTCTTTGATCTCCTCATGCTGCTGGCTCTACAAGAGAGGGATTCAAATATACATGCAATTAATATATTTAACTAGGAACAATCCTTCATTGTGTGTGGTTGACTGTAGCAATAATTAAAAACTTTTAACTATTGTATATATTTTCATTGCCAAGCTCTAAGAAGAATCAATATATTCACTAAAAATAAATAAAATGAACATTAATAACAGTATACTAAAAAAAAGTAATATATTGAGAATCAATACAATCCAAAGTAATTGAAAATGGAGCTAACCGTGAGATATGGCTTCTCTGGGAGAGGAATCTCAAATGGAATGTCTGTGTCCTGAAAATCACTATGGTCAAGCATATCCACTGTCCCCTCTTCTAGTGCCTGTAACAGACCAAGCTAGCTGCAGTTATATTATTTAAGTACACATCACAACTGTAATGCCTGTATCACAAACCAAGATGAAGAGTAAAAAGGAATCTGGCACAAAAAATTACAAATGAAGAGTAAAAAGGAATCTGGCACAAAATTACAGATGAAGAGTAAAAAGGAATTAAGTATCTAACATGAGAATGGATATAAACAGTAGCAGTAGAATGGAGAATTTTAATAACACAACAGAATAGATAGTAGAACAGAACACACATATTCAGAAGGAAAGCAAATGCAACAGACAATACACAGAAGGAAAGCATATGCAACAGACAACATACAGAAGGAAAGCAAATGCAACAGACAACATACAGAAGGAAAGCAAATGCAACAGACAACATACAGAAGGAAAGCAAATGCAACAGACAACATACAGAAGGAAAGCAAATGCAACAGACAACATACAGAAGGAAAGCAAATGCAACAGACAATATACAGAAGGAAAGCAAATGGTACAGACAACATACAGAAGGAAAGCAAAGGGAAAAGAAAGGAAAGAATCACATAATTTAGATTAACACAGACAATATGCAATTATACTTAAAAAAACCCCCAAACTGTCAAGTATACAAATATGCACAATATGGGTGTGTCTAAGCAGGGAGACAGAGCTTGCCTGCAGTGGTTTCCAACACTGTCTGACTCAGAGGACACAGAGAAGAGAATAAGAACAAAATCGTAAGGAAGAAGATACAGAGGAAAGAGAAGAAAGAACAAAGGATATAAGGATGAAGAATGTTGACAGAGCTTTAGGACTGCATTTACAACTAGGCAAGATAACAGAAAATAGAAAACAAGTGAACAGAGAACGAAAAAATTATTATTATTATAGAACAGTGCCCAACTTACCTCACTGATATCTAGGTATCTGTTCAGAAATACAAATGCCATGTTTTCCCATCCCAGGTTCTGAATACAAATAAAAACAAAGATTTATAACTGATTCTGCTCTTGTTAAGTCGATCTATTCTAATTTACACAGTTAATGACTAATAAATGTTAACCTGCTTTTTATTATTTCTTACTAATACAGTTACTGTCTGAAACTGTTTCACTTCTGTTGTGGTACAGCAAGCTAGATAAGTTAAGCCTTGTTTCTAAGCAGATAGAGTATTTTTTCTAACTAGCAAGACAGGAACACTAGATGTGTTATTACTGAATACATCCATCCAGGCAATTTACATCTATAGATAAAATAGACACCTTTATTTGAATCATAAAAACAAGGGCAATATTTGACAACAATATAAAAAACCCAGCTTACTGAATATCTGCTTACACTGTTAGTAAGACAAGTAAAGAGTAAAGAAAGACTTCAAATTAAATTAAAAATGCAAAATCTCTTAATTAGTCTGAATATCTCTGTAAAGAATAATCTTAATACTTAAAACACAAAACATTTTCAATGTGCTACTTTCACAAACTGTAAAATCACCAATCTTTCATCATTGGCATTAGTGTTAATTTGAATTACACTGAGTTACTGTTTTAAAGAAAAAGGACTACCAAACAATGAATTTCAGACTTTTACTTTTGGTGAGCTATGACTAAACGCACCCTGCAGATGATGCCAGCCTCGTAAAATGCCTTGTCAGCAGGCACAATATCAGTATGCCTGAGCAGGGAGACAGAGAGTTTGCCCGCAATGGTTTCCAGTGACTTCTGGCTCAGCGCTGCACTGCGTGTGCAGTAGTAATGAGCAATCAGTAGCATAGTTTCAAATTCCTCACGATGTGGGCTATTGGCCTCGGGTGTCTTCATTATGTTTTCACACTGGTAATAGGTAAAAAATAGTAAAATTACATCAACATGGGGGGATTTTAACAAAATAAATTTGAAATAAATCCATGCACAAAGCCCAAACTTCAGGGAGATTTTGTAATAAAGTTATTCTATGTTCAAAACTATATATCTGACAGATTATCATTAATCTTAATAGAAAAAAAAATTGCTATAAGAAGTAAATGATTGTAATTTCATCTTAAACATGACTGTAATACTTGTTGAGGAAATGGTAGGAAGCTGACATTACTGGAAGTATGATTCTAAATTTAGCATAATTACTGGCTAATTAAAAACAATGTTGAAGGCTGTGCTACAATTGGAAATGATGCAGTAGGAAAAATTGTATTATTTCACTTACCAAATCAAATAGCATGTCCCTAAGGTCAGCCCACACTCTATATGCTTCAGGTTTATTGAGGTCCCTTTTGTTGATTATGTCCGCAAAGATCCGCTTGTAGATGTTGAAGTTCTATGACATATGGCCAGCAAAGAATTAACAAATGAACACTTTGCACAAACTAAATGAAAACAGCAAAATATGACCCCCAAATTCCAAAACAAAACCAAATGCTTCAACTGAAACAATTAATAATATTTTCACAAATTATATTATGTAAGTAAGTAAAAGTGAAAATTAAAAAATTCACAAAAAAACCCCACATCAACAATATGTACAACGGTTTAGCCCTCCAGAAAAGATCCCCAATGGAAATGAAAAAGTCTGTCAATATACTTGCCTGCTGCAGTGAAGGCGAGCCATGCTTAACATACAGTTCCAAAGCACCATCAGATTTACCTCCCTTTATAAGATGAGTTGCATACAGAGCAATATACTTGTGCAGCACTTTGGGACTCTGCGAGAAAGAAAACAACATTCAGATAGGAAAAGAAGAAAACAAAACCACCATGAGTTGATTAAAAGACACTTTGTGCTGATAAATTTGATATCTTTCAAATTTAACATTTTCATCTGGATCTTTATGAATGTCAGGACACTAAAGTAATATGACTAACACTTACATTTCCTTTGTGGCTATCAAAAAAGTAATGGTGGTTTTGCTATTTTAAAGGAACTGGTTGAATGGGACTAGCAAAAAAAAAAGAGAACACACTCTATTATTTGATCTCATTGAAACAGTAAGGAAACAAAACAATCTCCATACCTGCTTTTCTGCCATGTTTATACATTTGTCCCATTGACCTTTGTCTGCATACATGTCTAGGGCTCCAATTATATCTACATTGGCCAACTTTAGGCAAAGAAAAGAAAAGATATATATATATATATATATATATATATAAAAGAGATTTAATTGGCCAACTTATATACATAAAATGCAAACTGCTAAAAGTTTGATTGTTTATTTTTTTCATCAAATTGACAGTGTGGTTAAAGTTATGTGTTAATGCAATTTTGTTTGAAATCTAATTAAACTTTAAACTGTTTTTAGAACAGAAATAGATTCCACAAACAAATGTCTGGAGATGACCAAATAATGATAACATAATTATAAATAAATAAACAAAAACAAGTTTTCATCTTGAATCAAAAATTGTTTAAAAATTATTAAAAATCTAAAATGCCACTCACATCTTCAGCCTTTCCTTGGTTACGGCAAAACTCTTTGTAGCGTTCATCCACATGTGACTCAAATCTGAAATTATAATCATTTCAGTGAATGACATTAAAAGCCAATAACATTATTTTAAATGTAATATGCTTTTCAGAATACAAAGTAATTATTCTGTGAGGTTAGCTCCCTTACACATCCAAATTCAAGATGACGTCCCTGAAAGCACCAAATGAAAACAAACCCAAGTTCACACTCGGTCCATAAGATCCACTATACAGCAACAAGAAGTTAACCAAGTTATATCACAGTCCCCAAGCACCCAATAGAGCAACAATAGGTTAAATAACCAAGTTCATACTGCAGTCCCCAAGCACCCAACAGAACAACAAGGACTTAAATAACCAAGTTCAAACAGCAGTCTCCACACATCCAATATAGCAACAAGGAGTTAAATAACCAAGTTCATACAGCAGTCTCCACACATCCAATATAGCAACAAGGAGTTAAATAACCAAGTTCATACAGCAGTCTCCAAACATACCTGACAGCACCAAGGGATAACATTCCCAAGCTCAGACTATAGTCTCTGTATATTCCTGACAGCACCTAGAGATCACATCATCAAGTTTTCACTGCCCCCAGATATCACTGACAAAATCAGGGACTACATTACATAAATTTTATGTTGTAGTTCCCAAATATCCTGACAGTACTGAGAGATTACAGACTCAGTTTTATGTTGTAAAACTCTAACACCCCTGATAGCACCAAGAGAAAACAAATTAACTGGATATTTTGCTCTTCTAACACCCTTGCTAAAAGACATTTAAGAAGACAGTAGGATTTTGTTATTATCAATTAGGTATTAATTTTTCCTTGTTGTCCAATGTTTAAAAATGGGTACAAGTGTGTTTATTGATTTTTGAAAACTTGTTTTTTTAGAATCCTGTATTGAACCATTCATCATTAAATTTAGTGGTAAGAATGCTTAACGCTCAGGACTGAAACTTGGCTTTGAGTATTATCCTTTATACATATTGGTATAATTACTCTGGAACAAAACCCAGATATGATTGCTGTCTTTTATGCTTGTTGTGTTTTGGTCACACCCCTTGAAATATATGCATGCATTGTAAATTTGGGCCAACTGACTTAAAACTGGATGACATTTTTTTCTCAGGAAGAAGAGAAATTGTGACTTTGGAGGATGGAAAGTGAATACAAATTCCAAGCAGTTGCAGTTAATTACTCAGTGTAATTAATTTCTTCTTTACCAGAGTAATACTTATATTCCTTTACCACCCAATAATTATGCTCTCCTATCATCTAGTCTGATTGATATTGTGTTGTTTTCAACATGTAAATGACAATTATTTGAAAATTTATGGAAATGCATGTGGAATCATCTCCGGCTATCTTAAGGAAAACCCTGGTATACAGAAGACGGCCTCTGTCTCTGACAAACTGTATAAGAGGAAACATGCAAGTGAATAGTTCATGAATGTGTTTAAGAAAACAACAAAGAATTTATTTAAGTATTGAAATGGAAAACAATGTTGTTAAGTGTATACTGAATATATATCTATTTTACAAGTCCCAATTACAGTTATAAGCAACTGCAAATGCTGCTTATAGCTGTATATGATGAGACTGTGATGTGCTTTGCTAGCATTGTTTACCTTCAAGACAACCATGTACTTTTCATTGAATAGATATTATTAGTTGCAGTTTGGCCTTGTACTTTTCACTGATTAGACATTATCGTTGTGGGTTGGCTTTGTGCTTTTCACTGATTAGACAATGTCATTTGTGGGTTGGCCTTGTAGGCCTACTTTTCATTGATTAGACATTATCAGTTGTGGGTTGGCCTTGTACTTTTCATAGATTAGATATTATCAGTTGTGGGTTGGCCTTGTACTTTTCATTGATTACACATTAACAGTTGTGGGTTGGCCTTGTACTTTTCACTGATTAGACTTTATCAGTTGTAGGTTGGCTTTGTACTTTTCATTGATTACACATTATCAGTTGTGGGTTGGCCTTGTACTTTTCAATGATTAAACATTATTAGTTGAGAATTGGCCTTGTATTTTTCATTAATGAGACATAACAGTTTATAAGTTGTGGGTTGGCTCCTCTTACTGTATTCTGAGGAACCAACCACCTCATATGGACTGCTTAACATTAAAGACTTCCCAAGGGGAGTCATCAAATATGTTTGGACACATTTGAATCCGAGTGAAGTTGTATATGATGAAACTGAAATACTGAGCATATACTGTATATGATGAGACTTAATTATTGAGCATAATTGTATGATACTGTGAATTACTAGAATGTTTGTACATAAGATTATCTATCTGAACCAATTATATATTTGAGTTAAATATTCCTTTAACAAATAATTATGAATGCTAAAAATGAAATTTTTGGTCTGCTGAAATATCAGGTGTCACTATATTTTTAACAAGAATGTTTGTAACCACTTTATTGACTCTCAAATCAAACACCACAAAAAAATCTGACAGAATAGCACTAAGATGTGTATGTACAGGGAATAATGCATTTATTTGTGTACTGATAAGTATTTTCACATTCTATTGATTTTATCTATACTGAACAGTGTGCTTGTCATATCCCAATCTGCAAAATTTCTTCTTGTGGGAAGTGGAAAGAAAATACCCAAGTTTAATGTTTATTTCAACTACATGATGATCAGATCTATACAAAAACACTTATTTAAGCCATTGTATAATTTCTCAGATATATCATCTGCATGAAAACAAACACACAGACACATAAGACAGGCACAAGAATTCTTAAAGAAATAAGTTTCATAGAACATATTCAACAGACAGCATCCTCTTACCTTGGCTCCAACTCCTTAGCGATCTTTTTGGCTTTGTTCCAGTCTCCAGTGGCAATGAACATGTCAATTGCTTCTTTCACCATGTCCAGACTAAGATACAACTCAGCAGCCTATCCGCAAACAGAACATTTGAATTATCATGAGGTTCAACTCAGTAGTCTATCACCAATAATTGCTGAGGTTCAACTCACTTTCATAATCAGCAAACAGAACATCTGAATTATTTTGAGAATTATTTCAGCAACCTATCAGTAACAGAGCATTTGAAATGCTGTGAGGGTCTACTCTGCAGCAATAACTGTTGTGAGGTTCAACTTAGCAGCCTACAACAAACAGAACATCTGAATTGTTTCCTTTATCAATTCGAAACTGAGGACCAATTCAAGAGTCCTGTTAGTACATACTACACCATTAGTTTTGTTTGTGCATTTCTGACATGAAGTATAGTTCAGCAGTCATTAAAACATGTAAACCAAATGTAAATTTATCAGTTTAAATTGAGCGATAAACTCTGAAATCAGGTTAACAGATATGCTCAACTAATTGTGAAAATATTATTTAAAACCAACAAGGAGGTTAAAACAACTCCTCACAATTAAAATAAATCATAAATGGATAAACTTACTTCAAGCAGTTCTTAAATGTTAAATATAAGTTCCTATCTTTATCTTCTTTGCCAAGGAAAGAAAAAAGGAAATGGGTGATCTTTAAGAAGAAAATAAAGACAGGAAATTATGATCATGACACTTACTGAACTCTGTTTATGTATTTCAGCAAGCCGGGGTCCAACTATCTCTACTACAGTCTTTGCTTTCTGTGGTCCCAGGAACTTAATAGCCAAGTCACCTGCCTAAAGATTTAAAAGAAAACAAACAATTGATCACTTACAATAATCATATTATCCTAAATCTGTCCTGCCTTTATGTTATTTAACTTTTCATTCTACAACTGCACTCATAAAATTTTCTCGTAAATATTTAAGTTGCAATGCTTATAGTCAGTTTCCCTCCCCCAACCTATATTCTAAATTTCCTTTAATAATCAGTGTATGGATTGCTTAAATAAGCTGTATTTAAAACACAACAACATTTAATATTTCTATCAGTATGGGCTCAAAACATTTTGTAGTCTCCTCTTGGACTTATTTTATATTTCCTATAATAAAATAATTATTTATGCATGGATTATTTACATCGACTATATTGATACATCAACATTCATTTAAAAAGTCCTTATTTAAACCACAACATCTTTTAATCTTTTAATATTTCTTGTATGAAATAGTTTTGAAATAATTTATAGTCTCTCCATCACCTATTTTACATTTCCTTCTACTGTATGGATTGTTTATATAGACTGTATTTACAACAGTATAAAAATTAAACAGGCCATATTTAAAACAAAAATAATTAATCTGAGTAGGCTGTATTTAGATCACAACATTTAATAATTCTTGTGTGAAATGGTTTTAAAACTATTTTATTTCAAAAATAAGACTACAAGAAAAATATGAACACCTGTGTTATATAGTGCTATGACAATAAATAACTGTTAAGAATATAAATTTATAAAAAGACCTTCATCCAACACTTTTCCAGCACTTTCTGATCTGATATGACTGATGGTGTGATTTTCATGTAGCATTCCACTGCTCGTGCATATTCACCTTTGGATTCCCATTCTCTGGCCTGGTGAACTATGCTCTCGGGACCTCTGCAAAATGTGATTTACACATGTAGAAATGTCAGGGTGTACCTTGTGACTTATTTTAGCAGATGTTCCTGTGAATGGATGTGTCATCTCACCCATCTCTCACACACACACATATATATATATATGCGCATATGTGTGTGTGTGTCTGTATGTAAGCTTGAATGTATATATAAATATGTGTGCTTTAATTTTAAATACAAAATAAGCATCTAATAACCAAAGGGTATAAAGTTCATTACTTGCTGCAGTTACCCCCAAGTAGTTATAAAGTTAATTAATTGCTATAGTTAAACAGCTGGAAAGTTAATTAACTGCTAAAGCTATCCTCATATAGTTATAAAGTGCTGTAGTTATCTTCAAATACTTGTAAAGTTCATTAACTGATGTAGTTTTTCTCATATTGTCATAAACTTCATTAATTGTTATAATTATCCTCCAATAGTAATAAACTTTATTAAGTGCTGTAGTTATCCTCAAATACTTGTAAAGTTCATTAACTGATGTAGTTATCCTCAAATACTTGTAAAGTTTATTAAGTGGAGTAGTTTTTCTCAAACAGTTATAAAGTTCATTCATTGTTATAATTATCCTCAAATAGTTATGAAGTTCATTAACTGCAGCAGATGTCCTCGTATAGACTCCAGCTACATTTTGTTTGGTTAAAATGCTTAGAGTTAGAAAGATATAAAATCAAGTAATGAAAAGTATGATGAGTCTTGGGCACAGCACTTGCAAAGCAAGAGAATACAGTTGAAATAATTGAAAGAGTAAAACAACAAATGCTTTTCTTGATGCATTTTCGTCCCCAGAAAATAATTAAAAAATAATGATTGACTGATTATTTTCAATATTATATCTTACATTAGTAAACTGATCAGGAGAAATATTATCAGAGTACAAATCAAAGTTAATAGGAAGGAAAAAAGGAAAACAACCCAAACTGTGACTCTTTATTTTTAAACAGACTTTTATACAGAACATTCGATAACTAGGTGTGAAATGATAAACCATACAAAATCAAAGTTAATATTTACTTTTTACAATAGCAATTTAATTTGTTTGTGCTATATAAAAAAAAATGAAACAAGATGAATTTAAAGCCACTTTCTTTCAATCAAGCATGAGCTTACTTTTGACTGATAAATGTTTTCTATTTTTAAAGTAAGTACTTTACTGTACAAAATATAAAATAGATCTTAAGTCTGTACATATATCCCAAGCAACTGATAACTATGATGAGAGAGATATTATTATTACTATCAACAGGAAGGACTACATTATTAACAACAAGAGGTGAGTAAGAAAACCATTAATAATTATACACATATATAAAAGATTATAATTGTAAATTATTGCAGAATAAATATCGTTAAGCAAATATGAAAAGGGTTCAAACAGATGAATAAAGAAATCTTGTAGATATCTATAATTTCCCTTCTGTGTTATAGTCCAAACAGGTTCTAGATTCTAAAGTAGTAAGCATCTTATATCAACCATATTTAATATATTAATGAGGAATGAAAATGGAAGAGCATAGTTAACAAGAAACTTCTTTCAACCCAATAATATTTTTACAGCTTGTCTGTTTGATGAAAACCTATGTAATTATTTTTAAAATACATAATTATTATCCAATTTAAAAAATGATATTTCAAGGTATGTATTTTGAAGAAAAAAATGAAATTTATGACATGTGTATGAGTTTGTTATTATGATATCTCTTCAAAGACTTTGGAGATGCTTAATTTGGCTGCGAGAAGTTTTAGTTAAGTATGCAGTTAAGTATGTATTTAAAATAAAAATGTAAAATAACTTATTTCTCTATTCCTACTTGGATTCATCATCATCTGAGTACTTGCATAATTCAAATCCATGCCAATCAAACATATGGTGTCATACCTAATATTAGCCAGAGGAAATATGAAATTGCAACATTCAAGAACATCAGGAGTTATCAGTTCTTCCCTTATGCCCCTGAACCCTACATCTTATTTTCTCCTTGCAAAAGCTCAGTAATGATGGCTTTCTTGCTGGCAGGGGGAAATTAGAGTTCAAGTGTTCAGTAAGTATTTTTTTTATCTAAAAGATATTTTACTAAAGACATGGGAATGCTTGCAGACTGGAGAATGGAAAATCAAAGGAGAATTATCAACAAGTAAAGAGCTCAGGGACACTATCCTTCAAAACTGAAAATTTGCATGCAACCTTAAGCATGAGGCAGAATGATGGACTACTGTATAGATATAAATCACTACCAAGGGCAAAGAAGTTAGATATACTTTTTCTCCAATCAGAAATTTGTGAAGGAGGAATTAAAATGTAATATTGCAGCCATGATAGAAATGAAATTGGAATAAATATATTATTACCAAAGTAAAAACTAGCTCTACATTCTTATCTGCTCTTTTTAACTCTATTGGTGGCTTTGAGGTAAAGGTGCAAGGTGATGGGCTAAAGGTCAGCTTTGGTCATTGGGACTTTTCTTAGTCGATCTTCATCCACTCCTTGGATCATGAATGGCAATGGCTGTAAGTACTTAGAGCTCTTTGGAGAGTTAGCATAAAGAAATAGCTATTATTACTTTATACCACTGTGGTGCTGGGTATATATGTCATATATAAGATTGACACGGACCTGCGATTAACAATGGATGAGAGCTTGCCTTGGACCTGCAATTAATACTGGATCAGTTCTCTAGTGTGGGCATTTAACTGTAAGAAGGAGAAAACCATAATAATTTCATCACTCAGAGAGAATGTATTTGCTATTGCAACATGGGAGTATTTTGAAGCATTAAGCCCAGAGAAGAACATATTATTAATGATGGAAAATAAACTTAGCATTCTGAAGAGAATTACAAAGCTATAAAAAAGTGGTTTCTGCTTTGGTGCATGATAGGTTAAAATTATTACCCGGCTGAAGCATAAAGCACTAATAGTAATATAACAAAACAGCTACATCTGAAAGGGAAAGATGTATTTACACAAAGGAAAAGATAAAAAGTCTGAAATTTTTATCACTGAACACTGCTGTCAAATATAGTTGTGATATGCAAAATAAAATTAATTTAAATTCTGTAAAAAGTATTTTGAGCAAAGAGTCAAAACTATATACAGACAGGCTTTTATGAAATTAAAATTAGTAAATAAAACACTGTTTTAGTCTACTAAATTATTACACCAACCATAAATGAAATAGAAATCATGAAAACAAGAATAGTGAATTAATTATGATTATAGGTGATCATTTACATTTACGTAAAATGACAACTAACATTATAAAGTTATTTTTTAAAAAAAGGGTTTACAATGGTAATAAAAATTAAGAGCTGTCTAACAGGAAGACAGCTAGGCAAATACTATGGATAAGTGATTACAGCAGTAAATATAATGTGCACACTAAAAAAATAATTAGATAATTACAGGAAAATTAAAGAACTCCACTGTGACAATGCTTTGGTAATTGACATTAATTTCTTTTAGAAGAGTAGAAGTTTTTCTCTCAAATCAAAGGAATAAACTATCTATCTGAAGCCTTTTTTGATACCCCAAATGAATTAGTTTTAGGTTCATGGGTTGAAAGATACAAGCAAAAAAATGCCTTACAGTTTTCAAGCTAAAGCAGACAATTACTTGTCAAAAGTAAACTATGAATTATAAAGAATACTTTTATTAAAGCAAAATGAACATAAGGGTTTATTAAATTTTTATCAAAGCAATAGGAACGTGAGGATTTATTACATTTTTATCACAGCAAGAGGAATATGATGATTCGTTAAGAAAAAAAAATCATTGTGAGAATGCCAGCAAATATCTACTGTGAATAAAGCATCTATTCATAAGATGAAATTCCATTATAAAAATACTTACGTAGCTCCTTTTCCTTCACTGTCAAAGTGAGCAATTAACAGAGGGTTTTATAATTGCACATGTTATTATCAACTAAGCCCTAATATCCACAAGTGTACTATATAATAATATAACATCTATGCTGAATTAGAAAGAAAAACTAGGGTTATCAAACATGAGTTAACAAGAACCTAAAAAAATAGTTTATTTTGATAAGAAAGCACTAATATCATATCCCACATTTTAATTAATTCTTGGAATGACCGTTAATTGGAATTGGCTGTGGGCGAGCCATAAAGAATGAAAATTGTTAATTAATTAAGAGGGAAAGATAATGTTGCCAATTCCAGAAGGTACATCAACTAATTCACTTATCACTATACTGAATAATTGTCTGTCCCATAAGCACAAGTGGTAGGATTTAATATAGGGACTGTAAGAGTGGATTAGGCCATGGGGATGTTATTGGCATTAAAATCAATTCATCAAATTCATAATTAATAATTCAGTTAATTAATGCTGAGACATCATTAAATTAACCCCATATGTGACAAATGTTGCCAAACATGTTAAGAATTTGATGTTGCAGTTTATTATCATTTAAGTTGTTTTGAGCTTGTTAATCTGTAAATGCATTGTAGAATTTAATGCATATTTGTTTGTTTGTTTCATTATTTGCAGTTCATGTTATATGAGGCTCATAAATTCATTAAAACAAAAAAGAAATTTAATGCAGCATTTCTTTTTATTTAATGATTTACTGTTCATGATGTTTAGGGTCTGATAATTTGTAATTTAGAATGTAAATGCAACATTTTTGTTTATTTAATGAGTGGCAGTGCATTGCTGTTTGGGGTTTGTTAATCTATAATGAATTTAAGAATTTAGGCAACATTTCTTGTTATTTAATGAATTGCAGTTCATAATGGTGGGGGCTTATTAATCCATAACAATAGTTTAGAATTTAAAATTTACAGTTCTTGTGTTTTGGGCAAACATAAAAAAAAATAATATTGCATTTCTCTTTTTATTAATGATTAACAGTTTATCAATAAATTCACAGGTGATTGTGTAAGAATTACTAAAATTGTCTATAAATCCATCAGTGACTTATCAAGAACATTTTACTAGACTTTGATGGTGTGTGTATGTGTACAACTTTGATTGAAACCTCTTAACGATTCTGTGAGTAACTTTGACCAAGACAATAAAATAGTCTGAATGTAATTTTTTTTTCAAATCAATACATGGATTTTGAAAGTAACTTTGATCAAAACAATACCATGGTTTTATATGTAATTCTGAACAAGACAATAAAAATTTATATTATTTTAATTAATACAGAAACAATGAATTTGTGTGTAACTTTGACAAAGACTGAATAATGATTTTGCATGCAACTTTGACCATGATATCACAGTACACCAGTGACTACAAACAACAAGAGGCTATGATCAGGAAATAATAAGTACCAACCTTCCAGTCTTGCTGGTCATATCTCGGTCATACTCATCCTGCAGTTGTGGAAGCTTGTTGGGTAAGTATTCCTTACACACTCGAAGTGCATCCTGCCACATCCCAGAATCCTGCAGATAAATGAATCATAAAAAGTCAACTGACTTCGATTAAAGACAACATACTTTCAAGCATTGTTTATGTTGGTAGAAAGGGGCAGAAAACCATATTCAAGCAAAATACTGGAAAAAGTGAACATAACATACATGCATTTCCATCATGAAAAGTAAGCAATAAAAGAAAATATAAGCAGAGAGGCAAAATAATAAGAATAATAACCATAAAAATATAAAAATAATAATCATAGCAAAAAGTAAGAATTAAGAAGAGTATCAATAAGTAATAACAGATTATAATTCTAAACTTTGGTAAAAACACTCTATAACTTTATCATTTCACATACAATTGAGGAAGGCTGCTGATGGATAATTATCCATACAAAAAAATGAGAATGCTCACTTAATAGCATATGAACAATACATATGCCAAAATAACATTCATATAATTTGAACAATACACATGCCAAAATAACATTCATATAATTTTTATGATCAGTTATTTCCCTTGGATTTTCATTCCCATCTGTGGTGTTTTCAGCTGCTTTGCTTTGCATTAGATGTAGAAAAAACACAACCAACTGCTATATTTTCTATATCAAAACTCTCAACTACACAAAATAAACTCTCAAAACCAACAAAGGAGTTTAGATAAAATATTTTATGAACTTTTATATCACTCAGTATCTGATAACAATTTACTGCAAACTGAAGGACAATATATGACTTTTTAAAAAAGTTCAAGCTATGAGCATAGCACAACTCTTTTTACCAGATGCTTAATGTGAGGGTGCAGGCCTAAACAATACTTAAGTAATGGATGCTGGATAGAATTCTGGGACTAGTGAAGTTGACAAGCAAGAAACTGTTAATATAAACCCAAGATGGACACTATAATAGACTGGATTCTGGTACGTACACATAAGTGTGGGCTACTGGGACTTACAGATAAGTGTGGCCTACTGGGACATGTACAGATAAGTGTGGGCTACTGGGACATACAGATAAATGTGGGCTATTAGCTAAGGTATCAAAGTCCATAAATGGCAATGAATGTTGCTTGATGTGATTGAAACCAAACAGCACCTGGAATCAAGAGACTTTACATCATTCTGACAATGTTTATATAAGATCAAAAGTTACAAACCTATAAATCAACATGCTCTCAGTTTCTGAACTATGTGCAAACAAAGTCCATACATTTTCCTGTTCTACAGCAGGTAGATATTATTAAGATTTATTAAGATTTAAAGGGTTAAAAGACTAAAAACCAAACAACATACATCACCTTTAAAATCAATATTGAAATAAAATATTATGAAATATTCAATTATGCTGATAAAAAAAATTTGGGTAAATGTGAAATGTACACAATAGAATTTGATGCCAAGCTTGGGTCACTCAAATCTGGCCTTATAAACTAGTGAAAAATGACTTAAATCTGAAATGCACATGACAGAATTTAATGGCAAGGTCAGGTCAACATCTCTGGCAAGGATAATGCGACCTTGGCATACTAAAAAAAAAAAATCATAAAAATCTAAAAATCTAAACATACTCGGTAGAATTTGATGGCAAGTTCAGGTCGCTCAGCTCTAAGCAAGAATGATTCAGCCTTGGCATACTCTTTCTCCTCAAAAGCAAAGCGTGCCTGACCCACTAAGACATCGGCCACAGAATCTGGATCATGATTCTCAGCCACACGCTGAGCTGAGTCCCAATCCTGGTTGTGGACATACCTAAAGCAGAAACAAAGAAATTGATCAAGTCTGTATTGGAAGTTTGCATACATCAAAATTTCAACAATTATTGATTTCAAAGATGATAATCTTTAAGGATGAAAAGAACAAACCAATAAAGTAAAATGTAATATTAAATAAATTCGCACAAGATATAGTAACTAGACAAATACTATGAGTGAAATACCTTAAATTAATCCCAATATTAGTACACTAATGAAACCATTAATATAAGGTCACTACTTAATTTCAAGTTACTGTTGTCTTATCATTGTATGGTTATCTTTTCTAAGCTATTTACAATCTTATCATAGTTCTAACAAAGATAAACAAAATCTAACTTTCAGAATCATCTAAGCCACAAATCTGTCATTTAATTTTTAAAAAGCATACATAAGAACAGCCTCTTTTGGACGACTGGCTTTGATAAATTCCGCTTCAGCCTCTGCAAATTTGCCTTCATCCTCCAAGAACATAGCATACTTTAAGTGAATGTCTGGCAACTTGTCTTTCATAGCAATGCGAGCAATATCAAAGGCAAAGTCAAATGCACTGAAACAAGAAAAGCAATTATTTAATTAAATTGTGAGTAAATATTTTTTACTTTAGACCTACTATGTTAAAAAAATAAATTGTGCTTGTTCAGATTTATTTATTACTTTGTTTCCTTATATTTTAACTTATTTGAATTTGTCTTTTAATCAAGTATTATAAAAAATATTTGTTTGAAGTTAAATGGCTTGTATATATAAACTCTAGGCTTTGAAGGCTTTTAAGAGTCTAAGTTACAAATGTGGATGCTATTTATTAAAATTTAAAGAAAGAATTGAAATCAAAATGAAAAAGAGAGTTACCAGTTTTCTGCAGCATAATCAATAGCAGCATCCAGCAGACCAAATTTGGTGAGCAATTTGACAGCAGAATCTCCACCTAGATTCTTTGCCCACAGGTATGCCACTTGTTTGGCAGCTGTTGCTCCTCCCTGGGCCTTTGCAACCTGTTTGATGAAGTATCAAAGTATATTTTCTCATGAAAGACATTTTTCCAAAGCCAAATGCATCTTGTCTTCATCTAAAACAAACTTCTACAATGCTACAAAATGAGTTCATAGTCAAATGCATCATATAAAAAAAAATGATAATGCTACAAGTTCCTAGTCAAATATATCAAAATTGAAGGATGACAATGTTGTAAAATTAGTTACAGCCAATGGAAGTTGTCAAGCAGGCTGAATTAACACAAGCATATATGTAATATAAGTAATTTGTTTTAAAATGCAATTAAACACTCTGAAAAAAATTGGAGGAATAACTATGTGATAGTTGAACACTTCAGCAATAAAAACAAATAAATAAAGTAAATATTCAAAGTACATTTAAGGAAAGGATATAATAAATTTACCAATGTACAGTGAAGTAGGAGAACTAGTTTAAAGCAAACTTACACGATAAGCTTCATCCCAGAGGTCTTTAGTGCGATACATATTAACAGCAGCCTTCCAATCACCAGCTTCTGTGAAGTGGTGTTCTGCCTGTCGTAAGTTACCTTCGCCCTCCAACTCCTTCAAATATCAAAAACAGATTTATACAAACTATTCGATATTCAAATGCACCAAATAACAGGAAACACCTCCCCTCAAAATGCAACAGATATTACAGTAGTTGTAGACAAACATTCCATTTTAACAAGTTAACAGAGATAAACTTGCCTGGTTTAAAAACACTAAACAACAGACAGTCAATATCAACATCAGCCAATAGGCTTAGGCAGTTACCTTTGCAAGGTGAAGATGGGTATCTTGAAGAAGATCTTTATGATAGGTCTTGACCAATCGAACCATGTCACTATACATACGCTGCTTTTTATACATAGTGATGGCCAGATCTGGCTCTTCTACAGCCACATACAGTCTAGAGGAAATTAAGAAGAAAACCATCAATGTTTATTAATAAATGACAATGTGTACACATAGTAATACAACAGTACTCTCGAAGATGAGCCTTGCTTACTTTGTCCTCTCAACAATAGTCTCTCAATCCATGTTATTACACACACACACACACACACACACACACACACACACACACACACATATATATATATATACATTTTATTCAATGTTCATTCTAAAATTTAAAAAAAATTATAACAACTTGCCAATACAAATATTACATAACATTCAATATGTAACAGAGATACACATGAAAAAAATAAATACACATTCTGAGTATAATAAGGAAAAATTACTTTTCTGCATCCTTGAACTTTCCTTGTTCCTCAAGCTGCCGGGCTTGTGCAATATACAGACTAGAAACATCCTCTCCTTTCATGTATGTTGCTGCCAACTGAAAACAAAATAGATCACATAGCTAGAAATTCAGAAAAATAATATAAAATATAATTATCAAATTTCTAAAAAAATTAAGCAAAGAGAAAATGATAAAATACAAAATGAAAGCATGAAGTTTCAACAAGAAAACTGGAAGATAAAAGTTAAGAAAATAACCTTTCACACAGGCTTATAAATAACCTGACAGCTTCTATATTTAAGCTCTTATGCAGGAATACAGAGTTAAGAGGATCGAGGTAATGAAGTTATCTATGAAACCTCTTATAAATATTTTCTTTTACAAGTATTAATGAAAATAAAGTGAATAAAAAGTTACATACTTAATATCTGGGTCATTTCTCATCAATTGGAACAAGCGATATGGAAGAGACACTGAATTATGAGGACATTCCACAATAATAAATCTCATTCTCAGTTTTCCTAAACATTTGTACAGGAGATTTACTAGCACCAAGCACGCTTATGAACTAGTAAATCAAGGACTTTGATCATGTTTGTTGAAAGAAATTGCAAATAGTTGCTGCCCAATTACCAACACTGAAAGATTCTTAATTCTTTCTCCTAAACTTGTGCCATTGTAGCTATTCATCCCATCTTGGGAGAGTTTAAGAGATAATATAGCCATCAGATAATGAGTGTATTTTGAATTTGCTTAACATTCAAATCCAACAGTTGCTGATTTTAAGGATGGTTGAATGAACACACCAATCGGTGGGAGTAAATTTTGATTTGCATATATGTAAATCACTTATTTCTCTGATGTAAATAAGTGTACAATACTGTCACCACATCCAATTAGATCTTGTATCAGGTAAGCCTGTGAGGGTTAACATTATCAAAGAGTATAATATATATATTATATTATCAAATATTTCTCACAGTTCATGTTCTAAAAGACTGGATCTAGGTAAGGTTTATCCTTTGCCTCATGTGCATGAAGTCACTTGCTGTTGTAATATGCATGCCCCTTATGCATGATGTGCTGAAAACAACAAGGTTTAGTAATTGCCTCATGCACATGAAAAACATCCACCTCCCCAGCCAAGCAGACAAAGCCAGAATTCCTCAGTGTTTTCTCAACACATGATCAAAAACAAAGTCTTTGGGATTTCTGCAAATAATTCATCATTTTCTTAGCTGGGAAGTACTGAACACAGTGGTCTGGTTACAAAGTGCTTAGGGATCCTATGATGTGTGCTGCAAATATGAATCTAAACATTTATTATATTCCTCCTGAAATTCTTATGATGGCAATCAATGAAGTGAATTGCTTCTATTTTGTCTTGGATGCCCGTGGGACTTCCTGGACATAAACAATGGTAAATTTTGTTTAACTAGTACGATGCACACATAAATTTTATGTTCTTGCCCATTAACTAGTAATTACATACACAAACGTATGATTCTCCCACATGCTAAGTTTACTGTACATTTTCATCATTAACTAGTAGTTATACACACAAACCTTATGTGCTTGCTCCCACATGCCAGCTTTATTGTACATGTCCACTGCTTCTCGTGTGCAGCCTGCTTCTACATAAAACTTCTCTGCTGTCTGTGAATGAACAATTTCATTTTGACATCACAGTTTATCATGAGAATCAAAATCAAAACAACAAACAAATGGATAAAAGGACAAAGACACCTCACGAGAACTTTATATGAATTAATTAATTATGAAGTAATTATGACACAAATGTTGCATGATTACTTTTATGGTTGGAGGGAATGTTTTATTATTTCTTTTTAATGCCAAAGAATATCATCTAAAAGCATGAAGAATTTTGTAACAAAATGTCTGCTTATGGATATCACATCATTCTATCCAAGGATACCACACAGAAACACCATTTATAAATGCAATACAAAACACACCTCATACTCCCCAATGGAACCATAATGGTCTCCAATTTTCTTGTAGTAGCGTGAAGTCATATCTGAATCTTGTAGTTCCAGAATCTGAACAGCCTTTGCCCACTGCCGAGATGTAATAGCTGCCTCCACAGCTTTGGTTGTAGCCCTGGAATAAGAAATTGCAATCCAAGTCAAGAGAAACAAATTACTGACCATGAAACAATTTACCTCTGAAGCAAGATGTCTAAAATTGATAGACATTATCATTTAGATCCAAACATTTAAGTACTTAAAACTTGGTCTAAAAGATCCATTGCACTCCCAAGTAGCATGGTACAGTAAAAGAACTTCCTGAAGATAGTCTTACCTTGATTATAGATTTTTAATCAGATTTAGTACAATGTACTTTCTTGTTTTGGTGCTATCGATTATATCTGCTTACTGCTTAGGCAGTTAAATTATGTTGTACTTTATCTGAGATTGTATTATTGCTTACGGACATGTGGTTGCAGGAAATAAACTTATTTTAAAAGTTTAATAAATTTGTTTCCTCAGAATACTTAATAAGTATCTATAACTGTACAACACTCCCATTAATTTTACTTTCACGATTTCACAAGGTACTGAAACTGACAGGTTGTCTCTGGAGATAAAGGAGAGAAACTATTCAGTCAATATGTTTCATTTGAGCATTGTAGGATCCTAAAATAGAATGGAAAGTGCTTGGTTTCTATGGACAAGATGAGAACATTTACTGTTTGTAGACCTGAGAAGTATTCTGGATAATTCAATTTAAAAATGTACATTTTTATTTATAAAACTATTTAGCTGAAATTATACTGTTGATTTAGTGAAGTTTATTACTTTCTGTATTCTAGAGAGATTAATCTTAATGTATACTACAAATAAATAGATAAATAAATTCCACCTAATGTACGATGTCAGCAAATTGCCGACTCCAGTCCTGGTGTATAATATTAAACAACAACTTCACAATAAACTAACCCGGCTTCAATGTAATGATTGATGGCAGCATCAAACTGCTTCTGGGATGCCAGGTAGTCACCAAACTCTTCTTCCAGCTTCACGACATTGCTAGGGAAAGCATAGCGGGCCAGATCAACAGCTGAAACATTCCCCAAACATTATTATTCAACAGGTAAAGATTGGATGTTTGTAGTACAAATGAATGGTTTTACTCAACAATACAATAGATTTAATATGACGTGCATGGTCCAAATTGATCATGGTCTTGTAAAATTTCAATCTTCTATAACTATATTCTAAAAGTGATTACCATTGAAATTGAGACTGCATAGTATCAACGTTCAGTGGACAGTCAGTAAACGAAGTGGATTGGTATAATGTAAGCCTACAGGGCAGAACTAGAAAAAATTGACAAGGTCAATAAAGAGATCTGATACAGACACGAATTTAACTATTATTGTATAAATGCTCACAGTGTTAAAGATAAAGAGACAAACCTCTGCGATAATCTTTTCCCTTCTTGTAGCATTCCATAGCTTTCTGGTAGTCTTTGATCTTCTCATATAACTCTCCAGCCTAAATGTAACCATAATATGAATGATTTCTAAATATTATCATAGTGAATTCTGAAGGTAACATTAATAAGAGTGATTTCTGAGGTAATTATGAGTGATTTTTTGAAGGTGACCACAAAGTGAATGATATATAAAAATAACCATAATACAAGTGATTTCTAAAGGTAGCCCTAATATGAGTAATATCTGAGGGCAGCAATAATATGAGTAATTTCTAAAGGTAATTATAAATGTGATTTTGCATAATCATAATATGATCGAATTCTAAAGGTAATCATAATGAGTTGCAAGTAATTATAATTATTGTAATGATAATTATTGACTATTTACATCTGATTAAATTTATTTTTATATAAAATAGACAATGACAGATAGAGAAGGTAAGAACTGCTTGCCCTACTGGCTAGAACTGATCTAAGTAAAACAATCATAAAAGAAAGCTACAGATATAAGAAAATTGTTACTCTAATGGTAAAATAAAAGAACTCTGATAATGAATAAAACTAACTTTTCATAATTTCAAAAAAGAACATAATAAAGTGAACTTACTCTTTCGTAGAGTTCTGCTTTAAGAAGGGCAGCAGCAATCCTGCCAATGAGTTCCAAATTAGACAGCAGATCCTGCAAATAAATACAGGGTCAAGGTTTTATTCAGGATAACTTTCATAGACACTTTTATGCCTTTATTTATGTAAAAGCTCTTTAAAGCCAAATATAGGAATCTGATTACAATGGTCCTACCTCTCTACTGGAAACCAGGCGAGCTGCTCTTGCTGGCAATCCGGCTTTCATGTATAGACTGATGGCCCCGATGAAGTCTCCTTCTCTTTCCTTTACCTAAAAACACACACAATACTGACCAGTGAAAAGTACTCATCTCATGAGAACAGGATGTTTTAAAGAGCAAAGTATATTTCAAAGTTCTGGTGACCATAGTTTCACATAAGAACATATATATAATTCTATTATATTTTAAGCAGTTACAAAAACTATGGAAAATTAACTGCATGAATTTAGTTTATGGCAATCGTTTGCATATGCTACAAATATGTTCACAAATAGAACACAGACATACAAAACAGTATATCATAAATGGATAAATATAGATGAAAAAAACAGAAATTAATACGAAAAGTTACTCCCCTTGATTTCTGATGAAAACGGATTCATATCTACTGAGGCACATAAAGAACTTACTGCTCTTTGGTAAAGAAAACAAATCGCTTAAGTGGCAAGAGAGAAAGGGAACAACTTTTACTTGTACAATTCTTGTCCTTTCAGTAGTGATGATATGTGATTATACTATTTCATCTCAATCATTTTATTTTTATTCTGTTCACTTGTACATATAAAATGAACAACATAAATTAATTTTAAGTTATATCTCACACAATTTTTCAACAACAAACTTTAATAAATGACATAAAGTTCACCTCTCCAGCAGTCTCCTCTTGCCCAGTTTCTATCAGCCACTGGTTGTATTTACGCCGCAATGTTTCAAGCTCTGGATGCATCTATTAAGATAAATGTAAACTTCAGTTTTCAGTAAGACATTACAAACTGATCACAAACATCAGCATGTAATAAGTTAAATGTATACTTCAACTTGGCCAATAACTTTCCAGTAAAACAATACAAATTGATCACAAACATCAGCATTTAATAAGTTAAATGTATACTTCAACTTGGCCAATAACTTTTCCAGTAAAACATTACAAATTGATCACAAACATCAGCATTAAAGATTGCAAATACAAAAATAAACATCTGTCTCTAAAACTGAACTAAACATTATGTGAGAAAGACTTTCAATACAGCTAATGAATTTTGTCATTCTTAGAAATGAATAAAGCAATGAAAAATAATTCACAACCTAGAGAGTATTTTACATGTGACAGCTATTTATAAATGTCTTTCTAACCTATCAACTCACCTTTGCTTCAGCAACTTCAATGGCTTCATCCCACATATGCATTTCTTGGTACATTTCAATGGCCTCATCAACATGGTTCTTAGAAATGAAAACACAAAACAAAAACAATTCACTCCAAGTGCAATACTTACTGTCAAATGAATACAAAATAAGAGCCCAGCCACATAGTATAATTCACAAACAGAGACATTTCAATAAAAGTGTGGTGAATAAAAAATATGGTTATTTCATAGGACTTAGATGCAAATCCTTTCCAGACTTACATCTTATGTCTTAATGTTTTGCTGATGTATACCTAAGCAAGCTGCAAGTGCAAAACAAAAATGCAAGACTCACCCCTTCCAAATAAATGCTCTCAGCTTCTTTGAATTTCTTGTTGACAACAGCAAGTCGAGCACGTACTTTGTAGTGTTGAAATCCATCACCATTCTGAGCACATTTATGATAAAAATGTATTGTCTACTGATGAGTGATAAACTAGTTTATTGAACTCAGAGTCAAATTAAATCTCTTTCATTATTTTTAAAAATACATTTATTAGACATGAAACCAAACATAATAAAACAATATACAACACACAGCAATTATCAAGAGACAAAATAAATCAGTAAATGAAATCATTTTTTGTAATTCATTTCTGTTACACTCTAAAAAGGTTTTAACATTTTTGTGTTTTAAGAAAATTATAAAAATTTATTAATTTAAATTATAATTGCTGGTCTCAAAGCCACTCCACCGCCTTCTCCAGTTCCCTAGGCAAAGAAAGGAAAAGAGTAGTTTCCCTTGCAATAACAAGTAAGCCTACCTTCCCTAGAAATTACATAACATTATAGATGACATTTTATAATGTCACCATTTAATGGAATCACCAAGTATTTATTATGTCATTATTTTATAGCATCTCATTCATGTTATAAAATATTATGTAAACGATGACATCAATGATAAATCATAAAATCTAATCTTTAAAAAGATGATTTCATCGCTGGCCACAGATATTCTAAGAGTAATTTAATAAAGATTTTTTATTTTGCTCGATTCACAAGGAAATGATCTCATACTAGAAAAAATGTAAAATGTTAACAATTAATTTCTCATTTAACTTCAACAATTAATTTCTCATTAGTTTTCTCATTTACCTAGAGCACACAATGAGCCAAACCATTCACCTCAAGTAACATAATTTCTTTTTGAAGGGGCTTGAAATTCACATGCCAGAAATATGCTAAAAACCTCAGTCTACTCAATGTAAGGGATTATGCTTACCACATGTTTGCTGATTTCCTCTGCAATAGCAATTGTCTCCTTCAAGTAACGAGCCTTAGCAATGTTGCCAAGAGCTGAGTAACATCTGAGGCATGAAAGTTAGAATTGTAACTTCTGGGGTCTGAACTTGGATGATGCATCTTATCATTAATTATATTGTTTCACAAATTGCACAAGAATGTTTATGAGGTTAGATGTTTTAGAATAATTCATTAAAATAATTTAATATTAAAATATGCCTATAGTGCCAAGCTATAAGGAAAACTAGTGGATGTCAAACATCCATCTATCTATCCATCCATCCATGCTATGCAAACAAAGAACAAAATATTATGGCAAGAGAGATAAATGTTTTTAATGCATTTTTCAACACCTAAAACAAAATATTAAAAAATATTTTGTGCTAAAGTTTTATGGATTATAAGAATCTTTTATCTTTCAAAGAAAAATTAAATAAGTAAAAATATTTCAATCTAATGTTAATCAATAAATAAGATATTCAGTGTGACCAACTGCATAGTGTAATAACACCAATAATAATGACATCATTATAATATCCATCTGTAATTATTAAAATATTATAATTATAACAATTAATAATGAATATAATAATTATTATCCTAAATTTTGTTACTGCAACAAAACAATAGCTAATTTTTAATAAATAAAAGTTATAAAACAAAATGAAATCATATAATTAATTAGAATGACTAAATTATAAAATTGAAACATAATTTTTTTAATATTTTTTTTTATATTTTTTTATAAAAAAAATATAACTTTGATTCAAATAAACAGAGTGCTACTTTTGTATGTTTGTGTTGAAAGAATGTAACAATTCTTAAAAAAAATGTGGAAAGTGTCAAGAAAGAGAACTTTTAAAATAACAAACATCCATACCTCTCTGCAACATGAAGTTGGTTTTCTTCTAGTGCTTTGATGCTCAGAGTTTTCCACATGGCCTCAGTTTCTGGTGAAGACTCCAGAGTTTCAAGGAAAGCCACAGCCCTGGAAATATCAGCTGATATAAATATATCTTAAAGCTGGCTTGGTGTAAAATGGAGAGTAAGTTTGGTAACACAATCCCCCCTTGACACAATAATAAGCCACATTTAAAGTCCTCTTCAGGTCTTGAGGTTGTGGGATGGATAGGTTCTTTCCATTCACTCTATAAACTCTTCACATTGCTTATCAGTTGCAAATATCTACACTTCTGCATAAATTTAGGACATATTACTTATTTCATTTATTTAGTTATACATTTCTATTTATATTTCGCATCTGCCCCCAAAATAGTATATGTTTATGGCACCAGAATGTAACATTTAGTTCCAATTATAAATCCAAATAAAATAAAGATGAAAAAAGAAAATGGAACCTAAAACAAAATTAAAACACAAAGACAATCACTCTGAAATGAATCATGGTCACTGCCTATCTATCTATCTGTCTGCCTGTCTGTCTGTCTATCAGTCTGTCTGTCCATCTGCCTGTCTGTCCATCCATCCATCCATCCCTAAAATTCTCTTGTGTGTTAAACTGATCCCTTTAAAGTGATTTTCCATTTCTACTGGATATACATTTTATCTCTCTATTGCTCTGCTTCCACTAAATGGTTCTTGTGAGTGGTTCAGCACTGGCCAGTTAACTGACTCTAACTTGACTATGAACATATTGCTGATGATATACTAGATAATCATTGATGTTCTATGATGAAAAGAGTAGTACACGATACAAATCTGATGAAGTAAAAGCCATTAATGGTAAGTCTTATAATAAAATATTGTTTAAACTATGTTTTTAGACAATTCATCAATTGCTAGACAACTATCAATGAATGACATGCCTTCCGTAGTCTCCATCATCAATGGCAGTGCGAAACTCAACAAGGCCTTCATCCAAGGTTATAGATACAGTGTTTAGTCCTTCAGCCACCACTACCTCTGTTTTCCCTTTGTGTTTTTCAATGTCTGTAATATCACCCTGCAATAAAAGATTTCAACAATTGGCAACACAAAACATACCAACAAGGGTGCAAGAAAACAACCTATATTTTTTTAAAAGTTGCCACTCTATAAATCTCTGGGGAACAAGCCTAAAGAGATATAACTGCCATAATAATTGGAAGAGGGGTTAAGCAATAATAGATCAATCAACATGCTCTTCAACAGGCATACAAAAAATATGAAGAAAAAAGCAAAATTATTATTCAGTTGTATTGGTGCAGACATGGCTCTCTCTCTCTCTCTCTCTCTAAACAGATACAAATGTCCCATCTGCACCCACATTCAGAAGCATATCAATTGTATGAATCAGATGTTGGGGCCTTTAACACTTTCTCTATAAGCAGACAATGGAAGAATACTTCTCAAAAGTGAGTGGGTGTGCAGGGTGGGGAGGGAGAGAGAGAGAAATGAGAGATTATACCAGCAAAATAAATAATAATAATAAAGGCAGACTGAGAATTAAAAAAAAAACAGGGGAAACAAACCAAAGAGAAAGATATGAATTCAAAACATCAACCAAATGAATCTCATTAAAAAAGAAGTAAACCCATAACTACTATACCTTAATTGGTGTCATGGTGACTTTTTCTGGTGAATCAATATTGTACCATACACAGAGATTGCCGCGGTTCTGAGCCACTACCACATCACTGCCTGGCACCCACTATGAGCAGAGGTTTGGTAAAACAATCATATGAAAATAAACATACAGGCTTTAGTCAGAGTATTTTCCTATAGTTTCTTTTCTTTGCAATCAATGGTTAGCCCTGATATAGTTAGTTGCTAGCTTTGATAGACACATCTGTCATATAATGTTACAGTAAAATGTTAACCCTTTAGCAGTTACTATCATACTTATTAGCCCTGTTAGTGACACACAAGGTTTTGGGTCCTGCTATAGTTGATTATTCAGTCTGATACAGTAAAGCTGTTAATCTTGATACTGTTAGCTGTTAATTTTTATTAGTGATACAGTTAAAATCTGTCAGCCTTTATACAGTTAAGTGTCCAGTTGGTTAATATTTTTTAGACCTGATACAGTAACTTGTTAACTCTGATATAGTTTGTTATTAGAAAGAACTGGATGATAGTAATTTCTAGTCCTAAAATAATTAAATATTTAAGCTGCTACAGCTGTTAGTGCTGGTTTGGTTATTTATATGTCCTGTCACAATTAGTTTTTTTGAATGATAGAACTACATGTTAAGAAGATATAGGTGGTTAATTCTAATACAATCAGCTGAAGTACCATGAAAGAGTTAATAATTCTGATGTAATTAGTGACAAACCTGACACCTAGTTATCAGTCTTGATAAATTTAATTTTTGTTAATCAATGCTGATAATAGATTAGTGTTCATGCACATTAAATTAGTCTTAATACTGACAATAGTCTAGTACTCATGCATTTTCTTTCACTCAAGATTTTTCTAAGTGAAATAAGTTTTATCATGAATACTTTTGAGATGCATCTAAATAGAAGTGTCAATACATTTCTCATATATACTAGTCATTTTCAAAGGACCATGTACTCAGGGAAATATAAAAGATAAATTTTATTTATTCAGATAATGTGCCCCTTGCCTAGAGTAGTTAGGGTGAGGTATGTATGGAAAAAAATAGATTGAAAACTTTGGGTCTACATGTAAACACATCTAGTAAATATTCACGAAAACCATATTTCATTTAGCAAAAAAATCTTTTTCCATTATACAAACTGATATATACATTATACAAGAATCATGATTAGGAGAGAATTACCAAATTTTAATTTTAATATTTCTTGAAGAACGCAAATAAAAAGAAATCAGGGAAAGGTAGGAACTCTAGGCCTTGTAGGAACCTCATCAAATCTGGTGAGTCCAGTGTTAGAATGAGGGGTTTCTATGAATGTGAAAATCAGAGAAACAGTTGAAG
Source organism: Sinotaia quadrata (assembly GCA_028829895.1). NCBI lineage: Eukaryota > Metazoa > Mollusca > Gastropoda > Architaenioglossa > Viviparidae > Sinotaia > Sinotaia quadrata. The sequence continues at coordinate 107,452,721 of CM054178.1, forward strand.
AGAGGATTTTTTACCTAATGATATGATGCATCCATTGATATAATTCAAAATGACTGCAACAATACACTTAAAAAAATACAAAATGAGAACACTCTACCTGTACATAGGAGCAGTAATTGAGTACACTGATCTTTTGATGGGTCTCAATGTCATAGAGAAACAGCTGAAAAAAATAATGTAATAAAAGTACATTTTATTATACATTCATTAATCCTTAAGGGTGGATGAAAAGAACAACAGAAAGACTCAAGAGAGCAATGAAAAAGAACACATCAATAATTAACATAACAATGTTTGTAAATAATTTTAAAAGCAATGAAAAGTAAACTGTTTGCATTGAAAAGTTATTTAAAGACAAAATATTTTATTAATAAATTTCTTATAAATTCATTTAGCTTTCATAATATGTGTAAGTGAAAGTTTTAGAATGTATTTACCTTTAGTTTGTTGTCTCTAAAGAGCAGTTTTGAGCCAGTTTCATTCAGCTGTGGACAAAAATTTTCTCCAATGAATGCATCAAACTTATCAACATAACACACTTACTGGCATTACATAATTCATATTTTAAGAGTCAATCAAAAACCGTCACAAATTAAAACAACTGGAACAAACCTATTATAATATCTGAAGATTTTAGATTCAATCTGAAATGCATCAACACTATTTGTAGGTCTAAGATATAGTCAAAACATCTCCAATGAAAGAATCAATGGAACAAAACCTAAACCATTTGAAGTTTAAGAATTAGTCAAAACTATCTCCAATGAAAACATCAATAGAATAATATTTTCTGTATTATTCAAACTTGTAGCACTGATACAATGAGTAACCTTATACAGTTGTGGTTATACAAGAGAAAAATAATATTTATTGTGCAATTAGTCAGGGGGACACCACGCCACTTGTGTAAATTCTATTTTTTATTGTCTCTTCTTAAAGGAAATGGTCTATATAACAGTCTATGTACTGTCTTCAAGTTGTATGAAGGAAAAGGGGCAGTGTAAAAGAAAAATGGATATATGGCAGTGGCAAAAGTATATCACAGTGCTGTGCCATAAAACTACAATGTTTAGATCTGATGAGTACCTCACTGACAAATACAAATAAAATGAGGAGACAATCACTATTATACTCTTGTGATGTATACAAGGAATGCATGGAAGAGAACAACCTATGTGCTTGGTCTCCATTACTAAACATCTGTATTCACTGCTACTGACACACCAATCTGCAGCCAGAGATGATTGCTAAAGCCCAGTGTGATGACCCTACTTTAGCCAAGTATTTTGATTTGATCTGCAGAGATGAGTAAGGGCTGGTTGGCGGCAACCAAGATGCTTCCTTTTTTTTATGAAGAAGGAGCTATACAAGTGACCCTAAGGGATGAAGGCTTGACTGTAATGCAAGTTTTCTAGTGTACCCTTATGGTGAAAGTTGAACCAATGTTTGAGTTACATATTTCATTATTATTCATGGAAGACTGAATGTAGATGAGATCAGGACAGAAAAGAACAAAAGCTACTCACTTCCAGCCAGTTAATTGTGGAGTCATGGCTGACCTGCCCAATGTTCATGCCAGTTATCAAGTCCACTGGAAGAGAATGGTCACAGGCCATTTATATAATCATCTAGCAGTATAAAGTAATAGTTACTAATACAGTAACATAGCACTGTAAAAATACTTATTAATGTACAATTAGCACAAGAAAGTAATAATTTCTTAATTTACACAATCATAATGCAATAGTTAAAGTTACTATCTACATCTTTATACCCCTTCCCCTTGCCCCCTTTCACATGCATTCACAAACCTCTATTCCTCTCATGAATGAACATCAATACCTCTAACTCTCCATCAGTACAACTATTATTTGACCATAAGTCCAACAGTACAACCATTATCTGACCATAAGTACAACTATTATTTGACCATAAGTACAACTATTATTTGACTATCAGGATGACTATTATTCAATCATCAGCACCAATTCTACTAAACAAGATTTAGCACTACCATTAGTTTTACTGGGAACAATAGAAATAACCATGATTGTCCAGTCATACTGAAATCAATAGCTACCAGCAAATATACATCACCAGACTAGGTCTGATTTTTTTCATAATCTGAACAATTTACTTGGTAATTTTTATAATAACAATTCTTCATGAATACCTTTCAGTAAACTTTCTAATTATTACTATTTCTGTCATAAAGACTAAAATGTTTTTAAGACAGCAAAGTTTTGCAAGTTCTAAACCCATTACCCAATAAAATACAAAATTTACTAATTAAAACGAAAACTCACGAATGGATACAGTTTTAAGATCAATCAAGTATGCCATTTTCTTGTTGTCTCCCACACCTCGCTGTTTTCTTTCATTCAAACGGACACTGTGAAAGGAATTTACCATGAAAATTATTCCAAGAATAGGAAACAATGCTATTTTTAGGTAAGTAAACTAGCTGGTCTATTTCTTTTAAATGATATGGAACTACAAACAATATATAAAACAATGCTATTTTTAGGTAAGTAAACTAGCTGTTCTATTTCTTTTAAATGATATGGAACTACAAACAATATATAAAACAATGCTATTTTTAGGTAAGTAAACTAGCTGTTCTATTTCTTTTAAATGATATGGAACTACAAACAATATATAAAACTATTTAAAAAATTCAAAAACAAATTAAATTGTTGTGGAAGAAATTTAGAACAAATGGCTAAAAGTTAATAGTATGTACTTAAAATTAAACCAAGAATGCTAATATTAGTCTTAATATTAAATATTAATATCTATCTATTCATAATAAAAAAGAAATAAGCACCTGATGAGATGAGGATTCATGAATTCAGTTCTGACAGAGCCAAGAAGCTCACTATTACCATATTCCACCAGACAAAGCTCACCAGCATTGAAAATCAAACAAACCTAGACAGATTTAAATTAAAGATATTATTTATTCACTTATGTCAAATTCATTTTATCGATTTAAATTGGTTTAAAAGACAATATTTACTGTTTAGAATCATAATAAATCATTATTCTAAATGTAAATTAAAAAAAAACCCTATGTTAATTTGACAGTCACCATTCTTTAATCCTCTTTATAAGATTGTAACCATCGCAAGTAAATATATATATATTATTTTTAAATTAACATAAGCTTTTCGTGAATACTCATGAAGTATATAGCATAGAGTTATATTAAAGACTACAGATATCTGCTATTGATCTTTCAAGTGCCATGGGGAGGTAAATGAAATAAGCAGAACAATGAACAAAGCTATGTAGCCTCCTTTTACTCAATTATTAAAAAGTTTTTAAATAGTCTTGTACTTGCCTAAATATACCCCAAACTCATTCTAAAGTGTGTGTATTTGTGTGTGTGGAGAGATAATGGAGAATTCAGTTAAGGACATTGAAAATATTTAAGAATAAAGTTGCCTCTCTAGACATCATATACAAAGAGCAAAATATTGAGCAAAAAGCACAAAGCACAAAGTAATCTGTGTGTTTGCTACTACTAATGAAAAGTCAAAATCATAAAAATCATTAAATGAAATTGGGCCGGTGGGTCAAAACATTATTCAACATTAGCAGTTCTATCACAGTGACATGTGTAGTAGTTTCTACCTTTCACTCAATGCCATGTGTGATAAAAAAACTTAGTATGCTCCATTCTGGATTAACCTTTTATACTAGAAGATATGGAGTTGCATGAGGAAAAAATGTAAAAGAAATAAATATTATAAAATTCCATTTTGTATCAGCTTCTTAAACTTGTAGATACATTTCTGTACAATGAAAGAATAAAACCAAAATACTGATCCCATTCTCTGATAGCTTGGATTTATTTTCCTGCACAAATTATTGGGTGGATATTACCTCTATATACCTCAAGTAGCCAACTGTGTGTGCAATGTGTATTCTGTACTAATTATGCTACAGGACACTTATCAAATAAAGCAGTTCCCCCAAAATTGTCTTCCATAACATTTTACAACACTTATAACATTAAAACAATTATTATCATAAAATTTATGGCCATAATCTTCTATAATTCTATATACATACTTGAAGAAAGCAATAGCAAGAAGACTTACATTTTCATTTTCAAAGTAGTATTTCTCATTCCCAGAACCATGCCAGGGAATCTGTACAGTAAATGAAAGTAAGTGAACTAAGTACCCCTACAAATGCATGTAAAGCATACAAGTTTATTAAGTTTAAATACTACAAAAAAATTGGATGCAGGTATCCAAAAATAATTGAGCCTAAGTTCTAATTACAACTCAGAAGTCTGAAAACAATTAAGTGGGTATTTAATATCAACACAATATTAAATTCTATATTCTATTAAACCATAGCAAAACATTTCATTCTACATTAATGTATAATAAAATATAATTCTATAATAATGCTTAACAAAAGATTAAATTCCCTATCATCATATACTAACAGATTAAATTCTACATTAATGTATAATAAAAGATTAAATTCCCTATCATCATATACTAACAGACTAAATTCTACATTAATGTATAATAAAATATAATTCTATAATAATGCTTAATAAAAGATTAAATTCCCTATCATCATATACTAACAGACTAAATTCTACATTAATGCAAAATAAAAGATTAAATTCCCTATCATCATATACTAACAGACTAAATTCTACATTAATGCAAAATAAAAGATTAAATTCCCTATTATCATATACTAACAGACTAAATTCTACATTAATGCAAAATAAAAGATTAAAACAAAGAACAACAATCAATTTGATTCAAAAAGCATACCCCGTCATGTCATTGCTTTACTGATTACTATACCCACGATCACTGAAATCTCTATGCAACTAAAGAACACAAGACCCCCCCCCAAAAAAAATCTTTCATCTTACTTCTGTTAGCTTTGCTGCATTCATATCCCCAAGGATCAGTGTATCTGACGTGTGCACCACCACAAACCTGTCATGTCCCATGATCCGCACCTCATCAATCTCATATCCATAATGACTCTTCAGTGCAAACTTTGAATTAGTGGACAGATTTCGCACAATGGCCTATGTGAATGAGATGAAATGGGTAGAAATGTAAAAACAAATTATTTTGTGACTAATGTTTAAGTGGGGGGAAAAAATAATTATTGGATATACAAGAAGTGATTCATCAAATAGTGCATATTGTTAGTACCAATTAATGACACAAAAGAATGATTATTCCAATTAATAACATACATTTTTAATGTTCAAATCATTTCCTGACATAAGTCAAAGCAAGATGGTGCACAAATAGCTTATAATCACTAGTTTTAAAAGGTCAAACAAATGCATAAATTCCTCAAAAGAAACAATAATGCAGACAACTTTTAACATATAAATGATTTTACAAAAGTTTTTAGTGTTCAAGATGAAAAAATGAAACAAGGGCATTCAATGACTCTAATTATAATACCTGACTGAGGCCAATGTGTGTGACCTCAAACTTGTTCCTGATAATGGTTTTCTTTACACAGCAATCAAAGAGCTCAACTCCTCCACATAGGGTACCCTAAATTTCAACACACAAAACAGAAAAAATAAGGAAGCAACAGATACCATAAGTGTCTTACTTATGTCCTAAATAAATCTTGATATTCTGAATTTGTAAAATTATACATTAGAAAAAAATTCAGTTCTATTATCATGAAATGAAACCTGCCACTATAACAGAACCTCAAAGTATCATGAAGTCTTACTCAATTTTTTTTAAAGTTTTGAATATGGGTCTGATTAAGTCCATAAGTGTCAGGATTTTAATTATTTTTTTTTATTCCCAGGAAATGTTTTAGGGTTTATATATCCATCAACTGTTTTCTTAAAGTCTGAATAGGCAGACAGTATAGAAATAACTGAATAAATAAAAGAGTTTCCTTCCCTTGAAAACGACCACTATATATGCCTCTACCATTAATCCTCAATCTTAATTTCAACACCTTGGGATGAAAAAGTTCAATATGGTGCTCAGATTCAATGTAATGGAAAAAAAAAGACCCAAACCTTAAAACAGACTGCTATGAACTCTGGATATCCAGTATAGATTTATATTTTGATTTGGAAAAACTTATGAGAAAAATGTAAAATATCCCAGTAAAGGATACCCACAGCGACAACTCTGGAACCATCTCGTTTCCATGCCAGAGCCGTGATGGTGTATAAATGAGGAATCTCTTTTACTTTGGGCTCGTCCCACATCTGCTTCCGTGGGCTCCAGTTCAGTACCCTCAGTCTGCAAAATAAAATAAGACTTTTTAAATTTCAATTGACTGTTGACTGCAGTTAAGAAACTGAGGCTAACTTAATTGGTTGTCTCTGTTATAATGAAAACTTGTTAAAGACTTACTCAAGTATAAAGATACATAATTATTTTCATAATTATAATACCGAGATAAACAAAAAGTATTTTAGAAATGTAATTATGCACTAATAGTTATAATATGCAACAATCCTTGTCAAGCAAAATAATACTTGTAATATTCAAAATTTTATAAAACACTGCTAATAAACATACAAATGGAACAAATCAAAGAATAAATCTTTTTTTTAATAAACATTTAATGAAAGCATGCACAAAAATATTTTGTAAATAATAAAATGTTCCATGAATTTCTACCAATTACCCAGACTAAGAGAATTATCTTGCTCTTGAAAAATCCAAAGTAATTAGCCCTCCTCCCCTTGAAAGAGGAGTCCTTCTGATAAAGGGAGATAACCAAAGTGTCTCAAACAATCATGATCTAGACTTCGCTTGGGTGAGCAAGACAGCTCTGTCAGAATAGGCACTTGGTTGTATGACATAAAAAGTGAAAACACTGACTTGTCAAAGCTGCCAATCACAACTGACTGCCCACTAGGGCTACACACTGCAGTAGTGAACTCATGTTCATTATCCTCTCGACTGTAATCAAAGTGCTGGAAACTTCGGCCATCCCTTCCATAAGCAATAATACGCTTGTCACACCCTGCAGCCACAATTGCACTTTGAGAAAAAGCCAGTGCATATGGTGGCGAAGGGTGCACACAGATTTTACCCTGCAATGATTTATTTAAATTTTTAATTAACTAAAATCTATATTCTTTAAATAAATAAATGTGTAAAATATGTAAAGACAAATTTTAAAAATACTTCATAAACTATGAAATTTAATTTTTAATAAATAGCAAATAGGTAAGTACAATTTAAAATATGTGAAACAAGTACTGAATTCAGTTTCAACATTTCTAAGTTTACCTGTGAATCTCCACTGCCTTCATCGTCAAAGAAGTATCGGATAATAGAGCCATCAGCATGTCCAGAGAGAATCCCCTTACCAGAAGGACTGCAGAATGAGTTGTTTTGTTTTTTTAAAAATATTTTTTAAAAAGAACAAATTTTGATTATATATATATATATATATATATATATATATATATATATATATATATATATATATCACTGTCAGGACCATATTCATACCACACCATCATCTTATATATGTCTCACAGTCAGGATCTTATATATATATATATATATATCACATAGGTTCTTATTTATATCACATTGTGAGAATCTTATACAAACACACTATGATCTTATACCATCAGGATCTTAATCAAGCTACGTAATCAGGATCTTACATGTACCAGGATCTTATTCATATAACACCATCAGGATTTTATACATAGCACACTGTCTGGATCTTATGCACATTAGAGGTAGAAGTAAAACAAAAATATCCATTGAATATTCATTAGCAGTTTTCTTCAAATTACAATTGCATAGATATGGCATGGAAAAGTTAGGCAAAAATATACTCATAGCTAACATAACCAATGTAAATATACTTACAGCTAACATAATCAATGTAACAGTAAAGAAAGATTAGAGCCGGATCCCAGTTACAACTTTACAGTATTAATTTTATGGCATGGCTGAAGGTAGATTAGTTGTGCATAAAATAAATCAATATTTATTTAATTATTGCTAATAAAATGATGATTATAATTAATAAGCACACACATATATATATTCATCTAGCTTCAATTTTTGTTTGTTTTTACACTTGTAGATATTTAACACAGAAATAGATATTTTTTGGTGATGATGCATGACATCACAGAAATATTTCATTTCTGCTAAAACACAAACATGTATAATTTTTGTATTGTAATATTTTTAATACAGTAGTATGCACATATATATAATATAACACAATCAGAATTTAAATTACAGTATCATGAATATGAGATTTTACCTCAAACTTAATATGCAGGAAATTAAAACCCAGCAAAGGGATGCAAATCAGTCTGCAAAAACTGACACTTTTTTAACAGACTAATTTTGGAAATCCATTAGCATTAAAATTATTTTAAAAAATTAAACCTACTTGTGAGCCAGAGAGACAACATAAGATTCTGTATTGTACACTGTGGCAGATTTGTTGGTCTTGGTATTGGCTGATCTAACCTGAATTACAAGACATTGTCAGACACTTTAAGATCAGCATATTAAAAATCACTATATTGATATGGTAAACTTTCTTGCGTCTAAATAAGAAATCATATTAAATTACAGACTAAAGCAATAAAATAAAAATTCAACCTCTTAGTTATTAAAATGAGATGGATAAATATAAGGAATTAGTACACTAATTCATAAACTAGTGAATACTAAAGTAATCATGTAATTTAAAGCTATTGAATTAATAGATCTATACATTGACAATCTGCATTCCAATACTGTGATATTTAGCAAAGAGGAAAATATTCTAATTCTTAACATGCTTTATTAATGTGTGTGAAAGTATAACTGAATACAAAAAGGCTACTTGAAAATAAAAGCACTTATTTTATGTTTTGTGCTCAGCAAAAAACCCCCGATTATATTATATATATATATATTTTATTTTTTTTTTTTGGGGGGTGGGGGAATTTTTCTAATTTAAATGAAGGTCTTTTGACTGCAGACATACTCTTGACCACTGTGATAAGTTCAATGAAACTTGAAAATTACAAATCTGTAATGCTACAATACCAAACAGATATAACAAAAATAAATAGAAAAATACCTCTCTTACTGGAAAAAAAAATAAATAAAAAATGGATTCTGTTTGCAAAAGACAAACACAATTACTTTGCCATCTGCCAAGCCATAAATAATTGGCTGATCTGGGGGCCAGATGAGGCAAGTGACAGCACTCTGTTGCACAAATTTGTTACAGATGACTTTTTTCTCAGACCTAAGACAAAAAACTGGTGGTATTAAACCAAAGTTTTTACTGCAGGACTGAGAAAAAAAACCACATTTTTATCATTACATTTTATCTGAGTACATAATAATTGTAAAATATTAATAAAAGAATGTAATAATAAGATGACTAATTTTCTTGGCCACACAAAAATGGAAAGTATAGTTAAAAAGAAAGACATACAAAACATTATATGGTAAAGATGTACATATATTTTTTAATTAATTTTTGTATGTATACATGTATTATTATATATCTTTGTGTGAATATATAAACTATAGATTGATGCTGTTGTAATTTATTTTCCCATCATATGATCAGATGGGCACACCTAAAAAGATGTATAGGCTGCAATAAACCAGAGCCAACAGAGGTCACATAACAACCAAAGAGAGATTATACTTCCAATGTGTCCCTGTAGTGATGTCCCTTGAGTATCACTTTTGTGTGCACTCCACAAGGGTAAACTGTTTTGTCAAGTTAGGGCTGTACATTTTCTAGTTTCTTTAGAGTGTCACCATTTTGTCCACTTTTCTTCACTGGTTGCTTTGAATTTTTTCTTTTATTTCCTTTTCGGAAGCTCCAAATCCTATTTTTATAAGCTTCTGGTTAAAGAACACCTAAGATGTCTGATCTGTCTGCTGCCCAGTCCTCTACAGTTGTCACTTGTGAGTAGTATTTTGGGCATTATGCTTCAAACAAATATGTATAATTTTATAATATCAGGAAATACCTGCCTCTTACTGATTATTTTCCTTAGATAGACTCTTAATGTAGTGTAATGGAAAAAGGAATTGTTTCTATTGTAAAATATATTTTTTCTGAGTAGTTACCAGAAGAGCATGCAAAGGCCCTCCAACCACTGTTTCTTCCAGCCATACCTAACTTTAGGAATATATATTTGACATCATTCCTAGGACAACTCTTTGTTTACTGCTCCTGGAGGTTAAATGGCCTCTATAGGTTCTTCTGGCTCATATGTTAGGAACTGTATATACAACCTAAAATAAGCTTATCTGGTATGTAATCAAGAAAGTTTATTTTGTTTTGGTTTGTTTCTTGAAAACTTCCACTACTGAAATAGCAAAATCATTTATAAAAGAAAAGATATTTTTGTGAGGTGGTACATTAAAATGTTGCTAGAATTGATGCTTCTATCACATTTATGATTTTTTAAAAATAAAAGTAATTTATTATTAATAATAAATATAGTTTATCTTACATCAAACAATAAACCTACCTATAAAACCAATCCAAAAAAAATAACTCACCAGTCATCTCCAATCTTGTACACGTAAATGATATTATCAGTTTGGCCCACTGCAATCTTACTAGAGTCTGATGAAAAAGCAATTCCTTTCACAGTGTAGCTTTTCTTCCCAAACTGCACATATATTTAAACTGTATTGTTAATCCATCCATCCATCCATCCATCCATCTGTATCAATCAATCAAATAGGCACAGTTTAAACCCCTTATGGTTTTTTAAAGCATTGCTTATCATCACCATAAATGGCATAATTATACAGAATGTTATGGGATTGTAATCTGTCATGAGTCCTTAGGAAGAACATAGCGTATTAAATTTCGGCCTTAGCTGAAAAAAGTACAGGGAGTGGGCATGAAATGGCCAGTCTTGCACAATAGGCACTGGCTAGTGGATGCTGAAGTCAGGAAAAACCTGCCTTTGAGTCATAAACAATTCTGTGCTGACAGATTGCCGTTAGACCAGACAAATAGCAGATTTCATGGTACTGAACTGGAGTAAAAACCCACAATAGGATATGAGAGAATAACCATATGCAAAAAAGAATAAATACACACAAACAGCCTAAAATCTCCATATCCAATTGTGACCATTTCATGAGCAAGGGAACATCCGTTAACTATGTCATAGTTAAAAGGAATAGAGAGTCAGAACACTTTTGACTAAAAAGGGAAGATAGATGGAACAATTTGATTTCTTCCACAGTGTATAAAGAATCACCCTTTAAGGAAAAAAGGTATGTTGTCAAACTGTAACTATAAGTGTAAATTTTTGAGAGTTTTAATTTAAGTTAGCTGAAAATTGTGAACTTTGGATTATCCCACCTCACAAATGAATTATCTAAAGCTGCATATACATTTTTGCAGGGTTTCTGGTTTTGCTTTTTGGGTTTGTTTGCCAGGCCTGTGTTTTGGGTCACTTGGAGCTGACTGAGATGTGAAATATTTTCCTGTAAGGGCTCAAGGGAGGCCATCCTGTCCTGAAAGATCATGGATGAAAAACAAAAGTTAACTGTTCACGCCACAAATCGACTCTGAGATGAATTGTGCTTAGAAAGGACCCAGTAGGATGGTGGGGTATAAAAAGTGGAGCAACGTTCATTCTGACTTAATGTGTTGTGACTTCTGATCCCAATAGGACTCATACTATTGGTGATCTATTAATTGAAATCAAGACTATTTTGTTTAGTGTCTAGAAGTTTATTATTAGACACAGAACATTTATTGTCTTAGGGAGTGACATTGTAGGTTAGCTGTACTCTTGTAATAGTACTTGAGCTGCATCCAAAACTTTTCAATTTCACTTTTTTAAAATTTAAATTCTTTTATTGTTTTATAAAATTCTTATTTTTCTTTTGCTCATCTCCTTAAATTCTTATCATTTCATCTTTATGTCTTACCATTCTGTAAAGTTTGTAACTGTCTATTGTCTTATGTTAAATGTGATGGTTACACACCTGGGGACTGTCAAGCAAGCTAATTATTACTCGACATGTGGAACCAATCTTGTCTGTTTGTGCGCCCATCACCCATCATTTACACCAGTGGTGCACAAACTTTTTGAGTCGGGGGCCAAAATCTGACTTGTCGAAACCGTCCGGGGGCCACAAAAAAGTGAAGATCAAAATCGTCCCACAATAAGCAACATTACATCTAAGAACACACAAATGATGATTAAGACTATAATTATGACAAAGAAGTTGTATACTAAGACTCATTCTAAAAATGTTATGATACGTCAACTTTCACAAAGTCAGTGTGATGGATAGTGCTGCATGTCATCTGCAAGCTTCAAAATGTCTGGCTTGATGTTTGACGTTGAAAGATGCAAAATTGCTTCCAGATTATCATCAGTCAGCTGACCGCAGGTGTTGCTTTTGTTCAGTTTCATCTGTGAGAAAGCCTGTTTGCAGCAGTATGTGCTGCCAAGTATGCTGGTGTGGACAAGTGCATTATCCAGTCATCATTAAACTGCCGGTTTTCCTTGTCAACTTTTCTTTTACGATTAGCTGCCATTTTGTCACAAAAATATAATCAAAATAAACAACAGAATGTGGTAGATCGGACACTAAGGCTTAACAGCTACTGAATAACCACATCACAGGAAGGGGCAAGCATGTAAGTGTGGGGTTTGCTGCCTATCTTGGTATAGCTTTTTTCTCTTGCCTCTGTGAGTGTTATGTCAGCGGGCAGACATCATCTGCACGGAACGCCTGGAAAAATGGGTCAGGAGGTGCTGCTTTGTTTCAAATCACTCAGTGTATGAGTAAACATTTGACTTTTTCGTTTGACATGGCGGGCCACTCGTCAACTCTTCGCGGGCCGGAGTTTGTGCACCCCTGATTTACACCATTGGGTGCTTTTTTAAAAATGGGTATAGGAAGCGACAAGCATAAGGCATGACATAACCCAATACTATCTGCTCATAATTGAAATGAAATGATAAATCAGAAATAGCACAAAGAAACTAATAAATATGGCAGAGCTATTTTTCTTTTCAGTTTCAAAATAGCACACATGCATAATCCTACAATTAATTCTAATGAATACACATTTTAAGTTCATGACAGTGAAATGTTATTGGAATAAATTACCTTTGGGTCAGCTGGCTTAAGTGAAAATTTGTCACGCTTTTCCCCATGTTCATCATAGAGGACAATGACTCTGTCTGATGTACACACAGCCAGCTTCAGATTATTTAGAGAGAAGGCAATTGCACATATCTTTGCTGCCCCTTCCTTAAATGAACAGAATAGAGAAACAAAATAAACATTAAAAAAATTAAACTTATATTTGTATTTGGTTGACATTATTATAAACTGAAGCAAAGTGAGGACACGTTTTGATACTTTACTACATACTGTATGTGAAAGTGACTGCAAGCAAATGCACAAAAGTTAAGTGTAATCATTTTGCACTCTGCCACAAATCTATGGTGTATACTGAATTTTTAAACAAATTTTCACAATATTTTCTTTAAAAATTATTCTGTGTGAAAGGCTAGTTAAATTTTTGTGTAGAGGTTGTGCAGCCTGCCTTTTAGTTTTCAAATATACCGCTGTAGTGACAAATTGGGTCAGAGATTGCTGGCTTGCTTTGTTTAAACCATGTGGTAAATTTGTGTTATATGTATTTTGCTGTGTCAGAGTATATGCTGCTATCAGCATGTTAGAAATATAGAGACTTTTATTTTATTCGCTATAATGTATATCACTTATTACTTAACATTCTATCTTATCTCCAAACACTATCAGATGACTTATTTGATAATATGAAATTATATATTACTTGCAAGAAGCATTAGGGCTGGCAGACCAGTATTTCACTATGTCAACATTTCTTGCTAATTGTCTGGACATTTTTTCAGTGCACGTGTGTGTGTGTGTGTGTGTGTGTGTGTGAGAGAGAGAGAGAGAGAGAGAGAGAGAGAGAGAGAGTTGGAAAACGAATTTGATTTTGTTTCTGTGTTTTAATTATCAAAACCATTTCAATCAAAGACCGTAAATTTATAAATCGAGAGAAGTAATAAAATAAAAATGTAACTTAACCAACAGTAAGTATTTGATTTAAAACAAGAAACAGAAATTCTAGTGAATGTTACTTGATTTACAAACTATTTGGTTAGCAACAGTTTACTGCAGTACAAGCTACAATGAATGACATACCTGGGGTGCCATAAGAACTTTCAAATGTTTTAGCTGCATTCTAAAATTTCTTCAAGTACTGTAAATATGCCTTATATGTTCGTTGAACACTCACATCCTATCAACGTACATGTACGCGTTCTCACAGACGCGCACTTAAATGGAATGCTAGCAACTGCCTCGTTCTGATAATGTTATATGTAAAAGTGCACTTATTAGTTTAGTATTTAGTTTTTTAAAAGAAAAATACAGTAGATATTATTTATATTTATTTAAGTTAAGATATCAACTAACACATGTTTCTTTTATAAATGTGCATTCGAAAATATTTTTTATGATTATATAAATATTTGTTGCGTAATCATGGCGGCTTTTCATCCAAAACGAATGCTTATGCCATCAAATGCAATTCGTATCGTGGAACTGGTTAGAATTGTTAAATTTGAAGTTGATCTTTGGGATTTAAAAGTTATATATTTTTTTTAAAAAAATGAAATTGCCCTTAAACAAGCGTATTGTAGATATTGTGCGCGTGTTTGTGTGTGCATGCGTTCTCCCATTCAACGAATCACTAAAGACAATGTTCACATGACAGATGGCTCAATTTTAAAATCTGTTTCAAAATATAATTAACTTATTTGTGTTGACTGTTACCTCGTAAACCCGTCTAGTTTACCCATGATCTCTTGAGGTTTGTTGGGTATGCGTTCATTGAAACGGTGGTCGAAACATTTTTCAAAGGGTTACACTTACAGGTTAAAAAATATAGGCCTATGACGTGTTTACAATCAATCAGAAATATTACAGATTATTTCATTTTGTAAAATGATCAAAATATAACTTTATAGAATGGTATAATATGAATATTTAATAATAACTTTTGAAAATATTGAACATATACTTCACTCTACCTTAGGTACATTTACTTACAGTTTCATACATTTTTTCCCTCCACTAAGTGGTTTGGTTTCAATTTCCATATTACTTTTATTAGACTACAGATAGAAATTATTAGAGAAAACTTACAATTGCCATCACTGTTCATCATTTTCTAATTTTTCCTCCCCCATTTTTTGTTTTGTTTTTGCTTTTCCTAAGACAGACCAGGACGTTATAGTAAAAGACCAAGCCCTTTCGTCCCTTCATGAAAAACTGTTTTAAACTCTTTTTGCATCATAGCTTCTTCTTTTCTTTTTTTTTTTTTAAAAAAGAGTCATGGTACCGAATAATGGCTGAAACTGAAAGTAAAAAGAAGAAAAAAGCAAATATCTACTTAATATGCTTATCAAATCAGAAATAAATTGGACTTTCTGACTGTTTTTTTTATTAGTACTGTAGAATATTATTCTGTATGAAATGCATTGAGAAGTGCTATTTTTTGCTTGTGTAACTCAGCTGCCTTTTTGTTTGACCATGCAATGAGTGACTAGTGGAGTGATATGATTGTTTATCAACTTTATGTAAAAACAGTCAGTAGTGACTAGTGGAGTACTACTTTAGTACTTATGTTTGTGTAATTCCAACCACTTCTTTTGGTTGAATAGGCAGGGAATGACTAGTGGCATTATTTTTACTTAACAACCACTTCTCTTGGTGAAATATGCAAGGATTGATTAGAGAAGTGTTTTTGATTGTTTAACTACAAACACTTTTCTTGGTTGAATGGATGGAGTGATCAGTTGTTTTTGCTTTCATAATTTATTTACAAGCATTTCTTTTGGTTGACTAGGTGGAGAGTGACTAGTGAAGTTTTGCTTATTTAAGTTTAACCACAACTGATTTTCCTGATTGAATAGACATGATTGACTAATGAAGTTTTATTTTTTCTTGTGTAACCACAAGTGCTTCTCTTGGTTGATTAGACTGGGAGTAACTAGTGAAGTGTTGTTTGCTTGTGTAATTACAATTACTTCTCTTGGTCAGATAGGCAGAGTGTAGCTAGTGGAGTGTTACTTTTGCTTGTGTAATTTGCAACCACTTCTTTTAGTTGAATAGGCAGAGAGCGATCTGTTGAGTATTTTAAGTCATAATGAAAATGATGAATAAATGTTGAATGATTAGATCTCAAGCTTTTGTAATTCATCTGGATCTTATTTAATTTATCATTTAAAATAAATTCAAGAACTATAAAATTTAAAGTTGATGGTTCAATTCAGAATACATGAGATAGAGTGCAAGGTTTCTAAGTATCAGAGGTTACTCTGTACATGTTTATTTAATTATTATCCAGCTTTCTGTAGTGAATGGTGACAAGACGAGTGCTCACCTTTGTGCTTTAAGTTGTCTGTCTTGAATAGATCTTTTGAGCCATCAGTCTCTGAGTCTGAGCTATCTGTCTTTTTGATGATTTCTGTTATGGTTATTTGGCAGAGTGAACAAATCTTTAGATACTCATTTATTTGATTTTTTTAAAAAGTCATTTAACACTTATGTTATAACTTAAAATTAATTCACGTTGAAAATAAACCATTATAAAGTTTTAAAATGAATATTATTAATTTTATTTACATATTCAGTGAATGACTGAATTAAAGTTTTGAAATAAATATCTGCATTTACAAGCTCAGCACATATTAGTTTTATTAATGTCTTCTTAATTATTTTGTTTTCTTTTTAAAAACGAAATCCATTGCTTAATCTGCACATGTGTTCTAGATTTAAATTTTATACTAACTTTTATCTTCAGTTGTGTGCAGTACTTGCTTTGGCAACGGTTGCAGGCTGGAATAGCAATGGCATTACGTACAGAGACCTCAACGATCACGACTACAACATGATCAACAACATTAATTTTTTTATTGCCATAGCTGTCATTTGCATCCTTTTTCTGTCAGCTAATGTGCTTTTGGTTATGTTCAATCGACCTCAAATCCCTCCTCAGATTGTAAGTTTCAGAATTTAATTTTCTCTTAATTTCTATATAGAAATGCCTAATTTGCAAGTTAACAGGTATCATGTAGTTTAAATTACAAGTAGAAGCTCTATAATTTATAAACCTTTTTTAATCAGCGTGTTATTTGCTAATGTATTTACAGCAATGTGTACAGTACAGTTTTAAATTATTAACAATTAGTTCTCATCCCTTGTACCCCTAAATTATTAACAATTAAATTGCCACCACCACCCCCCCAAAAAAATTAAAATGTAAATAAAATATAATAATAATAATACAAACAAATTTCCAATAGTTTATTAGATGTTTTTAAAAGTGTATGCACAGATGATTACTTAGCATTTGTTGTAATGAGTGAATTTGTAACCTTTTTTCTTATACCCACAGGATTTACCATTGTGTGGATTTCTTGGTCTCTTGGCTCTGCTTGCCTCAGTCATACTTGCAGCTTCTCTAGGTCAGCTAGGCGAGTCCATTTCTGTTAAGGAGGCAGGCCTATCCTTTTTCAGCATGGAGTGCAGCCTAGTATGTTTTCTCTAACTTTTGAATTTTTATTGAATTATAAATGATTATATAAACTCAAACTAGTCTGACCACATTAAAAATAATAAGAATAGTTATCTTTCAAAATAAATGTAATCTTTAGTCTTTTAAAATTATTTGGTTTTTCATTATTGTTTCCTTTTGCCTGTACACCTTAAATGCCTAGATTATTGTCTTTTGTTAATCTTAAAAATGTTTTAACTACACTCAGTTCTATTAGCATGTAGAAGTTGAAAGAATTTATTGTAGCATATTAATAGTATAAATCTCCTCTCTCCTGACTCAGACTTCAAGGATTATATAGTCCTTGCTACTTTGCATTAATATTTCAGTAGAGATTTTATTGGCAATTGAATGAAATGGCTTGGCATATTTATATACATCAACAGACTATAAAGTCTTCAAAACATTTCACATGTACTTACCATGCCTGTATTTAACCTTGAATTGTAATTTGTTATTAAACTGCAGGTTAATAATAGTTTTTTCTTTTCTTATAAGAACCACTGTTCTGCATCCTACACTGATATTTCATTTCTAATTTAATAATAAATAATAAAGTTGTTGCTTATAATTAATTGATGTTCATTTGTAGACTTGTTTTACTGGCATGTTTTGATTAATTTCTAAATAAAAAATATTTGCTAACTATTGTAAGTTGTAGCATATGTAATATAATTACAATATAAGAATATAATATAAAAGATTATATTATTTATTGTTGAGTAACTTTTCTTTTTTCACATTCTCTTTTGCAGGTGTTTGGTCTTGTGTGCAGCATATGTTTGTTCTGCAGTACCTGGTTTGCCTTTCAGACACGTACAATGGAACGGGAGATTCCTGCAGAACAAACCCGCTCTATTGCTGAATTGCCAGGAGATATTCCAACTTAGAATTTGCAATTGAGAAATTTCAGAAACCTATAGCTGAAATCTCTTTTAAAGACATATCATGAGCTTTATGAAGTTAACTCATTTGTCTGTCATCTGAACGTATTTGATGCTCACTAGGATGTTGTTTAGAACGAAGTTGTACTTTTAGGGCACATTAGCGACTGGAGTATTTCTCTTTCATGAAGTGGTACTACATGACACTATAGTAACTAAAATTTTTTATATCTATTTCACAAATTAATGCTGTGCTTTGTTTCTTAGCTCTCATTTTATTCATGCATTGAACACAAATAAGATAGGTTAGTTTTAAAAGATTTTTTTTTAAATGGCAGTTTAAAAAAAATATATATATTTACAACATATGTTCAGTTTTATATTTCTTTGTATCAACAGTATTATAGTAATAATAACCTGCCACGTATTGATATGCAGTACAAAGTGTTTTTGATTTTTTCTTTATTAGAAAATATCTTGTAATATTCTTTTTGTTATTATCATTCATGCAGTCATCCTGTAAATTGTAAATGCAGGATTAATGAATGTTAGATTGTATATTAAGCAATCAGCCATTCAGTCAGTTTTACAGGAAAACCTGATTTGCAAAGCTGCAAAACAAATTTAGAATTCATAATGTAACACCTATTGGGCACCTTCATTTGTTATGGTGATCAAGAATCTTAATTTATAGTTATTAATAATTCTCCCACAAGACCCACATGTTTCTCACTTGGTGTAAAACTCTATTCTTTACACAATAATAAGATAGATGTTTTACTGTCGCAACAATTGAACATACAACATATGAATATAATCAAAAGAGTATTTACATTTACATCACAGCAATGTTCGATTAATGCTAGACAAAGTGATTAGAATATAATCTTTTTTCAATAAAGTAACTTTTGGTCCATCCCCATTGGATGGAGTTGTTATGAACAAGTGTGAGACTATCAGTCAGAAAAATTACTTCTCCAGTTTGTAACTGATTTGGATTGTATCAGCAAATTCTAGCATATTCTTTACCTGAGTTGTTTACTTCAACTCTTGACATTTACAGAAAATATCATCATAAGCAGTGCCTAAGGTCGGGCCACAATAACATTTAATATTTTATATAACAATTAGGTTTAGTAATAGGGATGGCAAATTTACTCTGCCACACAGATTTTTTTCAGGAACTCTTACCAAGTGTATTTCAACACATTATTAATTATTGGAAAAACATCTGTTAAATTTAATTACTTTGAACTTCTAATGCTCATGTCATCACTATTATTTTTAAAGTTATTGAAAAATCCTAACTTTATGCTCATTACTGCATTTACATTAGAATGAAAGTATGCGAAGAATGAAAGATATCTATTTTCAACCATATTTAAGAATTTTAAGAAAATTACTCACATTAATGGACCAGTCTTCAAATGTTATCTGTATTTGCTCGATTTGTTTATATGCAAAAAATTCCTTTGTAAACGCTTCAGATGGATTAATTAGAATTGTAAAATTAAAATGTTTATATTTATCGCATGTGAAACAAAAATGTGATTTTTTATTAGCACGCAAGATGCCATCAAAATACTCCTGAGATTCCTGTTGATCTTTTGAGATTGCTGTTGATGTGTGTGTGTGTATATATATATATAATTTTTTTTTAAGTTTAAAAGTGTTCACCAACCATTGTCTAGATTCCTCTGTTAATTGTGACTACATCTGCAGGCAGTGTTCAAATATTAAGAAGCCTTTTGCAGTATTATTGAAATTTGCATATTCAGGATACTGTTTTTGAGAAATATTTTATTTAAATTCTTAGGTCATTTTGCAATCTGTTCATGCAGTATTAAGTCATTTCTTTGTCCGGATATTTTTCTTTGGGAAATTAAAACTCTGCCCTTTTTGCCCTACAATTTTCTCCACCTTTTCAAACATTAACTGAGAATTTTTGGTTATACATTTATAAAGTTACTTTATGCCCAATAGCAAAATTGTGTAGGTAGCAAAATACACAGGCTAGACATAGACTTTTCATTCAGGTAACACAGGCTGTTTGAAAAATTGTTGGAGCAGATGACTCTTAACCATTATTTCCCTTACTCTGTTCACTTACTTCCCCTTTAAAGGCTTTTGCCTTTTCCCCTACAGTCAGAATTAAAAAAAAGTTTCTACTTCCTCATGATTTTCTTTTTATGTGTAATTTTACCATATTGCCCACCACTACTATCCCTTCATTTGCATTTTTATGCTATGTGTATATTGCATACTACGCTTCACTTGTAATAGCTTACTAACACTACATCAACCCTGTTTGTTTTTTTTTTCTACTTGAGGCTATCCATCCTTATTCTATTCCCTAGCTATTGTTTAAACCTGATTATATTTTCTTGCTGTATGTAAGCACTTCATCTTGATTGTATTCTTTATCTGTTGTATAAACCACATGTTCCTGGTTATATTTTCTTCCTTTGTGTAAGCACTTGAGATTGTTCATCGTGATTGTAATCTCTTGTTATTTTATAAATAATGTCCCTGGTTATATTTTCTTGCCTTGTGTAAGCACCACTGTTCATTCTGATCATATTCTCTTGTCTAAAAATTTCATGGATCGCCACTCTAATTATTGTTCTTGCTAAGTGTAATTAAATGTTATACTCACAACCCCTATTATATATTTTTGCTGTTTCTGTACATAGATTTTGCTTCCTAGCTGTATTCATTTGCTGTGAGTGTAAATTACAGGTTTTGCCGCCCTAATTGTTTTTTCTTGTTATGTAATTATACTTGTTATCTCCCCTCTCTTTTCCATTTGCATCCTCATCTGATTGCATTCTCTTGCTTGTGTCAGTATGTCTTGCCTCTTGCTTTCTGATTGTATTCTCTTGCTGTTTGAAATTTAATTTTTTTCATATCTAATTTTCAACTTCTTTTGCAGTGAGTAAAACCATGTACCATATTACATATAATCCCCTACAATCATTATGCACTAATTGTATCAGTTTTAATCACCTCCACAGTTTTATATTGAAATATGATATTCTTTCAGAAGTTAAGATTTAACAATATTGGATCATATACTTTAGCAAATATCTTCAAATACTATTTGTTTTTGTAAAGATGAAGACTGATAACATTCCATCCATATGTACCTTGATATGTCTGTCTTTGAGATTGACCTTGTTAACAGTAATAACATTCCTGCCTACAAAATATTACTACTTATATTTACTTATATATTTGGATGGGGGTTTCTTTCTTCTTGTGCATATCAATGAAGAGTTTATTTTGCACTGAAGGGTGGACTCAGATTAATGTAAAAATATTGTACATATCAAAGATGTCAGTAATTAGTTATATGAAAATATTCATTTGCCTTATTGTAGATTTACCTTAAATCTCATAGCAAAATGTCTTTCCTTTCTAGCTTTAAAATAAATGTCCATAAGTAAGTAATCTTTAAATATCCCCCCCCTCCCCTTTTAATTACCATGCATATGTTGTTAATTAATGAAAAGAATTTTTAGTGTGATTATTTATAGTCTTCAATGTATTCAATAAAATCTTGTGAAGATTTGTGATTGAAGTAGGAAAAAGAAAGAAAATATATCAAATTATGCTCTGATAAACCTTTTATTTAATTCTTTATATGATATGTTTTACTGTATAGAAAAATATACTTAATGGTATTTTGTTATCTTTTTAGAGATTCAAGCTGCCTAATCTTGGTGAGAGATACTTGACTTTTGGACATATTTAAAAATTAGACTATGTTGTATCCCTTTTTGCTGTGATACAAAGTTAATTTTTATACAGGTTATGTAGATGTTTATTGCTGATGGTGTTTTGCTTTTGTTTGGTATTTTTTATTTACCAGAAATTTTAAAGTCTAGTCATATTTATTTGTTAATTTCTTAAATCTGTAATTCAGCATTTTTCTCTGAGATATACTTCAAAGGTTGATTGCATTTACATCTTTAAAATTGGTATTTAGATTTTCACTTTTATTTTTGATTTTAACATTTTCTCTGCAAAATGACAGAATTCTTTACAACTCTAGTTTGATTGCACACCAGATATTTTAAGTCATAGGTTAACAAAGATCTTTAAAGCCCAGAAATTGTTGTTATATGTTTATTTTCCTTTAATTCAATACAAAAAATAACTCATGTTGTGTATTCACGCCTGACACAAAATTATTTAAAGATAATGAACCTCAGATATCACAATGTGTTTTTCCTTTCATTTCCTTGTCTCAGGAAAAGACTGATTAATTGATTGATTTAATTTTACTTTTCTGATCTCACAAATGGGATTTTTAGCTTTCCAATTCATGTATTTGACTATTTCTAACCAAGGTATTTCTTGAGGGCCTATCACCTAGTCTGCTGGCTAAATAGCAAAATATTAAGGAAATTTATTGCCCTTGTAGTGATACTGTCTAGCCTAAAGGCATTTTTTAGAGGAACAGTATAAATCTGAAAAATGAAAAGTAATTAATTTATTTGGTTTACACATTTTTGTTGTAGGACAATGCTACATTTCAACAGAATGCAGAGGCAATATTGTATGGTCATTTAAAGTATTAAAATGGAATTATAGGAATTTTCTCTCTCTATATTTTTAATTTGAAAAGTGTAATAATGTTTCTTAAAAACAACTTCAAAGATCTAAAAATCTCTAAATGTGTGATTTGTTGATGCCCATGTTTAAGAAAAGACAATTTGGTTTGAATTATTTAAAGATATAAAATTATCAACAACTTAATTATTTTAAAATAATAGTGATTTAAAAGCAAGTTTGCTCCATCAGATGCCCAAATATAAACTTGAAATACAATATATATATATATATATATTGCTGTAAACAGTATATAAGTGATAATTATTTGTATGGGTTTTTTTGTTTGTTTCTCTATTTTTATTTGGCGATTCATTGTTAACATTACCATTAGCAATTAATAAATTCACAAAGTATCAATATGCATTTATTGATATTAGGATAACTAACATTAATAAAAAATTGTGTTAATATTCAGGATTATTACCTTTCAGATGGAAGTAAACAATAATATAATTATATCATATTAATTTTTATTTGTCTTTATTTGGTATTCCAGTAAAATTACATTGTATTGTAATCAATTTCAAGAATTAAGTTGACAACAATGGAAGCATTACCATAATGCAATTGAGCATAAAACAGTCTACCTAAAGCTGATACCAAAAGCTAGCTAATTTTTATTTCTTATCAGTTACTTTTGCAAGGGCAAAAATCTTAGTGTACATTTGCTAAAAGTTGAGAATTCTTTTGAAAAGGGAACATTTTTTTCTTATTTTACAGACTTTATATATATATATCTTCTCAGATAGTCTTTATAAAGTCTAAGGCTGCTAAATAATTTGCAGCAGATTTGAACTGTTGGGTTCCACAAAATTAATGAGTTCATAGCTTGTCTCAACCACTCAGAAATTGTTGCAAAGTGCTTTGGCCTTGTTTGCATAGTTTGCTGTTTCTCTTGTGACAAGAGATCCCTGCAACTCTCTCATATTTTATTTATTAAAATATCTTTACAACAAGTACACATAAATGAAACAGACCAGGAACACAATTTCACTGTAAACAAAACAGGAAATTTTAGCAAAATGTGAGAATGAAATACAAGTGTGATTATGGCTGAAGATAGTTTTTCATTAACAGATTTTTTAGGTCCTAGATCATAATTAAATCCATTTTTTTTTTTTGTTAATTGACAAAATTGTTCCACTATTTAGATTATGTTATTTACTGTGTTATCCATACTTGGAAAGTGTTAATTTCACATTACTTTCTTTGTGTTGAATTAATAGTATTACATGAAAGTCCACTGTATTAAATTTTGATTGCCACTGACAAGCATGTTCTATGCTTTGAGAAATTTTAAATAATTTTGAGATTATGTTCAGAGTAAAAAATAGTAAGTTATTATTAAGCACTTAAAAAAAAAAACTCATCATTTTTAATAAAATAATTTTCTTAACCCCCCACCCCAAAAAATTAAAAAATTTAAAGAAAATTAAAAAAAAAAAAAAAAAATAAATAAATAAAACCCCAGTAGTTATAACCAACTTTTAAAGTAAACCTCATAGGAAGAAAAATGAAACTGTTTCATTAAGTCTTGGAATTGTGTTAGCAAATTCTTTTTGAGATAGTTATTACTGTTATTATTTCTGTCTTGTTGATTACTTGAAGAAGCATGATCTGTTGTATGTTGCCATGATAATATTGTTTTTGATCTCTGCAAAATGGAGCAAAAGAACTTTTTTGCTTTTTCATTGTTTTACTAAAAGTTTTAATTTCTGCAAAAATGGCTGCTTTTTATTTTTATTCTATTTTGGATTAGTGATCAAGTTTCTGTTTTGTTGACCATTGTTTTAATAATAAAAAATATACCTTGAAATATTAGTTTTGGTGTTTTGTGTATTTATTGTGACACATATTGCACTGTACTGTTTGCATACACCCAAACCTTCACACAATCATTTTCGCTTCTGACTTGATATTTCATATGTAAAACAAGTAAATGATTATGGAATATGGAAATGTCCAACCTTTGACTTGTGCACAAGAAAATGAACAAGAAAAATAACTATGTTATTTTCTGGTTAAACTTGAATTTGCATTGTGCAAACTTTTGCTTTGTTAAAGCATATTTCAGATAACTACATCATTTTCTTTCCAAGTAATTGTTAGATGCAATAATATACTTTGTTTAAATTTATTACATAAAAATATCTAATGTTGCAAATATTGAATCTTTAAAAACATCTAGTTTGTATTTCTTGTTCTTAAGTAATTTATCTTACATAAACAGGTAAAAAGTAGAATGTAAACAAAATATATCGTGAAAATGACAAAATTTTAATGTTAAACTGAGAAATACTTCTTGGGAATAGTCATTTGAATGGATAGTTTAGGCAAATCTGTGAAACATCCTCCTATACCAATACAAAACACAAGTTTACATAGCTGTTAAAAACAAATTTGTATTATGATCAACACCTGATACCTGAAAATATATTCCTATAGGTATGTAAACTAAAGTGTAGATATTCCTATTTCTAGACTTAATTTTTATATAAATTGTCAAAGTGAACAGACCTTCTTATGATGGTATTTTTGTAAGTGTCAGAGTTGAGGTAAACAACTCAAGTTGAAAATATGCTGGAAATAGCTGATGCATTTCAAACTAGTTCCAACTGGATGAGTAGTTTTTATTATCCAATGGTTAAGATTTATGAGAATGAGACCAGCCAAGGGGCTGAGATAAAAAGTTTACCTGCTGTAGAGAATTCTATTGTCTAATCACTTTGAATTTGGAGTGGCAAGAAGCCAGGTCATGAAGGATGGCCGTTAGCGTAATGGTGAGTTAACTGACTGATTGGGAGAGAATGGACTTAGAAATAATTCATGCATTTTGCTATTGATGTGTTATGCTTTTGTGTTACATAGAGATGTATTACATGTATTATGTGAGTAGATTATTATTTTCTCAAATTTTTGAACTAATATCCTCATATATAGAACACTAAACACATTGTTTTTAGTAAATGTGCTCATAAAATTGATATGTTGTATTTATTATGCTATGTGCGTGTATTGGGCTAATAAATACTATTACAGGAAACTGTAAGCTGAGATTTGAATGTAAGAGAGAATGGAATTAAAGATAAATAAACTGGAAACTTAGCATTTGTTCCCTGATTATATTTTACAAGGAAAAAGCAGCCTTATTTTGTTTTACCAGAATCTATTGGTTTACTGATTTATAAACCACTAAGATCATGGTACATGTGAGAGTATCTAGAGCAGTGTGTAAGTGTAAGGAATACACTGCATTCTGTTGATGTATGATTATGATGGCAAAGTATCCTGATTACATCATGGAATTTCTGGTACAAGGAAGTTACTGGAAATTGCTACAATTGTTGTTCTGCTTGAGGGAACTAATACAGTGGAGTGCCAGATAGCCTCGAGAGAATAGCGACTCATCAGTGTTCTACAACATGAGAGGGAAACAACTGGAATTGATAGTAATAACATGAACAATAAATTTGTGACTTTATTATGAAAAGTGTGTGACAAGACTATTGCAGCTTCACCTACACAAAGTTACATAGAAACTATTATTGCATACCTCCAATAACTTCATTTCCATTCTCTGAAAAGAATTATCCTGTGATTTATATTGACACTAATCTGTTGAATTGTGTTTTAAGATAAAAGACTGTATAGGTATTAAATTATTTGAATGTGGTTTCCTGGAAATAATGATGTAAAGTAATCTTTTTCATTAGTTTTGTTATATGTATATTTGATTGTTGATTTAATAAATTTATCCCCGTTAAATTTATTTGCATTCTTACACATATTGATAACCTTATGCTAGAGAAAAAAGTAGGTGGATGGAGGCTCACTAAGTATAGATTAAAAGACGGATTTATCTTCTCCTTTAGTAAGAAGCTTTCCACCTCTGGAAATATTGTGTGACGGTAAATGTTTGTCTTTAATGTTGTGGAAGAGAGAAAACGTTTACAGCGACCACACATCCGCCAAGTGAGAGAGACGAGTGGTGTCTGGTGGAGAATTATTAATAACATAAATTAAGATTCTCATCACTTATAATTAGTTGTGGATGATTAATTAATTAATTAATAATAATAACCATTAACTAGGTGGCTTTGGCATCACAGATCAAAATTCAGTGCATATGAAATACATCATTTATTTGCACACACACTAAAACGTGAAATACTGTAAAATATCACAGTCAACTGACATTATCGCATGAGACAATAATGACAAGTGTATAGGGTATGCCCACTCTGGACTGACTATGCGAAGCAATGACTATGTGACTCAAGTCTCTGTGCCAAAATTAACATCTTTCACATACTCAAACATTTTTCTTGAACTCATTCCTCTGTAAATAGCATACCTATCAACACAAGGTATTCTGGCAAATATTAGACAAAGGTTCTTTAAATATTTACATAAAGTGACTTCAAAGTCATTGTTCAAAAAGCAAATGAGAAACGCATTTACAGTAAGCCAACACTCAGCCATCACTATTCGTGTTTTTGTATAAACTTAAAAAAAGTAAAAGTAAATAAAGTCATCAGAATAGGTTCAGAGCTACTGAATGGTTCATGCCAACAAATGAATACATGACAAACCTGCACACGCACACACACACACACACAACTGCACATATACACGTAGACATATTTTATACATCAGCCAATGCCCTTATCAATTCACTTCCCGGTTTTCAAGATGATAAATAGGAAACAGTTACTGATAACATACATCAGACATCTATATTGTTATATCAAAATGATAATCTAACTATACGTATGTCAAAATTTACACATTTTGGGAAGGCAGTCTTAAAGCCAAAGCCTATGTTAGCTGAAGGCCTTTTAGGTATGCCGTGCTTTGAGCCGTCTCCAGAACAGTTGTTTATTTGAGCCGTCTCCAGAACACTTGCTTATTTGAGCCATTAATTCTGTGATGCATTTCGTAGATCATCCCAATTAGCTACCAAACTGGTTTTTTTCCTTATGCTACAAATTTAATTCCATTGCTTCATCCTGGGAGCACACCCAAACGAATCCACAGCGAGGCATTCAGGTGAATTCGCAGACACCCTGCGAAATCCTTTTACTTTTGGACATCTGTACGAATCAAAAAATGAATGTGTTCAGGAGATTTCCATTAAGTAAGTTATCGAAAAACCAAGTGGGCGAATGAATCCTTTCATTTCCTTGTGTTTTTGGCTGTTGCGAGGTTTAGCCCCGTCTTACCCCCCTGCGAGGGGCCTGCAGGGTTGGAAGGCGCGGGCTCGTCTTTTAGAGAGCAAATAGGCGGGAGATTTCGTTGTTTGTCTGCCTGGACTGATGGCATAGACGTTTTGACTTGAGACTTCTGGACAATCTGGGTTCTCAACGGTGTCCTGTCTTTGGAAATGGCGGCTGCATTCATATGAGGCATGCTCTGTCTCGTGTCCTTGGATGCGCCACCCGGGCGCCGAACTCCTTGGCTGGGAGTCTTCGGCACCGCTTGTCCTCGCGATAGAACAGGACCTCGGTTGCTGAACTCTGCCGCCTTGAACATATGGACAGGGCTAGCCGTTAGAGGGCGTTGGACACCGGTGCCCTGCTCGTTCCGGGGTGTCAGTTTGCTCTTCAGAAGAATTTCTTTGATGTCCTTGACGTCATTATGCATCTGTCTGTTCTGCTCACGCAGATTCCGCATCTCCTCGTAGTTTTGCCGCATGACTTCTCGCATGCGTTCCACCTCCTGCCGCATGGATTTGGTGGCCTAGGGCAACAAAAATTTATTGAACAATATGGTGGCCTACAGAAACATAAAAATTTATTGAACAATTTAAGTGGCCTATGCTAATCTAGTTTTTTTTTTTCAAAGTTACCTTATCTAGTTCTTCATGATGTGACGTTTTGCTGAGAGTGGGCAAGATGTTAATTCTCCACCACCCTGAGACACAGTAACCTTAGGCTAATCCCTAAGGCTGGCCACAAGTGTTAGAAAGATGAATGATAGATAATATAAATATTATAGTTTTAGAAGATAGCTTGAGCCCCCTGATAAATACAAGCCAGGAAGTTAAGTAAATGCAGATGACAGACTACAATATGTAATATGTAAATCAGTCATGCTTAACACGAGTGGTCTATGTATCAACAATAATTGTATTCAACAAGAAATAACATAAGACAGCATGGTTACATATAGCAAATAGTTGAACATTAAATTAGTTTTATATATTTATATAATTGTATTCAACAAGAAATGACACAAGACAGCATGGTTACATATAGCAAATAGTTGAACATTAAATTAGTTTTATATATGTATATAATTGTATTCAACAAGAAATGACACAAGACAGCATGGTTACATATAGCAAATAGTTGAACATTAAATTAGTTTTATATATTTTGTTTATCATTTTCTAGTTCTACGAACACTAACTTTATGAAGTTCTTCACACACTAACCTAATCTAGTTTCTTTTGTACTCATATAATCTATATCTTCATGCACTCACATTATTTAGTTGTCCATTTTCTCTCATTATCTAGTTAGTCAAGCGTTCATATTGTCTAGTTCTTAAAACATTTACATTGCTTAGTTCTTCGAGCACCACCCTCTATAAGCTTACTCATTACGCACCTTTACGGTAATCTTCAAACACCCACCTTGTCTAGGTCTTCCCGGAACTTGTCCTGTATGGCGCTGTTACCGGTCTCGAAATCGCGGAGTTTGCTGTTCTGAGCCTCAATGATTTTGATGGCACGTTGCAGTTCAATCTCAATCTCGCCCAGCTTTTTCTTCAGCAGTTCCAGCTCTTCGGTCAGGCGTTTGATCTCCAAGTTCTGCTCGCGGTACAGGGTGTCTGCTTCCAGACCCTTTATGACAAATAGTGTACATGTATTACCTAATGTATATTATGCGTTCTTTAATGTGTACTTTGTGTTCCCTGGTGTGTACATGTATTCCAGATCTTTCAGGACAAATAGTTTGTACATGTATTCCCTACTGTGTACTCTGTATTCCCCAGTGTGTACTCTGTATTCCCTTGTGTGTATTATGCATTCCACAGTGTGCACTTTCTATTCCCTAGTGTGCACTTTGTATTCCCTAGTGTACTTTGTATTCCCTAGTGTGTACTCTGTATTCTCTAGTGTGTACTTTGTATTCCCCGGTGTGTACTCTGTATTCCCTAGTGTGTACTTTGTATTCCCCGGTGTGTACTCTGTATTCCCTAGTGTGTACTCTGTGTTCCCCAGTGTGTACTCTGTATTCCCTTGTGTGTATTATGCATTCCACAATGTGCACTTTCTATTCCCTAGTGTGTACTTTGTATTTCCTAGTGTGTACTCTGTATTCCCTAGTGTGTACTTTGTATTCCCCGGTGTGTACTCTGTATTCCCTAGTGTGTACTTTGTATTCCCCGGTGTGTACTCTGTATTCCCTAGTGTGTACTCTGTATTCCCTAGTGTATACTCTGTATTCCCTAGTGTGCACTCTGTATTCCCTAGTGTGTCTATGTATTCCTTAGTGTGTCCATGTATTCCTTAGTACATACTATTTACTTCCTAGATTGTGCTTGTATTCCAGAGTGCATACATATAATCACTAGTGCGTACATGTACTCTTTAGTACATATATGTATTTCAGCCCGTTTGACAGCTAGCCGTTACCTGTATTCCTTTGTGTATTATTTATTCCTTACAGCGTACTATTCATAACCGAGCGTGTACATGCATTCAAATCTTTGGTGGGGGGGGGGGGGCAAATTCTGTGTACGTGTTCCCTACTTTTGAATGTATTCGTTATGTGTGGTTTATAATCGCTCTCTCGGTTTTCAGTTAAGGTAAGACAATCAATGTGATGGTGAAAAATGCTCATTGGAAGCGGATGAATAGTCCAGATAAAATTACCTTCTTGTCTTCGCGAACTCGTCCAATCTGCCGGTGGAGTTTGTCGGCGTACTCCTCCGTCTGTTTGACGAGCTGCTTGAGGTTTTCGATCTCCCCGACCTTGCTCTTGATCGTCCGGTCCTTCTCCTCGCTCGCCCGCACCAGCATTTGGATCCGTTCCTCGCGGCTGACAAGGGAGTCCTTCAGGTCTTCGATTTCGGTCTCCTTGGCAGCGATGATTTTGTCTTTTTCATTCTTGAGTTTCCCCTTGTCGTCTCTGTGCTGTTTCTCCTCGACCTGCAATCGAAGTCTCAACGCTTCGATTTGCCCTTCAAGAATCTGTAGAATGCAACAATTTAATGATGCTTAAATAATTTAATAGTCAATTATACGACGGGTCTTAAGTATGAATGTACTATTTAAAAATAACATATCATTTAGCAATTACATTTATGGATATCTCGCCCCCCAACATTTGTTAACAAGTTATGCCTCTTTTGTATTATAGGACACATGTAAACATAATATATAAATGAATTTCATTATATCCGAAAAATTATATAATTATTATAATCATACTGTAAACGAATATCGACTTATAAATATATTGTTTTGCATTAGTTATATTTTATAAATGAAATAACTGTCAAACCAATGTACATTGATATTCTTACATTATAATACCTAATTATTTAGGTTTCACAATATGATATTGGATAAATGCTACCAATACTAAAAGTAGAAGCTACTTTATGCGATACTTATTATATAAACTGATTTTAAAATAGAAATTTATAAAAAGTTTATTTCTTTCGATAAAGATATTTTTTCCTCACAAACACTTCTCTCTATCTAACAAGTGATGCACATCCATCAATCCATCCATCCACCCATTCACTCAAACCCATCCATCTAGATCATCAAACAAAAAGCCACCATTGTGGCTTACTTCAGGAAGTCAGAGCACACAAACCTTGTTCACATGGACGACACTGTTCAACATTGTGTTTTCCTCGTTATCCACCACTGACTCCAGGTTGTCATCGTCAGAATAGCTCTGTGACAAAACGGGATCCACTCCACTGGGCATCTGGAGGTCATTTGTGGGGGTGGACACTCGAGGGGTTATCCCCGTGCCTTGTATAGATAACTTGTCGGTCTGGGTGAAGAAAAAAAACGCATACCGCCATTTCATTATATTGATGACGTTTGTTTGAATTGATTATGTATTATACGACTCAGACTAACACTATTTGAATATATTGATGACGTGTTTGTTTGAATTGATTATGTATTATACGACACAGACTAAAACCATATTTTTCTAGTTGCCGTAGCTTTCTAAAACAATAATATTATTGTAAGAAACTGTACATCTGCACACTTTCACGCCTTGTACGCAATTATTGCAAATAGATTTTAGAATGAATGGCAAATGTACTCTCTCAGAGGTTATGTTAGGGATAACAAGACAGGACACTGACGACATGAAACATTGTATAACACAAATCGTACCTTCCCTGCGAGAGAGCGGAAATCGTGAGCATGTGTCATGGTACTGGCCATCATCCTATCTGCAAATCACATGAAAATGTTACTTTCAACCGTTTGTTGTCTGTATTGTATTTCTGGGCTACTAAATTCAAATCTTATATGTTAATACCTATTAAGTGAGCAAAAGTACTTTCTAAAGCATACTAATTTTAAAATGTATTTACTTTACCATTATATACCCTCTCTCTCTCACACACACACACATACGCACGCACGCACACACACACACACACACACACACACACACACACACACACACTATATGTGCATGTGTGTATGTGATATTATCATTAACGTTCAGACTTTCCGATCTAGATTTTACTAATTATAAAACAAAACAATAAATTATGGCGATTTCTTTTTAGTCTCTCAGTGGACAGGTCAGACGAAAATAATATCACATGTTAAATATAGAACATATAGGTTGACATAAAAGGAAATAAACAATGACAAAAGAAAACAAATAACAACAATTTATATAATTAATTTTGCTAAGTTTATATTTGAGCATTAACTTCATTAGAAAACACACTCTGTCACGAGAAAAGCATACAGCTTGGCTTTCAACACCGGTGACAAAGAAACATTTCTAGAATGACAGTGGAAGAGCGACTTGTGCAAGCGAAAGAAAAAGGAAATGCGCCAACCCATATCGCCCGAGCATGTCACAATGGCCGACCTACATAAAAGGTGTGTGCGCCAACCGGTGACACTATTTATAACATTGCATGCTTGACTGTTGTATAAGCCTCAATGGATTAGTCTTCAATTAAATCGGGCAGTCTCTCTCTCTCTCTCTCTCTCTCTCTCTCTCTCTTATAGCTTTTCTTCATCTTTGCGACTGATTTTATTGGTTGACTTAAAGTGCACTGTTATTATATGTTGCAGTTATTCTGATCCTTCTCCACATGATGGTCTAGATATTAAAGAGTTCAATGCTAATCGATAACTATGTCTTGGTGACGCGGAAATCTATAGCTAGATGAAGATAAAATGTCCCAAGACTCAGGTCATTGCTAATATGATTTCGTTAAATGACTGCTTTTGCTTTACTCTTAAATCTGAGGCGAGTGAACAAGCGCAAGAGATGCTGCCATCCGTCCGTCTCTGATTCCTTAGCTCTTGCCGCTGAAGTGAATGAAAACTGAGGTATAAACCTAATTACATGTTTTCTCCTTTGAATCTGGGATGTCTGGGTTTTGTGCTATGAACAGGTATATCCTCTCTTGCTTTCATTGGCACTTTATCCTGAGGACAGTAATCACTGAGGTATAAAGATAATTGTTTTCTCCTTCGATGTAGAGGTGATTGAACATTGCGGTAAGAACAGCCATTGTGTCGTTTCTTGCTTCACTTAAAAAAAAATATTGTTTTGAGATGACTGAACAGTGAGTTATGAACATGTTTTCTGAATTTCACATTACTCTTGAATCTACGATGATTGATCGCTGTTGTATGAACAGTTATGAGGTAACTGGACCCAGAGGTCTATAAACATCCAAACTATCTATCGCTCCATAACATCCAAGCTGTCTATCGCTCCACAGCATCCAACAAGCTATCTTCCGGCTCATATTACTCTTCAGTCGTGAGGTATGATTAGAGATGTCCTCCACTGCTCTCTTCACAAAATTTTGAATCTGAGGTTACTATCAGTGAGGTAAATGGGAATTTATATCCCCCCTTGCTTAATCTTACAGTGTGAGGTGATTAACCTTTGAGGTATTATGTGTAGGTATTTCCTTTTGTGCCATATTAACAATGTGAGGTGAATGATCATTGAGTGCATTGTATCATTAGCTTTACTTCACTCTTGAATCTGATGAGAGCTCGTGTATGATGAGTGAACATAACTCCTTATGTTTCTTTTGAATATTAAGACGAAAAATATGAACAACTATGTCTTCTCTCTATTTTACTCTGTGATAAATCAACACAACCAATGTGCCTAGTCTTTTTACTTATGTCCACTGTCAGCGATTGGATAGAATGACGCTGGCGGGTGTGTAACAGGCTGAAAGAAAACAATTTCAAGAACAAATCTGACCTCTCAATTACATATATTTTATTAATTTAATGTCTGGAATGCTTTCTTTATTGCTTATATTACGTTACATATTGTGCGTCATCAAATGAGATGGTAATACAGGGGTTGTAAAACACAAATCACCTCAAAAAGGCTCAGTTCCCTATTTTTAAGGACAGCAAGATTCATTTAGAAAAAAAATCAACCGAACAGAACACTTCTGATATTATACTACACATGACAGTACAGTAAATATACATTCTTAACCTAAATGTTTTAAATTCTAGAAGGAAGTTTATCTGTGTGAATGTTATATTCTTACGTCTACCATCACACTCATAATATTGTTACGTCAACCCTCACATTCATTATTATTACGTGTTTAATTCTTGAACGAGTTCAAGTACAGATTTAGCACACTGAGGACTCAAAAGTAGGACATTACTTGAGAACTGCCAAAGGTGCCGCTGGAAGACTGATGGCAAATATTCAATAACTGAGAAATTGTACACCCGTTCTTCAGTCTCTATATCGTCCTTATCTTTGCTGGGGAAATTTGAAATATCTATCTAACAGTTGTTTATTTTGACACTATAAGGGCGATCGAACATCTTTCCTTCTTTATCAGCCTGAACACTAACTTCATTTTCTCTGTGTGCAATCTTCCAGACTTTCATTGTAATATCTAACTAGACTTTCTTTCTAATATCTAACTAGACTTTTACTGTAATATCTAACTAGATTGTAATTGTAATATCTAACTAGACCTTCATTGTAATATCAAGCTAGACTCTCATTCTAATATCTAAGACTTTCACTTTAAAATCTATTTAGTCTTTCGTTTTTATAAGTGAACATCGGATCTGTCCAGATCATGCCTATTTTTATCTAGTGAACATCAGATCTGTCCAGATCATGCCAGTCTTTATCTAGTGAACATCAGATCTGTCCAGATCATGCCAGTCTAGTTAGTTCATATTTTATGACTGACCTGTCAGGGCTTTCTGAACTTGGTCTCACTCGACTGCGCTCTGCATTCCAGAGTTTCACAGACCTCACTCTTTGGGACTCCTGTAGCCTAGCAGTGATGTCACACGGGCGGCGTTCTGTTAAAGAATCGTGGTTTATGCATTAAAATCTGCTCTACAGTATATACGAATAACTTTGATTAAAGACCACACCATAGTTTACAGATTTGACAGGCGTTTATAACTTTAAGGAGAGGCCACTCCATAAGTTTACATTTTTGTCATGCGTTTATAACTTTAAGGGGTGGCTACTCTATACGTTCACATTTTTGTTAGACGTTTACTGCTGCATAAGCTGTAGTGTTGTGATGGTACTTTTCAGACAATTGCAGATATTGCTACGTATGTTTTGGAATTGCTATATAAGTGTTACATTGGTACTTTTCAGAGAGATACAGGTATTGCTACTTACATTACTACACAAACATAAGTGTTGTATCGATATTTCCCAGAAACAAATAGACATTCCTACATACAATCAGCAGTATTATATGGATACTTTTCAGACAGGAAAACAAGTACTGCTACAGCTACAGATACTGCTACAGCTACAGGTATTGCTACATAAGCAGTAATGCAGTGAATGACGCCGCATCGCCATTGCAGCGGCAATTGAACCGATAGTGCTAGTTACACATGAACGAGTGGTATTACGTTGTTCAGTTATTGGTAGGGTTGTTGTTGGCTTTGATGTATTGCGCTTATTCTTTGCAATACAAGTTCCTACAAGATATTTCTAAAGGGGATAGATTCCACAATTAATGCAAATTTAAAAGTTGATCTCGTAGCTACACTGGGGGAAAGCAGTTAACCTCGCTAGCTGTTATTCAAAACCCAGCACTTCATTGGGAGCTGTCCACGATATCCTAATGACACATTCATATTTTCACAAGGACTTAAAGTTCTAAAGACATCCTAATGATATATTCACATG
This sequence comes from Sinotaia quadrata, assembly GCA_028829895.1. NCBI lineage: Eukaryota > Metazoa > Mollusca > Gastropoda > Architaenioglossa > Viviparidae > Sinotaia > Sinotaia quadrata. The sequence goes on from CM054178.1 coordinate 107,489,247, forward strand.
TTTACAAGGAATTACAGTTCTAACGACACTAGAGCTTTTGCAAATCTATATCTATACAAATCTATACACACAGATCATCAATGGGTGATATAGGTTCACGCATATACATACACGATATAAACAACATATATATGCGTGCACATATATATATATATAATTTTATAAAATTAACACTCACACTCACAAGCCCCCCCCCCCCACACACACACACAGGCACACACTCTCTCTATGTACATATATGTATGTGCGTGTGTGTGTATGTATGTGTGTGTGTGTGTGTGTGTGTGTGTGTGTGTGTGTGTGAGTGAGAGAGAGAGAGAGAGAGAGAGAGAGAGAGAGAGAGTTAACCTAATGGGACGAAAGAAATAAGCAGTTAAAAATGGCACAGTAAATTTGTAACTTGCTCTTTTGAGCCACTGATATATGCTTGTCCCTGATTTCAGAGTTATTTAATCAATTTTATGTATTAGAATAACTCTCACACGTAATTGCATTTATGTATTAGAATAACTCTCACGCGTAATTATATTTATGCGTTAGAATAACTCTCGTACGTAGGCCTAATTTTATTTGTATTAGAATAACTCTCCCACATAATTTTATTTTTCTAACGATTACCACTGCTTTTCTCAGTACCAATGTACTAGAAATCCTCACTGCTTTTCTCAGTACCAATGTACTAGAAATCCTCACTGCTTTTCTCAGTACCAATGTACTAGAAATCCTCACTGCTTTTCTCAGTACCAATGTACTAGAAATCCTCACTAATTTTCTCAGGACTATGCACTAGATATTTGTTTGCAGAAATTCTCTGATGATTGGGACCTGCTCGTTTCTTGCCTGCAAGGTGACTCAGCTGCTGTCAAGGAGCGAACGACTTGTAATCGTCTTGCTAATTTGTAATATTTGCTGCTCCGCAACCAAACTGTTAAAGCTTTTCAGTGCTTCTCTGTAACCAGCCTACATCCACGTCAATGGCTTTACACTGTCCCGAGATCTGTCCAAGCAGACTTGGTACTGTAAAGCCTCTCGTTGCCGAAGTGCAGGTCAGTGTAAGCGAAACCTTTCAATTTGACACCTACTATTAATGATCGTTTTAGTCCAAGGTACGAGTTGTCCTGACTTTGCATTGGCCTGCTTAACACGTCATGATAGTGGGTGGCAATTATTCATTCATTTGCGTTTTTCAAATAAGCAATTCAAACTATCACTACTGGACAATTTACAGAATTCCTGTACAAAGTCATAGAGCAGGAATGGAAACTCATACTCTACTCTTAATACAAGATAAAAGCACAAAATAAATATATACATCCTTGCACACGCACACACACTCATACACACAACCACCTACCCACCCACCCACTCACTCACACACACACATATTACGTGTGCCTGCCGATTCATTTTTGCAATAACGATGGTGTTCGTATTAAGTTATAATTTGACTTTTGACATGCCCCAGAAATCTGTTTGAAAGAAGGTCTTTGTCATGGTCACTGATAAGAAACCCCAGAAGTGACCTTAAATAATGCCAGTGACATGACATGTGGTTCGACCTGGCCCAGTAATCGCACGAAATAAAATCAGTGACAAAGAATGTTGTCGATTAGTCGGACCCCAATCGCCCCTTTATAAAAAAATGAATGAAATAAAACCAGTAACAAGTATGTTATTCGACAAGCCCTAGCAAAGGCATGAAGTGATGCCAGTGACAAGATTTGCTGTTCGACTAGCCCCATAAACGACTCTTGTTATAAATAAGGCCAGTGATAAGGTTTGTTGTTGGACTAGCCCCATAAACGACTCTAAATAAGGCCAGTGACAAGATTTGTTGTTAGACTAGCCCCAACAACTGCGCGAAACAAGATATTTTACAAAGCATATCGTGCAGTAAGCCCCAGCAATGACATGAACTAAGTTCAGTGACAATTTTGTAGACATATGATGCCTTTAGCTTACCTTAGTATGTGGTCTGCAACGTCCACTCTAGCCAGTGTTGATTTAAAATGAAATATGGTTCTTCTCCAGTGTATTTACGTATGTGTAAGCACGACTTAATTAGTTTTATCTATCTTTCACGACACGACCTTAATCTCGAACGGAGGACAAGTTACTATATGGAAAAGTTCCGCCTGGCAGTGTCAGAGTATATTTTCGTTTGTAAAAGTACAAGGCCGCATACAACGGTTTGTTATCTTTTAGTGAAATGAGGTTTTAATGTTTAAGAGATGACTATAAAACAGGCCTCCTTTTAAAAGTTATGAATCATAACTAAATCGATGGTCAAGTTAAAATAAACTAACCACGCTAAATCAAGAAACAGAAAAGCCGTGCATGAAATGTTGGACTTATTTTAAAAACAATCTTTTCAAAATAATAATAACGAATTTCTCTTGTGAGATCAATTTCAAATTTTCTTAATCATGCACACTTGTAAATAGTTATAAAAAAATTAAACGTTTCTCCCGTCGTTTAAATACACTAAAGCTGTAAATCAAACCGTGACAGCGATAACTGACATGGTCTCTGTGTGTCACGTCACAACCTCACAGCAAACATTGTTTTCGTGTTAACAAACCGATAGCGAAACGTTTAAAATGAAAATTTAAGAAAGGGACATTACTGCGTTATCCGCAATAGGTTCACACTGGCCTGCTATACTGCCACGATTACATTGCTATTGAATTTGATCGTCTACCCGCACACAATAGTGACTGGAGATTGACTTCTATGGCTAGGACTGTTGTTTACAGTACACTTCAATGCCCGCACACAATAGTGACTGGAGATTGACTTCTATGGCTAGGACTGTTGTTTACAGTGCACTTCAATGCCCGCACACAATAGTGACTGGAGATTGACTTCTATGGCTAGGACTGTTGTTTACAGTGCACTTCAATGCCCGCACACAATAGTGACTGGAGATTGACTTCTATGGCTAGGACTGTTGTTTACAGTGCACTTCAATGCCCGCACACAATAGTGACTGGAGATTGACTTCTATGGCTAGGACTGTTGTTTACAGTGCACTTCAATGCCCGCACACAATAGTGACTGGAGATTGACTTCTATGGCTAGGACTGTTGTTTACAGTGCACTTCAATGCCCGCACACAATAGTGACTGGAGATTGACTTCTATGGCTAGGACTGTTGTTTACAGTGCACTTCAATGCCCGCACACAATAGTGACTGGAGATTGACTTCTATGGCTAGGACTGTTGTTTACAGTGCACTTCAATGCACGCACACTTTTGTTGGAATTCTAAGTTAGAAATACAGATAAAATAAAATGCATTTACAAGTATTTTATTTTAATAATATATTATAGTCTATTCGACTAAATTCCGAGGTGCAGTATTCAAGTACTTTCATTGTAAGATGAAAAACAGTGTTTAAAAATCGTCAGTACACACAGCTGGGTGGATATTGATACGACAAGTTGTATACGTATTGAATCGGGTGGCCCAATTAAAAGGCGCGTTTTCAATAATCTACCCCGAATCCTCCCCACCCCAAAAAAAGAAATCTAGCCACATTTATTTCAAATGTTTTGTAATGGACTGTCATGAAACAGTAATCTACCCCGACCCCCCCCCCCACACCCACCAAATCCAGGCTTTGGTCTCAACACACATTTATTTGATATGTCTAGCAAAGCACTGTCATGAAACAGAGTGATTATGATTTGACTGATGTAAACTTAACGTCCTCTTCTAAGTTCGTTAATGTTTGCGGACGGGTGCTAATTCGAGTGAAATCTGGTGGTGGAGGATGCAGCAAAAAATCCATGACGATGGATTTTGATGTGCAGTTAGACAAGAGCAAAGTCACACGAATTATTTTAATTTTAAATGCGTGTTCTACAAAGTAAAGAAAACATAATAAACGCATAGGAAAGAAAATGTATTGTTATACCCAAACTGCAGCGCGAAGAAACGATGAAATGTTAGAAAATCTTAAACTTAATGGTGACCATGAAGAACTAGTGTCTTAAACTTAATGGTGACCATGAAGAACTAGTGTCTTAAACGTACGGAATATCGAAAGACGTGTCATTGATTATATTTTGCTAAGTGTTCACCATGATGGCCTATACTATAGTTACCTTCCTCAATCAAAACTTCTGGAGAGTTCACCATGATGGTCTATACTATAGTTACCTACCTCAATCAAAACTTCTGGAGAGTTCACCATACAGCTTATATTATAATTACCTACCTCAATCAAAACTTCTGGAGAGTTCACCATACAGCTTATATTATAATTACCTACCTCAATCAAAACTTCTTGAGTGTTCACCATGACAGCCTGCCCTATACTATAGTAACCTACCTCAGTCAAAACGTCTGGAGTCACATGAGCATAAAAACAAACAAACGTTCTGTTCAGTTAAGGGGAGATTAATCATGAACAAGCGTTCGTTTCTGTGAAGGGAAGAGGTGTCAGTTGTTGACTGTCGTGTCAAATTTCTTTCACAATAACGCTACCCGGAAGAAGAAAACGTTATAACTGTGAATACAATTTCACAAATAAACAATCCCACCACCACCACAGCTACAAGCTAACAAGCCATATGAATGTGTTAGCATATTTTAAACAAAAACACATTAATTTTAGCAAAATGTTAGCCACTAGTTTTTGAAGATCGACGGGCCAATTAATGTTTCTATGATTCCATTAACAGAAGAAAATTGTATGACGTACAAGATGTTACTCAGTGTAAACATATTTCAGTTTCTAAAGAAAGAACAGGGTTGGAAGCTGATGAGTCACCGCAGTTTATAATAATGTGCTTAATGAAAGGGAAATAGAGTTAATAGATCTTAATTAATTTGGCTGATAACAAATATGTCTAAATAAGCCAACATAATTTACAATAATGTGCTTAATGATAGGCATATTGAATTAATTGATATTAATTAGTGACCGTAAACACAAAAGAGTTATGACTGATACCTATAATAAACTTTCTATCTTAAATAATCAGTAGAAAAAAGTCTTACACAGAATATTTAATTTTGTTTCTGTTGGTACAAACTCCAATAATGGCCTTTTAACTTTTTTCAGTTTGAGTACAATTAAGTACATATAATTACCATTTGACTCCACCAAATTATAATTCAGTTATTTTTGTGTCTGTTTGCGAACATGCATATTAGCTTGTTAGAACAAAATATCATTTGTACAAGCAAGCAAACGAACAAAACCTACTAAAGTAGTTTCTGACTATTTGAATATCTAACATAACGAAAAAGTTATAACATAAAAGTTATTTTTTCAATTATCATTTTAAACATACTGGCTATCATACGTCTGATAGCTACAATATGTCCAAAAATAAGTTCTGAATATTTGTATGCATGTATAGGTGTGTGTGTATGACTGTTTTTGTTGAAGTGTATTGTGGGTAATATACGTTTAATGCAATTTTTTAAACAACGTTTTGCATTTTATGGCAGTTAATAACATCACGTGATTGCTTGACTGAACATGTTCCAAAGCTTTGCGCTACACTAATTACCTATATTTCTCAATTATTTTCTGATACAGTTAAACGCCTGAAGGCATATGTGTCTCAAATTACTTTTAATGGTTCCGGTAGTGATCTAAAAACAACTACACCTTCAATGCTTAACCTCATGCACTTTGCCAGTCCAAGCATTCTAGCACAACTTACCTCCAGTTCCACGAGGAAACATACGTACCTGAGATCAATAACTGACCTGTAACCAGACGCGTTTCTTAGATATACGCACTTGTGTAGCCTAAAGCTGTACACTGTATACAGTTTAAATGAGGCAGCCTTTACATTACGATCAAAATTAAGTTTTTCTTAAGAAAACGGAAAGCCCGCTCACCGTTGTTTCGACCATGGACACACACACACACATGCGCGCCCCGTTTAAGGTATGTTTAGTCCACGACGTTTCAGTGTGCGACTCATGATCCTGAATATAGCGTACACGTCTCACGACCGTTATGTGTCAGAGGACTTTGGGGGTCACCTACTGACTGCACAGCCTACCCCGAAGACCGCTTGCGTGTTACCCGGATTCTAGGAGTGCGCGGGTGCAGGGGACATAGACTTCTAGCATAGGAAAAGAAAACCGTTTGCTGGAGGAAGGAAAAGACAACTGTTTGCTGGAGGAAGGAAAAGACAAACGCTGAGACAGATTTTTATTTGCTTGGTGTGCGTGTAATTTATTCGTGTGACTGTGTGCTTGTGCATTCTAGTGAATTATGAACCTATTTCTTAAGCTTTCCAAGCGAAGCGACAATTTTCAAAGATCAACAGTATAATTGTATGTTTATTATCAAGACGTATACTCTATATGTAATAAATGTAATTAATTATTTATATTTCAACAGTTTAATTATTGCTGATACATGTAATTTAATAGGTGACACATGTCGACCAAGATCAGTGGCCACAAGACAGATGGCAAGAGTCAGTTAATATATTTTCAGGGTTAATTAAATATTTAAGGTTTCGTTTATAGGAATAGAATAAATTAAGTGCAAGCACAGGTCTGCAGGTGTACTTTCAGGCAACAGGAATATTGATTTTAGATCGACAGTTGGCCTCCTTTAAGAGCCAGACAGGTTCTGTGTACAAATGCTAATTCTACCAGATTGTCATGTTGCCGAGCAGAGCCATTTGAACGGCGATTGACGTGTTTCTTGCTAATCGACATTTAGTCGTACGTCTCCGAGCTCTAGGTAGAGCCACATGTAAGCTGTAGTGTCGTTAATAACAGAATTATTTATGAACTTTAGAAAAAGTGATATTAGTTTAAATTACATTGAGAACACAAAGAAATCATTTATTTAGGATAGCCTGGTTTAGTTTTCTTTGTATTAAACTTATGCATATTTACTTGCAGCAGGGCTTTCAAAATAATTTATTTAATGTTTCTGTTTGGAATATTAGATCATAATGAAAATATCAAAATTAAAAGGAAATGTTTCGCAAGCGTACTGCTCCGCTTCAATGTACTGAGTACGATGTACGTTAAACTAACCAATCAGCTCGACAAGTATCTTTTGACGTCACTACGATGACAGACTTCCTGTTGGACAAACGCCAAGGACATTACCGAGCGAACCGACTGAGAAAACTCACAAATCGTCAGCGCAAACTATTACATCTCTCGTTAACTCAGTGAGGTAGGCGCGAAGCTCTCACGTCTTGATAAAATGGTGCATACACCAGATTTCCGTTCTTGAAATAAACGTTTTATTCAATACAAACAAGTCATCCATGACCTCAATAAGGAATAATGATTAGAAGCAATCATTGAAAACTGTATTTAAAGATGTTTCAGTGAAGTCGGTGAATAGTTAACAACTTTTCGTCTTGATGCGATTATTTAGAGTATAGAAATGGCTAGTAACAGCTAAGAGGACTTCTGTAGAGTCTAGACTAATGAATAATCTGGAAGTAAGTATACTGCTGGAGATTATCCAATGTAGTAGAGGCCTAAGGTGCATAGATATATCGGTCAGTGCTACTTCTCGACCACCACACGCAGGAACCTGACTACGACCCAAAATCGGGTGGAAGCCGAAATAGATTAACTGGTATTCAAACTGTTATCAGAGCTATACTCGCCGTAAACACCCGTTATGGACCACTGACTTGATACACTATAATTACAAATCAATGCATCCGCCCACATGATAATAAGCTAGCATATTAATATACACACTTTATGGATGTGTTTGACTGTGCATACAAAAGAAAAGGAAATCTGAGTATTCTTATAAATATATTTGTTGAGAAGTGTTTTATAAAGGGGGAGGGGAGATTAGGGTGACACAGTTGATGTCAGTAATAAACACAGCCCAAATATTAAATTACTGCCTTGAGCATTTTGAAAACATTATTAGAGTGCAATACAAGACACGGCACAAAATTGACTTTAATATAAATACAAATTATACAATAAGTTTCTGTTATAGTAGTGACGTGTTTTCTTGCATTATCACGGAAATGTAAAATCCAAACAGTTTGTTAAATTTCTTTCCATCGTTTCTGGCAACAAGTTTGCCTTTTATTTACTACTCTTTCTTTCTTTCTTTCTTTCTTTCTTTCCGTCAATCTCTCCCTAGATCAGGCTGATAATTTAGCCCAGTGGCATTAAATAAATATTAAACTATAACATTCAAACAATACAATATGTACTGTTAAAAGTGCATACATGACAAGTTTAGTCATTAAGTTACAATATGTATTGTTAAAAGTGCATACATAACAAGTTTAGTCATTAAGTTACAATATGTACTGTTAAAAGTGCATACATGACAAGTTTAGTCATTAAGTTACAATATGTACTGTTAAAAGTGCATACATGATAAGTTTAGTCATTAAGTTACAATATGTACTGTTAAAAGTGCATACATGATAAGTTTAGTCATTAAGTTACAATATGTACTGTTAAAAGTGCATACATAAGTTTAGTCATTAAGTTACAAGGAAAGGTAGACTAGATGCTTTTCAGTTGGAGTCCAGTGTAGGTCAAATAGAAATAATTAAAGTAAACTATATAAATTTGTAGATTTGACCTTGCCCTCCAGAGTAAAATATCTACTGAATAAGATGCTTCATATATTAAATATATATTCATCAACCTTTATCATCCTCATTTAATCTGAATTTGTATGAATGCATTTTAATGCACAAGTGGCTGATTGTGTGCTAATTGCATCACACTATTTTACTTTACATACTGTAGCATTACTTTTAACACTATTCATAATATAAATGTATATGACAAATGTTCTTGAATAGATAACCTTTTCACTCTTGCCAGTACCAGGACAAAAACTGAAGTCTTTGTTTTCTGCTGTTAATTTGGTAAATCACTAGAATTTGATCATTATTATGCAACTGCCAAAACTACATGTGTACAAATGAATAGTTGAAGTAACTTGATCATAATTAAATATTTTACTTTACTCTTTATGGTTTCATAATACTGCATATTAGCAAAGTTATAAAATTTTGTTGCACTAATTATACAACTACTAGTGAGGTGGCAAAAATTGGGATTTCTTTCAATAGAATCTAGCTATGTTTTTTTGGTAACTGTATTTGATTGTCACTTTAGATCATGTATGCACAATATTCTAATAATTGCAATATTAATAAGAAGAAATGCATATATTTAAGTGTTATAAGACTATTAAATTAATATAACATTGGCCATTAATTGTTAAATTTAAAAGCTTTGGATTTACAATACTAAATAAATAAATCATTACATGCACACAGAAAAATAAACACACCTAACATTTATACTGACATTCATGCACAAACTTGCAAATAAATATAAAGAAATATAAAAGAAAGTAATCTAGTAGAAGGTAAAGTAATTAAAAATTATATATGTATAATATGAATAATAAAATTAATCACTCATTTAAAAACAAGACTATACTGCTATTCGCTATATTGTTTATCGTTAGAAAATAATTTTAAAAACTATTTTAAAAACTTTCGTCATTCATATAAAAATCATACCTAACTCATTTTAATAATAGTTAGAAATATGTCTATGAGCTTAACGATGACTACAAACGTATGGCATGTAGTACGGTTACTTTATATTATCAGAAAATAACTTACCAGACATGGTCTTCAGTCATTATTTCCTTGGTATCTCCAATATCATTAGAAATGTTATGCAAACTACTGTCAGATGAACTTTCACTGTCATCAGCACGAATAGGATCAAAGTGGTACGGTGTACCAGAGAAAATTATATTGGCAGCCATTTGACTCCCATTCGTGACGTCACTCCTGCTTGTTTTTACCCTGAGGGCTTGGGATTGTGTGTCTCAGTATTGGAACAATTCTAGTTCACAAACTATGGTTGTCCTAGATTCCATCTCACTTGATCTTTAAGTCCATTAATATATTGATGTATTCGAGTCAAGGTCATAGGATGTTTGCGTGGGAGGACAGTTGAAGCGTGACAATATGACTATCAGAGAACGGAAGGCTGAGCAATTATGGAAGTTGCTACAAAGCTAGGTCGAACGAGAAGTATCATGTGTATAACCTGAAGAGTTTCTGGATAATGAATGGCGAGATGGGTGTGTGTGTGACGAAAGGTGTGAAGACTGGATAATCAGGGCTGCTGTATTGCGTAGTGGTTAAATTCCGAGCAGACACCTTTTAATTCCTGGCCAGTCCATTTATATCCTATGACAACCATAAAATCTTTGGACAAGTCAGATAAAATGCGTCTCCCAATTAATATGAAGTAGATAAAATTCAAAGGTAGGTTGTTCCCCAAAGAATTTGTGAAGAAGAAAAACTAGATATGAACAGGTATTGGATGAGTGAAAATTTGAATCTATTTTTATAAATTCATTTCTATTTCAGCTCGTGAACAATATACGACGATGTACGAATATTTTGTGATTATGTTTGACATATTTAAAATAGACATTTATTGCAGTCTTTTCCTGTTGTTGCAGGTATCAGTGTGTAAACCCCTTCCCGTTATTACCCGTTTATAAATAATCGAGCTAACCTACAGCAGACCTTGGTCGAACATGTAGGGAATACGATAATAATATTATTAAGGTATTTACTCTTATCACTGGTTACAGATTAGCCTATGTTTTCTAGAACTGCTGCCCCTTATCAAAAGATATATTTTTATTTGTCTCTCCACAAATCTATCTGCCTCCCCTTCCCTCCAAATAAATTCTCGTTGTACTAATAAAACATAGAAAGATAATAAATAATTAATAATATTAAATCAGAAAACACTCAATAAATTCTCAATTCAAATATTTAAAATTTTAAAAGAATTCCAAAGAAATATTAACATGGAATCAGTAACTCCATTTATCTCATTCATCCTGTCACTCACTACTCACCACATTCTCTCATACATCAAATTAAGTAAATTTTAAAGAAATTCTACAAGTTCAACAATTATCAGCCATTACTTCAGTTTTATAAATAATGCCTATACATCTAGCAAGTGTCAATTGGCTCGATAGTGGACTTTATACATGAACATAGTTACACTACTTTAATATGAACATAGTTAAACTACTTTAACATGAACATAGTTACACTACTTTAACATGAACATAGTTACACTACTTTAACATGAACATAGTTACACTACTTTAATATGAACATAATTACACTACTTTAACATGAACATAGTTACACTACTTTAATATGAACATAGTTAAACTACTTTAACATGAACATAGTTACACTACTTTAACATGAACATAGTTACACTACTTTAACATGAACATAGTTACACTACTTTAACATGAACATAGTTACACTACTTTAATATGAACATAATTACACTACTTTAACATGAACATAGTTACACTACTTTAATATGAACATAGTTAAACTACTTTAACATGAACATAGTTACACTACTTTAACATGAACATAGTTACACTACTTTAACATGAACATAGTTACACTACTTTAACATGAACATAGTTACACTACTTTAACATGAACATAGTTACTCTACTTTAATATGAACATAGTTACACTACTTTAATACTAAAATTGAAAAATAAATATCAAAAGAGAAGAAGTAAGAAATTGAGTAGACAGGAAATTACAAACACACACGGACTAGTTCTCCCTTCTCTGATGGTTATTATTTTTTTTTATCCCTGTGAGTCTCGTCAGGTTGTTGTGGCTGGCTCCCAGTGATGCAGGCAAAATGCAGTCAATTCTGTATTTATAAGGTCACAACTATTAGTACAATACTGTTTACAGTGAGCTGGTGGTGTGATATGTGTGGCGTTCTGCTGAGAGATGGGCAAGATGTTAATTCTCCACCAACCCGGGCCGCCTGTATCCTTAGGCCAAAATACTTCTCTGTAGTCAGCTGTCATTTGACTAAAAAATATTAGGTGAGAATTTAGTACATTCGTTTGCATACAGTTGAGTGGTGCTCTGATTGGTTCACTAGAGTGAGTGTCTAGAACATTCAGGTGTGTTTCCAGCCTGGGAATAAGGGTCAGCCATTCTAGAAGGTAGGTTTGCATGTAGCCTATTTTTAGAGAAGGTTGGTTGTCGGCTACAAGGCCATTATGTGACAATATGTACTACATTGGTTTTCACAAACTCCTGACTTTGACTCAACCCGATCACTGTCCTTGTGACAATGTACGTCTCAAACAGAAGTGCGTGCGCCTGTGACACTGTTACGCGTTGTGTCACCGGCTTACGGATCATGTGTGTAGTGTGAAACCATTCATTAAAAATAACCTATAAGAAAAATGAAAGACATGTTTGGCTTCAGCAGCCAATCTGCTCTAAATTTTACCATTGGATAACTATTATTAGGAAGGTCATGAGAGTGAAAAAGCGCCAAATCTGGATCTACACTGTTGAGCAGCCATTTTGAACCGAGATTTTTGACAGGCAATGGCAAGTTTTGCTGCTGATTTTAATTTGTTTGGTGGATCCTAACTAACAAACTTTATTGTGTGATAGAGTGGACTTAAACAGCGATGAAATTCAACCAGCCCCTACTGAAAGTTTGGATGTGACCATGTGATAATAAAAAAACCCGGTCGTCATCAAAAACAACAACAAAACAACTGGTCGTCATCAAAGCATGCATGGATTTCATGTGACACTTTCGTTCTGTTCAAAAGCATACATTTTTAAAGAAACAGTGAATATTTACACAAGAACATTGTTTATTATTATATTATATTTCATACAACAAGAAAATATTTTAGGACTTTATTCAACGAAACAACTGATAAAGATCAACACAAGAAAAAGGTAAGAAAACTTTTAATTTATTTTTGAATTTGAAGTAATAACCACAACACATAAATTTAAATAAATACTTAAAAATGTCCCCCATAATACTTATTTTGAAAATCCTTTTAGAATTATACGAATTATACATGCTTTTAATTATTTAGTAGACTAATAAAAAAAAACGGTGAAAACGTTCTCAAGTTTAACAAAAAGATAAGAAAACTTTTTATTAATTTTTAATTTTTGAATTCGAAATAAATTAAAAATAATACTTTTAAAATTCCTTAGTACGTCTATAATAGGTAGTAATTTAATTTTTAAAAATTCCATTGATAGTTACAGTCGCTTTCAATTTTTTAGTAGACTTGTTAAAAAAAAATACGATGCCGAAATTCGTAAGTTCAAGAAAAAGATAACAAAACATTTTATTATTTCTTTGTTTTCGAATTTGAAATAAATGTAAAATAATACGTTTAAATTCCTTAGTATGCATGTAATAGGTAGTAATTTAAATGTTTGAAACCCATTGATAATTACAGTCGCTTATTATATTTTAGTACACTGACACATTCAATTAGCGGTAAGCGTCAAAATAGTCTGTTAAAGTGGCGTCAGATTACGCAATTTCTCCTGACAGCCAACATGATAAAGTACTGATCTGCCAAAACAGCCCAATGAGGAATTTACACAAAATTCACCTCCAAGAATTAGTACGTACAGCAGGGATTCGTTCAACCTTTTCTGAATCTGACCAAAATCATGGCAAAAAGCGGGGTTTATATACATTTTTGAAAGTTTTTTTTTCTTTCTTTTTTCGGGGTGGTGGTGGTATCGTAGATTGCTTGATTACAAGCACGGGAATACCCTGGTGATCATAGGTTCAGACCTGTCAGGCTGACTTCTCAAGCTACTGAGAGGGTGCACTCCAGTGCACATGCACTGATCAATCCTAAGCGAGCCACTTTCGTCAGCACCCGGACTAAAGGGACTCTGGTCAACTCGTGCCAGCTGACCTCGTGCCGAAGCCATGCCTCACCAAGCATGTCCCTGTGCCTGGCATGACAGCAGTCCTTGGCCACTAAGACAAAGCAGCTTCCAACCTAACTGTTGCCAAAATATACCTGAGCGTCTTATCGTAACGTCGGTATAAAATTTATTTTTCTGAATCGGTGGAACACACTCACAGACAATCACACAGCCTTCAAACAAATTTCAAATAAATGATTATAATAAAAGAATTACGCTCCTGCCATCAGCAGCTCGCTAAAAGTTCATGTACAAATAAACTTAAGCATTTAAAAAAAGCAAGTAACTAATTCCAGGTGTAAGATTAGAAAATAAGAATATATTGGTAAAATAATTAGTAAATGATAGAATTTTTAGATCTTTTCACAGAGTAGTGTAAATTCCGTGTGTATCTGGGGAAACGCTGTTAGAGAAAATTATGTGTAAGTAAATGTAGAAGACATTTTTCTGAGCTAAGAGTAAATGACATGTAAGTACTGTTGACATTTCATATTAGGCATATGTGTCATGCTGGAAAATACAAAATGAAATCAAATTATTAATTTTTATGACGTATTCAGAATTCCTGATGATAAAAATAGAATAACATCGTGACCTTGAATCAAATAAAATGTTCCGACAATTATAAAACAGTATTGTATAAAGGTCTACATCAGCAACTGGAAATAATATAGTAAAATAATCTAACAAACATAATACATTAATGTGCATAATATAATACATAATTTTAAGCAGCAATACATACTATAAGCAGGGCATAGTAATGTAATTTAATTGAACCTAGTAAACTAAACAAGATACAAAATTAAATATAATAACAACTAATAAAAGTAATCTAAAACAATACATCAAAATAATATAAAGCAACATAATACAATAAGTGATACACTATAATAAATAAACTACAATATATTATATATAATAATTTAAAGCAGAATAGTAAAGTAAAATAAACAACATATTAAAAGAATCTAAAACAACACAGTGAAATAATCAAAACATTATTAATTACTGAAAATGATAATCATTCCTCTTTTCAATTGTTTTCATTAATGACATTGAAACTCATTGATCTCGGTGGTCTTAAATCTCAATGGAGGAAAACAGAGTTTCGGGAACCCAAGAAGAACGTTAAGACAGAAATTTTGACGGGAATTCTTTAGCAGAATAAATGCAATTCATTCTCTCGTATCTCTGTATCAGCCGCTTCCACATTTCATCGCACTTTAGCAGACTCTTGTTTCCTGAAAGACATTTACAGCGCTTTATTATAAAACATTGACTGTAAACTCTTAAACATTTGTCTTTTGCATAAAACACAAAAACCCTATATATATCCACGAAACCCTCCACACACAAAAACCCCAGTAAGACCCACCTTATAAATATCCACGAAACCCTCCACACACAAAAACGAAACATAGAAGAAAGTTTAAGCAATCCAAATAAATATTGCATATTATACATTGAATACATAAGAAAATCCCTTTCTCCCTTACAATCAGCGTAATTGGAACACGGCTTCCAAGTAATATTTCTTAGTTTTCAAATGAAACGTTGCGAATAAATTTACTGAACTAATTAATTTGAATAGAAGGATATTAAACACGTGATTTTTATAGCATCGCAGTACAGGTATGAGTGTAAGTGATGGTAGAAGTGGAGTTTATTACTGTTTTCATGAACGCACTGGAATTTTTCAGCAGAACGAGCAATGACAACAAAACCGCCGAAAACTAGGAAGCTCGCGGATGTCGGGCTGTGAATTCAAACTTGTGTAATGTACAACGAATTTAAAATAGTGTAATGTACAACGAATTTAAAATAGTGTAATGTACAACGAATTTAAAATAGTGTAACGTACAACGAATTTAAAATAGTGTAATGTATTACGAATTCAAAATTGTTGTACACGTAATGTAATACGAATTCAAAATTGTGTACACGTAATGTAATACGAATTCAAAATTGTTGTACACGTAATGTAATACGAATTCAAAATTGTTGTACACGTAATGTAATACGAATTCAAAATTGTGTACACGTAATGTAATACGAATTCAAAATTGTTGTACACGTAATGTAATACGAATTCAAAATTGTTGTACACGTAATGTAATACGAATTCAAAATTGTTGTACACGTAATGTAATACGAATTCAAAATTGTTGTACACGTAATGTAATACGAATTCAAAATTGTTGTACACGTAATGTAATACGAATTCAAAATTGTGTGCGTCATACGAATTCGTGGTGCAGACTTCATGGATGTGGGTAGGGTTTTGGCCATGTTCTTACTGAAGCTAGTAATTTAAGTTGCATATAATTAATTTACTTGATTCTTTCTCGATCGAAGCCTGACTTTTAGCATTGGCTGTGATGCAATTGTTTATAATGGGTGTAATTATTGTTTGTAAACCCCCAAACAGCAGCGCTAATCAGCTAAATTTCCTTCATTTCTATATATGCTAGTAAAGCCTGTCGAGTGATTTATACATTCATTTAATAAGACTATTCTAGACATCAGTTCATCAGATCAGACTAGACACCATTTGATAAGAACATTCTAGATATTTAGTTCTAAAGACCAGCATAGACATCCACTTGAAAAGATCAGTCTAGACTCTAGACATTTAATTTAGAATCTCAGTAGACATTCACTTCACATGACCTAACTATAAATGAATACTAGTTTATCAAAACGAATAAAAATAGATAGATAGAGCGGAATGTTTTAGAATGAAAGGCGTCCAAAGAAGAAAACGTGACACCCACCTACGATAATGAGGCCTTTATGTGGGCGAGTGAGGGCGACGTTGACCTGGTTCCAATCTGTGATGAAACCCAGATGCTGGCGGCACCATCCAAGTGTGGGCGTTTGTTCTATCTTGTAGGACTTTATGGAGCGTACAGTGCTTAGGATTACATAGTCCCACTCGCCACCTGTAGGGAATGAGTTATTTTTAGAATTACATAGTCCCACTCGCCACCTGTAGGGAATGAGTTATTTTTAGAATTACATAATCCCACTCGTCACCTGGCATCGTAGTACTCTTGGGTGACTTTGTAATAATGAATTATATCAATATTAGCATTTAGTTATGATACAATATGTTAATAATGAATTATATCAATATTAGCAATTAGTTATGATACAATATGTTTACAAGTGCTGATATAGGGTATGGGCCACTGGTTATATATGCATAGCTGCAACTGTAATGCCGATGTGTGAGTGCACTGACGTCAATTTCACCCACGGCCTCCACTCAGTTATTAAAACGAGAAATAGATTTTATACAATGGGTACAAAATAAATGTAGAGACGGACAGAGAACAATACACAATCATGAGACTATCACTATAAGAATTTACACTTCATCAGCAGATATGCAAGACTGAACAATTAATAAATATTTTATAAAAGAAATTAAAAAAGCTTTAAAGAATCAGCAGAATACATTATGCCCTAGTTTCTCATCAGTCAGTGATTTTGGTATTAAAAGTCTGATTAAGTTCAAGCTGCACTGTAGTCACTGTCACAATCAAGACTTAACTTCACCTTCAATGTCCTGGCACAAGGTACGTCATGCTGGTAGATGCTCCATAGGACATGGCAGAAATACATCAGAACCAGGCACACAAAGCCCTCACAGATTTCAGAATAAGATAGAAAATAAACCATATAGACAAAAAGAAAAAGCCCCGAAACACAAGTAATTACAGAGCCTAAGCATACTGCAATTTACTACATTAATAAATACTAATTTTGGCATATGCCTCTGCAAAACAAACTGAATGTTAAACATGTTTAAATAATATAACATTCAAATAAACCTAACCATCCACGTAATACAGACACGTCTTTACCTTATCTAGCCAAGGATCTCATGTTACATATGCAACCCATGCAAGGGAGGAACTTTGTCTCAACACTCACCCCAAGAGTCATTTTGCAAAGAGTGAAGAATAGAATTTCTATCGTTATTTTATTATTCATGAAACCGCACCCATCTCTACCCAAACACACTCATGATCCAATCCAATTCAAACCCATAACTTTCTCCCTCCTTTCAACCTACATTCTGTCAGCACACATGGGACATATCCCAAAACAAGTTTGTGACATTGCATAACACCTAACCATGGCCAAAACATAGATTCCAGGTCTAAAGGCAAACGTTACGTCAACAGTCTCTCTTGTCAGATCACTCTCTGTAACCAGATTACTGTTAATCAGTAATGGACATGAATAGCCAATGTCTAAATTCACCACTACATCTCGTCCTCACACATTAAGATTTATTCCTTTTGTCAAAGTGTCCCTCTGTTTTTCTTTCGCCTTATGATCATTCACAACAAAGCTTTGTCTCAGTCTGTCAGGACAGTTTTGCGATATGTGCCTTACTTTATTACATGTATATAATCTTTTCCTTTAATCATGCCTGTGTTCTTGTTCTTTCTTCGTTCTTTCCTTCATTCAGTCTATTTTCATTAGAGCTTTCATTCACTTCAGCACTGTTGTGGTTTCTTCCTCTGTTCATAACTTTGTTTTTCAAACCTATACTTATGTACTAATGTTTGTCCATGTGCTATTGCTTACAGGTCAGGGTTCCAGTGTTCTACCTACAATAACAACATCCCTAACATCACTACTACTACTCACTCAAAAGATTAATTTTTCCCTTCATCCTTGTCCATTGTGGACTTCACCTCCCAAAATAAACTTTATGTAACATTTTTAAATCATACAAATCACAAATAGCGGCACATTAAAAAATTATAGATCAAAATAAGAAAATTTGTATAAAAATATGTGGGAGAATTCCCCATTGTATGACAGTGAAAACTAGTTATATTTTTAACTATACTATTTCAATCCCAAAAATGTTAAATGTTATATTTAAGACTAACTCTGCACATATGTACAAGTCAATTGATTTAAAACAAATAGCACAAATCATTTATGCCCCTATTCAAAATATTAGCTCCCTGTGGCCATGAATCAAAGACATACAAAACAGATACACACAAACCTACTTTATATATTATATGATTAACTTACATTTTTTCACTCTCCAAGTGTAAGGAGTATCTTAGGCATGTTTTATATCCAGTTATTTACCAGTAGAAAGTGGTATTTGTGAAATTATATGAGGGTGTGCGTGTGTATGTGTATATGTGTGTGTGTATGTATATATATATATATGTGTGTGTGTGTGTGTGTGTGTGTGTGTGTGTGTGTGTGTGTGTGTGTGTGTGTGTGTGTGTGTTTGATTGGTATTGTCACGTGGGGGGTCTCGTTTGGCTGCTCCGATGTATCTCTCTCTGGAGGAGTGGGCAGTTTGTGACGTGCCAATAATACCTTTACAAAAGACTCAAGACAGACACCATTGATGGTTGTGTGGGGCCCGATTTATTCTGTCATGCAAAGTAGCATTTTATTGGTTGTGCGTGCGATTGTGTGCAAATGTGATTGTAATGAGTATTGGACAATTAGATGAACAAAATGAAACAATACAAATTCGAACTCTTTCACCCCTCTCAAAAACTGTGAATAACGAGTTTATAGAAAGTGTGAATTAGGTTTTATTTACCTAATGGGGCATCTCTCTCATACAGTGGTTAAATCAATCACACTCCTTTCCAATGTCATATACTCTAGGGAATGGGGATGTGAAAAATGATGAAATTCAAAAAAGTGAAAACCAAAGTAAGAATACATAGATATATGTGGTAAGAATATGATTAAATGTTCTTTTTCTTAAATCTGCTACAATGTTATATGTGCGCTTTTGCCATTATAATTACTCATACTGTGAATGTTCGAATAGGAGTGGCATAGGTCCTAGCGTTGCTCACAATGGTGGTTTGAAGAAAGATGATGCAAATCATAGCATTGTTCACAAGGATGATTTAAGATCAGGTCCTTGTCTTTAGATCTACCATGAATAGGCTAGACCTAGCAGATTTTGGCTGATGCCAACAGTGGTAACTATCGCTGATTTCTCTGGTCTCCGTGAATGACGGCTGGACCTCAGGACGTTTATCATACCATGTATTTTCGCCAAATGGGTTCCTAGAATCCCCAAATTGCCCGCTCCTCCACCACAGAATAGAACCCGCTGGACAAAGCTCAGACAGAGAGACTGAGTGACTCGTCTGTCATTAGCTGTAAGCAAATGACGTTGCATACATAAGCTGTCCTGAAGCGTTGAACTTTTCCCTTCACCACGATGTATGTAAGAACAAGTTGCCTCGATATGTTTGTGATACGTGGCGGTCAACAGATGAAAAAAATGGGCAGAAAGAGATATTCCACACTCTCCTTAGTAAACATGATGTAATTTCCTTTATATGAAGTTTCAGCACAAAATATTGCTCTTATGAACTTACTGTCTCCATGCAAAATTCCCATTCTCATGAAAATTCTAATTTCTTGGTCCTCCTTTTTATCCTTTCTTCTGAGAGTTCCAGAAGGTTCTAGAAGATTTGCACCTTGTGATCTTCTCTTGCTGATGCATGTGATGTATTTGCATGTATTTTACTACCTAGGCAAAAATCTAATGCACAACAGCTTTCCTAGTTTTTGCTCGTTAACAAGCATCATACATGAATGCACATTAATTTTATGAATATACTGCATTCATTCAATATATAAAATCCTGCTTATATATATATTTATGCATGACATGATACAGGTATGTCTACACACGTCTGTCTAAACTAAATGAAACTTGAACAAAATAAATGTTTACAAATATTTATTTACATGTTAGTGCATCTGTGCACCCTCACAATCGCGTTTTTGAAAGGGGATTACTTCCCTTAGTCCACGTTTGTCTTGCGAATCAGTGAAATAAGAAATTTAATTTTGGCTCCATGCTTTTCTCATGACAGGTATTGTTTAACAATCTGCTACAGCATGCATTTGAAGACAGACAGAAATAACAATAGGGAAGCTGATAGTGGTATCTTTTCAAATTTGTTTTAAAATGTATTTACAAATAATTATTTTTACTTGCTACGGTACCTTGGCTGGAGACAATAGTGCTGACCTCAGACAGACAGGAATAATTTTTTTTTTCCTGTTTGCATAACTCCTTCCGTTTTGTCTCCAGCATACTTCGCTGAGCATTGTATTGGGTCAGTATTTTAATGCTTATCTCCTTTAATTCATACTTTGGATTTTTATCGTCGTGTGTTATTAAATACTCGACGATTTCCATCTAAAGAAAACAAACAATTAATCATCATGACAATGTCGTAATTTAAGAAAAGACAGTTTCAAATTTACTTTAAAACTTTCTACATTCTTTCGTTATACACACTTCAAAAATAATTGTGTGTGTGTGTGTGTGTGTGTGTGCGTGTGTGTGTGTGTGTGTGTGTGTGTGTACGCGTGTGTTTATAGGAAATCAAAATCTGTTCGATTCTTATAGTATTACAAGATGAAGCAAGAAAGAATCATCCAGAAGCTAAAAAATTTCACTATCAATAAATATAATCAAACTATATTCAAGCAAAAATCGAATCCAAAAAATCCATCAGGTGTTATTTAGTGCAGACACGCTACGAAGCTATACACTGGATTTATAGTAACTCAAAATGAATGTAAGCATTTCATACACATCTTCCACATATCTTCTTCACTTATTCTACACACCTTCTGGAATTTTGCATATTGTTCATATGCGAAGCCCCCAAATGACTGTTTAATTGGTTTTGTATAAATGTACTTTTAACTATTTGTATGGGACTTATTGTAGGAACTTGTATTTTACAACTAAGTTGCTTTTTTTATGTAATATGAATTCTTAAACCTCAGCAGTTGTTGACAGTTTTAGGCTGAGAAAAAGAAAAGAAAACTGACGAACAAAAGAGGAACCATGATCTCTCAGAAACAAACAATGTGCTAGTTGGTCAAAGTGTTAACCTACTTAACTGTAGCTCACCCAAACACAAAATCCCAAACGTACATCTACGACCTTTGATTCACCCAGAAAAAAAAAGAAAGAGAGAGTGAAGGTCCTTTCCAAATGTCTTGACCAATCACCCCATCTTCTGACAGAAAATGACAAAGAAGACTACGCATGTAATCATGACTCTAATGATTATTAAATTCAACTTCACTGACGACTTCCTAACAAGGTAACTATCTATATCCCCAACACCCAACAACACCCAAATATCCCCACACCCCTCCCCAACAATACCAATATCCAGTGAGAAATGCTCACTAATCCCACAAAAATAGAATATAGCCACATGATCAAATATAACTGCCAAGTTATCATGATCCCCAAAACAAAGATGCATTTAAGAAGACAACCGTACCTGAACTGACTTACAACAAATTTTGGTTGTAGAAGGAGTGCAACTAGTAGCACTCTGTGACATGGACATGATGGCAGTCTGATATTAGATGTACAATCTAAAAACCAACAACAGAAATTAACAAAATTATTACGAGTACACAAATACTCTGTAAAATTCCCATCCCCAGACAGATCAGACCACTAATGAGCCTAGGAGAAATTAAAAAAACTACTCCTTTAAATCAATAACCATGGAGTCTGTCACAGTCTGATAAAAATGTCATGACTCCTTGACCCACTTGTTTATTTTCAAACATCAAAATTTGAAATTCCTTTGTTTGGAGCTCTCCCATGATACTTCAGTATCGAGAAGCTTCCAACAAAGAGGTCAGAGACATTATGTAACTTTGGACCATTGTCTAAGTTCTCGAACCAACCACATACTACGTGACCAGTCACGTGATGCACCTTATGATTTTTAATAAATACGGGAACACGGTTCTGTAGAGTCACTCCGAGATACAAGAAGCCAGACGCCGCTTATTCGTTGAGTCGCATAGGAACAGCCGACGCGTTTGCTGAGATAACACCTCGATTTCTCACTAAGGTATTGAATTTATTTAATTGTATTTTGCATTGTTGAACATGTATGTAATTTTGTGCTATGTATTGCTATTGAGCTTAAGCACGGTTCGTTGATAAATGACAAAAACCTATGAGTATTGTATATAAATCATTGTAACTCTTTTCCCATTGTAACTTTAATTTATATGACTTTAAATTCACTAGAGCCAGGGATGCCTGAGCCCGACATGAATTTTCTATTGTAATTCAAATTATTGCGTGTAAATTTTAATGTAAATTGTAAAGCACTTTGCTTGGTTTGAATTGTCCCTTTTGTATGAACTCTAAATTTTAAAGTTGTAAATATTTGGTAATTCATACGTCATGCTTGTTAAATGCAACATGCGTGAGATTATAATTTTGATCTAAAATTGTAAACGACGCGTTATGTCGAATTTCTAGCCGGAGCATTTATAAACTGATCGTGCTTAGGTAGGCGACTTTGAAGCAAGACGATTATGAAAACACTTTTGCTTTCAGGTCGGTTTCTGTTTCCTACTCCTTATCCTTGTTCCACTGAAGTTGTTCATGCTCTACGAGTGAGCTGAATCCACTGTTGTCCTATTGCCATTAACGGACAGTGCCGGCGCGCAGGTCTGCACGTCTGTCTATACTCACAATTCCATTCAGCGATACTGAAAGACAATTCCATTGTTATGCTGTATGCATCTTTGCTGAGGGAAGACAAGTGAGATAGACTAGTCTGGACTGGATTCGAACACGTGGACCAACATTCACAAGTTAAGTCATAACTTGGTGTACCAAAAATCAAAAGGAACTTTGTTCTCATGGCAATTCTCTAGTTGACAATTTAAAGTACGTTGATTGCTACAGCTTAGAATTAGACTTCGCGTTCGTATATTAACTGTTTGTTAAATTGTTAAACTTATTAAATCTTATTTTTAATTGTTAATCCTCTTTGTAGTACATTTTTATGCATGATAGACCTATAGATTTCTTGGTTTTGGATGGGGGCGAATGAGCTGAATGACATAACACATGCATATTAATTTAGAGGAATTTAACGACTCCAAAGCCAGCTTTGTACGCAAATTGTCAGTTTGTAAATCTGTTGTCTGCACTACAAGACACATTTTAAAGTTAGTCAAATGATAATTTGGGCAGCCAGTCTGTTTAGGATAGAGGGAAGGAATTAATTTAATCTATCATATTTTAAAGTCCTTAAAATCCTAGGCAGGGTCTATAAATAAATACTGGAAACGTAACAGAGTCTATTGAGTTAAAAGAACTGCTCAATCCCAGCATGCATTTCCAAATAGTAAAATCTCTCAGGAACAAATACCTACAAATAACAAAAAACAGTTCATGCAAAATTTCAAGGAAAATTACTAACACACATACAAGTGGGTCTTGAAACCTGCGGACTACAATCTTACAATGGCAAAGAGTTACAGTGTTTTAACTGCCACCGCTTTGGGCCTACAAGCGAAAAGTGCAAAATAAACACCAAACCCGTGACCGAGGTGGTAAAGAGCACTACACTTCCAAGGAGGAAAAGCAGAACCTTCAGTGTTCCAACTGTGGAAACAAGGGACATGGAGCCACAAATGAATGATGCCTGAAAGCTCTCTACCATAGATAGGCTACACAAATTAGTGCCATGAGAGAAATACCCTACTGGGAGGCACTCAGATCAGTAAAGGCGGAACCCACAATGCCTCGTCAGTAAATTCTCTTGTAAAAGTTGCGGACTTCGGTATAAGCACACATACCCAAATAGTCTCACGGACCTTAATTCAAAGAGATAGCATTGCCACACCTACCAAAGATATCCACTCTACGAACAACACCAACCATAAAACCACAGATTGCATGGGCACCTTTCCCATCATTAGTACAATCAACCAAAGGAAGCCACACATCCACCCTCCTCTATAGCATTGCTAGCAGCCGACCCCTATTCTTCCAACCAGCCGCCATACCCTCACTAACAACCAATCACTCTGCAAACTTTATAACAACCCACAACAAAACCAACTACCGTTATCGCTTATATACATACTAGCGGTAACTAACCAATATTTTTCGGACAAATCCTATTAAAGAAATTGATAAAATCAGGTATAATAAGTAATATGATTTTTTTACAATAAAATTCATTTGGAAAATAATGGCAGTCAAATTCGAAGGAGAAATAGCTGACTATCAGTCACTGGAAAATGATGTCCCACAAGGGAGTGTTATCGGCCCACTGCTTTACACCATAGTGGTAACTGATCTAATACAAGCCATTGCGGATCAAAGCATACTGGGACAGTTTGCAGATGACATCATTGTGGTGCAACGTTAGTTATAAAAACAGCCAAAAGATCTCAAATGCAAAGGCATACCACAGATACAAAATGACCTCTATAGCATAGCCACTTGGTTCACAAATAGTGATTTTAAGAAATCAGCAATAAAAACACAAACCATAATCTTTCAAGCTATACACACACAAAACAAAAACGAATTGCAAACAGATGAATTAGAAATAGATTAATTATAAAACCAGTATAAGATATCATTTGAGTAATATTCCAAGCCAACTGCCAGTGGAATGAATATATAAACCAGTGCATAACATCAGCCAACAAAAGGATAAACCTCATGAAAGCTGTCTCTTTGCGTGGGGAGCAAACGTTAACATGATTCGTAGCTTACCTTCTTCTCTGCATACTCCAACACTTCGTAAACTTAAAAATATCCCTATTGAATAGACTCCTCTCTACTCAGTCTAAAACCCTCAAAATCGCCTTGGTGTGCCCCAGTCAACATCCAACATCAGAGTTATAGCTGAGAGTGGACAAAATCTCATTCAGATACTCATAATTGAAAGATCAATCAGGTCCTACCTAAAAATACATACAATGCACAATGACCAACCAGCCAAAATAATCACTGTTCAAACATCAACCAATAAAAACAGATGAAATAGAAACAAAGCTGGGGAAGACACTGATAACTGAGCCATTCCCACACGAACTGACAGAAGTACCATTATGGCAACTTAAACCCTACAAACAGATAGAACACTAGAAAAAAATTAACAAAATGGTCTTCCCCGACCTCATTAAAAAAACATGTTTCAACAATACGTTGAGTATGATTTCTCAGGTTGGATCAAAAAGTATATATGGATGGCTCCCATGATCCTATAACAGGAAGAATAACCAATGATCACGACACTAGTCTTAGAATCACAGACAACACTTCCATCTTCACAGGTGAAATGATGGCCTTTAACGGGTCACATTCAAGCTACAAAAGCAAACCAGTCAACACTAAATATCCTATAGCTACAGACTCCCTCTCAACTGTAAAAGCTCTAGAAAAACATATAGGAGAAAGACCAGACAATAGTTACCTAATACCAGACCAAGTACGAAAAGTAACTGATAGAGGGAGTGAAGTTAAGCTCATATAGATCCATGCCCATATTAACATAATAGGCAAAGAAAAGGCAGAAAAGCAGATAAGCAGGCTAAAAAGGGAGTAACAGAACTAAAGGTTATTACTACACCACAAGAAAACTTCAGCATCTTGAAAAACAAACTGACAAAATTTATGAAATCCAATATTTAAAATTAGTAAAAGGATTAGACCCCACATAGATAAAAGAACAAATAATATACCAACATTCTATAATGGCACTAAAAGAGAACAAACAAGAATTTCTAAATTCAGACTTGGAAGTGAAATAACAAGCTATAAGATAATTAAGTGCACGTGTGGTGAGCAACTAAACGTAGAACACGTTATAACAGACTGCAGTCTAATAGGATCAGAAAGAAGATCACTGTCAAAATATTTAATAGCATAGTAAGATTAGAAATAAGACTCCTGACAGAATATTTACAAGAAAATGGCATACCGACAACAATGTCAGGAGTTCTAAACACCCGGGACGACAATGGCGTTAGTGAGCCATTCACTTTATCAACTATTATTATTATAGGACGTTAGTGAGCCATTCACTTTATCAACTATTATTATTATAGGACGTTAGTACTTTATCAACTATTATTATTATAAAGTTTCAAAATTAATACATCCACTGTTAAATATCTGGACAATACGAAACCCCACCCCCAACATAAAATACATGACTAATGGTGGGAAGCTAACTAATTGGATCACCGCCCCACAGTCCAAGGCTTGACAAAGTCTAAGGACTAGCCACCTAAAAGTAATGATCACCTAAATATCAACACTTTTACCAAGTAAAGAAAGTAACACAGACAAATTTATAAAACAAATCACCCATCCAATAACAATGTAAACATTATCAAAATCCAAAAGCTAAAAGCAATTAAGTACATATAAAATAAAATAAGAAAAACAAATAAAAATCATTATACACAATTAAATAAGACAGAACAAGCATCATAGAGTAGACATAACCCCCCCTCCCCAGCTCCCAAACTCCCTTGATAACTCGTCTCTACCCCCAATCTCCAGTGTCAAATTGGCTTAGGTCGGAAGCACTCCCCATAAATTAAGTAAGTAAGGGTTGAATTTAAGTACACACAATACTATAGTGTAGCCCATCCCATGTTCAGATGGTTAAAAGATATTAACATTACTGACCAC
Organism: Sinotaia quadrata; assembly: GCA_028829895.1. Taxonomy (NCBI): domain Eukaryota; kingdom Metazoa; phylum Mollusca; class Gastropoda; order Architaenioglossa; family Viviparidae; genus Sinotaia; species Sinotaia quadrata. Next base: position 107,516,595 of record CM054178.1, read on the forward strand.
TTTATTTACTTCTTCCAAGTTTGAGAATGACCTCTCATTTCCCTCTTCTGATGAGACTGGCCGCATTATTTCTTCGCCCTCAACATCCACCAAGATGTGTGGAATTTTTTTATTAGATCTGTCTTTCGGCCAGAATGACCAATGTGTGAACGGCACATGTACGGACTCCCTTGTCTTGAGATTGCCATCATAAAATTCATTGGAAGGAAATTCACAGATTCTGGAGTGCTGAAAATAGTACAACCTGCCATTATTGTGAACAATGCAGTGACAGCAGTGCTATTATTAGAAAAAACACTGCTAGGACTTTTTATAAAAGAAATTGCCTTCCATGAAGACAAAATGTTTTTTTATATGGCCTTTAAATTTAATCAGAAATCAAGAATTGTGTGACAAACAATTTGGTTCATTGTTATATAACATAACATACAATTATGTGTATGGTATTAACCGTAACATTGTATTCAAAGTGTGTGTGACAATTTCATTTATGATATGAAAATGTATGAGGACCATGTAAGTAAGATTGTTCTGTCAGAGAATATTTGGGGACAAATTCTTAGCTCATGTGTATTTTACCAGCAGATTGACACTTTATCTGAGACCATATCTGAGATGTTGATCAATGAACTATTCACTTTGATTAGTATTGCACTGTGAGGCAACACCAGAGCAGAACAATCATGTGCCAAGGACTGGTTCAATGAACTAAGTGCACGTCTGCTAACAACATTCACTGGGACCCTAGACAAAACGTCAGGCAAACCTAAAGTTATGTATTTATAGTCAACAACCTTACAGCTTCAGTCAAGATACAATCGAATTCACTCAAACTTTAATCAAAGTACTTTTAGAGTTCACTCAGAAATATTAAGTTCTCTTATAAACTCATTTATAGGTTGCCCATATGAACAAACCAAATTACTACAGTGCCATACGACTCAAACGAATACTCTCTTATGACAACACATGGTCATGATTTTGAAGTTTTTATATATATATAAACTCTAATTGTAACTGTTGAACTACATGTATTTGCCACACCTAATCATGCTGTCTTATGTTATTTCTTGTTGACTACATTTGTTGATAACTAGGCCACTCATGTTAGCATGACTCACATGTTATATGTTGTAGTCTATCACCTGTATTTATTTACTGTCCTGGCTGTATATATCAGGGGGCTCGAACTATCTTCTAGATTATCTAGAACTATCACTCTTCTGTTCTATATTATCTTTCATTCATTTTTCTAATGCGTGTGGCCAGTAAGAAGGTGTGTTTTGAGGATTGGCCTAGGGTTGCAGGTTGCCCAGAGTGGTGGAGAATTAACATCTTGTCCATCTTCCAGCAAAATGTCACCGAGACAAGGGCAAATAGTGTGTGTATCTGACAAGAGACAAAACCTGAATGAGTGAAAAATCTAACTCTGTGTGCTTGATAGGAGACAAGGACAGATTGAGACACAGCTATAAGTATGTCTGACAGAAACAAAACAGACTAAGCGGAAAATATATATGTCTGACAGGAGACAAAGAAAGAAGTGGCAAATACGTGTGTGTGTGTCTGACAGGTGACAAGGACAGAAGTGATAAATACGTGTGTGTCTGACAGGTGACAAAGGCAGACTGATTGGCAAATACAAGTAATTAGTGACAGGCAACTAGAATAGAGTAGCAGATATAAGTGCGTCTGACAGATAACAAGGACATACATAGTGGGACATATAATTGATCACCAAATTTCCTATGGCCTGTTACATAGTTCTACAAGCTCAAATCATTGAGCAACCAGGGTATTTGTCATTGGAGTGTTGAGTGTTCTCATGAGAGAAAGTAGAATGTTTTTTATTGGTTGGGAGAAAACTGAACCTTTCTCTAAATAAGCTGGAGTTTTTCCAACTGGACCTTAGTTCATTTCTCGAAACCACTGGACCAGAATACAGTGCACAGAATGACAAAAATATCTTGTGTCGACTAACGGCATGTTTTAATCATTGATGTCTGAGCAAGGGATTGTATTGACTAAGGAAACTGAGAGAACAATTCATCGATACTTGAGAAATATATGCAAGATAGGAAGCGTCAAGCTGTGAATCTTTCTAAGTACACAGAGAGCTCACCAAAACCCAATGGGCGACAGTGAATGTGTAGTAGTGACAGTTTTACATTAGGCATTAATTCATTCACTTCAAAAATTGTATTGCTTTTACTTTATCTATCTGATAATATTTGAATCTTTTATATGGTTATTTCTTTTTCAGAATTGTTTAGATTTGCAAATTGAAATCATTATTTGAATTTTTGTGTAGGTGAATACTTTATTTCTGTATTACGAATCTAAATTTGTCTAAGTATGCACTCGTACTAAAACAATAGTCTTTAAAAATAAATTCAAGGTAACTAGTAAACAACAGACTATTTCATAGTGCCTGAATTTTAATATTACTTCACTAGCTTAGCAATATGTTTCTCAGAGAACAGATGAAACACATTTTTGTTGATAGTAAAGGAAAGAATATGTGGACTTTAGTTAATCATTTTCTAATCAGGATTAGAAATTATACAGACATGAAGAGGATTTAATTTGGACAGAGATTGTGAATCTATCTATCTATCTATCTATCTATCTATCTATCTATCTATCTGAATATAGAATTTAAGTATATAGCATTCTGTTCATTGGAAGGTGATGAATAATGATGATGTGATGTCTGATATGATATTTGTGATAGTGTAAAGTATACACAGCTTGTATATAACTCTCCCACACGCATATATGCATAAATATGATCAAGCTATCAAGGATGTGTTGTCAAAATTATAGGAAGTGAAGTATTTTCGTTCTAAATGTTTTATAGCTACACAATATAAAAACAACCATAAAAGTCGATATTTTGGCAAAATTACCTTCATCAGGACATTGAATTATTATATTAATGACATATATAATGAAATGAGCAAGCTGATTGATTCAAACTTATTTGAATTGATATGTAATCTTTTAAGGTTATACAGATGTCACACCTCATCCCCATATATGCATAGGTACTAAATAATGACGTCTGCTAAAAATTGTATTGTTTAATATAGAGCTGCTTAATACAATGCTATGGATAGAATACAGTATGCTATTCTGGCTCTAGAGGAGACACGAAAGACTGTGTACTTGTTGAATGCATAACTAAAATGTAATTTGATGCTCACTATTATTGTTAAGACTTATTCTTAATATGGATTGTAATGTTTGTTTAGGCAGACTAGAAAGATGGCACAAAAATATGATTACATTGTCTAACTAGTTTGTGTGAATGTGTCATAATGAAATATGATAACTGATTAATATTACTATTAAATTAAGAGAAGATCTTCAGTCGTTTTGTATCTGATTATTAATTGTTTTATTATTTTTTAAACAAATTAACAATCATTGCTGGGTTGGAATATATAACACGATTGCTATAACTCCTAAGACAACTACTTTTCTTTGAAAGTTGTAGAAAATGCCGAGGCTAATTCCACAGTTCTGAACTAGAAATTAAAAGAATACATATTCCATTCTGATAAAGGTTATTCATCAATGATGACAGAAGATCCTACTCCATAAGGCTACTTGTAAGAAACAGACCATTCTATACTGCGTGTCAAGAAAAGTAGATCTGATTGACGAGTCCTGAATGAGACGTTCAAACAGAGATTGATTCAGACCGAGTTCTGCCGCATGCTTGCACTTGATGATTGGCCGGAGTTGTTTGTGGTCGCCAATGAGAACAACTTGCTTGGCCTTGTTGGCGATGATTGGTATCAGGGTGTAAGGTTCTGGAGACATGGCGCACTCGTCTATGATAACCTGGACAAATACTTCAAGATATGAGATTCTAGTGTCTTTGTTAAAAGGATCGTTCGTTCACACGAAAAATATAAGGAAAGTGTTTATCCCCTATTAAATTTACATACATATTTGTTTATCAAATTTTATTTAAAATGAACATCTCAGAATAAAAACGAGACAAGATGTTATAAGCATTGATAAAATACTAAAATTTGCAATGTCGAAAAATGTAACTGAAACATGCTAGCCAGTATATAATATATTAGTTTATAAAAAAATACTCTCGAAATATTATATTTTAAAAAATTATTAATCTTTGATCATCATGTGAAGCATGTTTCTTGGATTCTGATATGAAGCGAATGCGGTTCTAATATTGAAGAACAAAGGCAAAACACAAACCTGAAAAATCATTTTTTCCGTTCCCTGGATAAGTCTGGTACTGCCACCCACCACACATGTAGTCAAAACAACGTCACATTGTTTGAGCTCTTCTATGCTGGCAAGTCTTAAAAATTCTCGATAATCTCTCAGCTGTTTGCGTGTCACTTGAAGACACTTTGGATTGTCATGGCATTTTGTAAAATATCTGTCAAAATGTTTTATCTTCTCGGCATATGGATTGCTGCTTTCACGAATTAAGTGATGAAGAGTAATGTCCTGCAAAACCACGATGAAATGGAAATTAAATGCAAGCATTCGAATAAAAGAACAATCAAGTAGGCAACCAAACAAACATAAACTCGAGTTATGTTGTTGAAATTATTAATGTTTGGTTCTAAAGTCTCATAGTAGTTGTAAATGTTTTTTAAAATATATATTTTAATAGAATTTAGTCACTGTACATAAAAGAAATAATAATAATAATAATAATTAGTGATAAAAAGTCATTGGCCTTGTTGACTACATCTGGAATAACAACAAAGATGATCCACTGATAAAAGCAGTAAAGATGAGTGGACTATTCCAACCCCCAGAAACAGACAAAGAAACATGGAAGAAAACAACGAAGCTAGAACTAGCACATACCTGGAGCCAGAAACCCCTGCATGGCCAGTATGTACGACAAGCCGACGAAATATCAACAAAGCAATCAACGTACAAATGGTTGAAAGAGGCAGGATTGAAAGCAGAAACAGAAGCACTCATAACAGCTGCACAAGATCAAGCACTCAACACCAAATCACACAAAACGAAAATCATGAAAATTTCAAATGATTCCAAATGTAGACTCTGCAAATCCGTGGATGAGACAACAGAGCACATACTATCTGTATGTCAGGTTCTGGCTGGAACAGAATGCATCAAACGACACAATGAAGTGGTAAAACACATACATAGAAATCTGTGTGAGAACTATGGCATAAAACCCCCAGAAAGAGCATGGATGCACCAACCAGAAGCAGTCACTGAAACAGAAGAAGTCAAAATACTGTGGGACTTCGAGATAAGAACAGATCGGGTGATTCCTGCACGAAGAGCAGACATTATGTGCTCTGTTGTCTCATCCATGGATTTGCGGAGTCTACATTTGGAATCATTTGAAATTTTCATGATTTTCGTTTTGAGTGATTTGGTCTGCTTTCAATCCTGCATCTTTCAACCATTTGTACGTTGATTGCTTTGTTGATATTTCGTCGGCTTGTCGTACATACTGGCCATGCAGGGATTTCTGTCTCCAGGTATGTGCTAGTTCTTGCTTCGTTGTTTTCTTCCATGTTTCTTTGTCTGTTTCTGGGGGTTGGAATAGTCCACTCATCTTTGCTGCTTCTATCAGTGGATCATCTTTGTTGTTATTCCATATGTAGTCCACAAGGCCAATGACTTCTCCTTCAATGACATGTTTGATTTTCTTGAGACCTCAGCCTCCCATTTTTCGAGATACATAAAGCCTGTCTAATCTGCTTTGGGGTGTAAGGCTTTATGTATTGTGAGTAGTTTTCTTGTTTTTTTTAATGAACTGGACAGAAAAACAAGAAAAAATTATTATTATTATTATTATTATTCGGCCTCATTCCACGACTTCTGTTTGACTGTCGGTTGTGATCCAAGGTCTCGGAATCTTACCAAGATTCTGGGAGATCCAAGGTTTTACGGAGGATGTGGGTATTCTCTTTTTGTTGGGTGGCTTTGATAGTAAGAGACCATGAGTTGTATGTTTTCCTCTCTGGTTCATTTCCTCCGAGTTTTTGCTTGCGTTTCAGTAGCCCATTTTTCACTAGAACACCCCGAAACATCAGTTCCTAGCGCAGACCTTGTTAACCCGGGCGAAGTCTGATCCGGTATGGAATCAAAGTTTGTTTTCTCCATCATGAATGGGATGGGGAAACGTGTATTTTGGAGGGAGCCGCTTTTTCCTCCCTCGATAGTCCAGAGATGGGATTTGAAGCTGTCACCCATCCATGTTTGTCGACACAGTTCAGGCTGCTTAACTTGCTGGGTGAGGTTTTTCTCTTCTTCTTCTTCTTCTTCTTCTTCTTATAAATCTGTGTTTTTTAATTTAAGTTATTTGAAAAATAAAATGATCCTCTGAAAATCATACATCATAAGTAAAACACACACAAATACCCAGCCATACACAGCAAGAGCCAGTAAAAATGGACTTTACCCGTAGTTTCTCGTTACTCCTCAGATTACGTGCGCCACGATTGGTAGTAAAACTTCCACTTGGAACAGGATATTCTATGTTCTCGATGACTGAGCCGTACATACGTATGATCTTGGGACACGCTGCACCTAGATCTTCCTTCATGCGGACTAACAGACGACAATGACCCAAACATCATTCTAACATTTGATCACATAGGTTATTAGATAAATTTAATAAATCATTTGTATGGAAAACTATAACATCATAATATAACCGATTATATTTCCTATGAATGTAAAACATCGGAAGAAAATAAAATATATGTTTGACGTTACATGCTATTCACAAATGTCCACACAATCGATATTGTCGAAAGGAATATACATGTGATTCTAATTAGAGTAAGTGAATATTGTTAGACTATATTCTTAAAATATATTTAAAATAAAATACTTTAAAATTTGAAATGAAGAAACTAATATTTTAAAAAGACATTAAACGTATATTTGATTTTATAAAATACATAAAACCATTTAATTTTTTGCATCAGTTGACAGCGAAATAAAATAATAATGTTCATTGGTAAATTACTCGTTTCCAGTGTGACTCCAGAAAATAAAATGAAATTTTAAAATTAAAATTAAAAAGCAGCGTACGTTTACCTGCGACAAGGTCGATACATTTGTTGGAAGGTCCGCAGTATAGCACGATTGTCTTCCCTTTGCCCTCCTTCTCCAGCTCACGGTTGATCTTGCAGAAGTGGTAAACAAGCTTGATAGCCGTGTTAGTTTTGCCCGTACCTGATCAAAAGTATAACAGGACTCATTGATGTAGAATTTTTTGTAGATACTGAGCATTTTTCGCTTTGTGACACCACTGATTCAGAGAGCAAAGTGTATTTGCGTTGTGACACCATTGATTCAGTGAGCAAAGTGTATTTGCGTTGTGACACCATTGATTCAGTGAGCAAAGTGTATTTGCGTTGTGACACCATTGATTCAGTGAGCAAAGTGTATTTGCGTTGTGACACCATTGATTCAGTGAGCAAAGTGTATTTGCGTTGTGACACCATTGATTCAGTGAGCAAAGTGTATTTGCGTTGTGACACCATTGATTCAGTGAGCAAAGTGTATTTGCGTTGTGACACCAGAACAAAGTGTATCGCGTTGCTACACCACTACAGTTTTAAAAATCCTCTACATATTTCCATTTGATCTATAATTTTAAAAGCTAATGAAAAGAATTTCACTAAAAAAGTAATGCATTTGTCATCATCTGAACATGGTCGAAATGAAGATAATTTGACTTCTTATAATGAATCTACAAAATTAATTAATGGTTGACCTAGTAAGGCTGTGATACGCATTACACCCACATGTCATTGCCCAATATGCTGTTAACCAATTTGCTATTAAGATATTATTTTATGTCAAACATTGGAACCTCTAAATAATTACATTTAAGTGTTGACCTTGTGTCTCTGATTAGTAAGTCATACGGTGGCTCGTTTGTGACCCCCACACCCAGAGGAATTTACTATCTGTCTCATACAAGAACAATACACAACATGCATAACAATTTGAATTTTAAGTGAGGATGATAACGAATTGAGCACAAAGTGAATGAAAAAATAATACAGATTTATAAAATAAAGAAAAGGGAATTATTTATTGTTGCAACAATTTAGCATTGTAACATTATTAGTCTATTCCAGGGCATTAGCCTACACCTTATCTAGATCGGGGAATTTTCAGCGCCCAATACTAATTAATTCCTAATGAGTTCTCCTCTCTTTCTCCCACAGTGTTCTTGTTCCATAAATAGCGATATGATAAGAATAATACGTTTCTGTTAACCCTTGAATACCTATTAATGAAAGATCACACCTTCTCACTGTTAATCTAGGTTAGCTTAGCTTTGCATGGACCTTCAGTCCCAATGGTGTTTCTTGTGACCACGAGCTCACAAAGCGTCGTCTGTTATGCCCACTGATTGCTGAAATGATATCATGCATTAAGTTTATGTCTCCGGAAATGACACAACTTTACTGATACTTAAACTGCAAACATTTGAGTTAAAATCTTCAAAGTCTTTTCTGCGAAAGGGAACACACAATTCTGTTTTGAAGACTTAAAATTTTCCTTCCTAAGCATTTGCTCTTTATTCTCATATCTGATTTTCACACATATTTAAGATTTTTTCCATTTCTTCATTGGACTATTCTCATTCTGTAGGTAGCTCGGATCTGTAGACAGTGATTAAAGATTCGTCTTGTTGACGTTGAATTCTATCACGTGACTCGTACGCCATTTGTTTCCCTGTCTTTCCTACCTGTTAAATATCCATATTTCTCGCCTTTATTCATACGGTGGTGGCCTGCACTAAAGTTGCTTACTAGAAGGTTATAACCACTCCCTACTCCTATTGAAAGAAAACACTAAGTATTAATGAGGGGTCTGGTTTGGTCTGTTTACCACTTAGGGGACTCCTGCTGACAACTTCTAAAGACTTCCTTTCACCTCTGCTTAACCATCGTCATAACTGTCATAAAAGTCCGAAACTAGGGCTTCAATACGGAAGTGTGTGTTTTGTTCGTTTAACATAACTATGTTTGGGCATAAATGAGTTAAAATTAAAATTTATTTTATGTCAAAGAAATAAATAATTAACGTCTCATCCAAGACTGACATTTATTGTTCTTAATAGTTAAATCATGCCTCTAACTCTGTTTCTAAAATATGATTTTACTCATTGGTATGCCTATATTATAGATCCTAACATTTTGCAGCTAAACCTTATTCTGCAATTTTGAATTCAGATTTCAGTGTAATTTCTCACAAACTCTTGAGGGCTTTCTTCTAGGAGTTGCATTGGTCTACTTTGGGGTTATCATATCTTCATTCCTATTATCAGAGTTCCAATCTATTAGATGACTACATATAATCTCCAATAAATAAATAGCTATAAATGGCTCATGCTATCTTGCTTGGTGCACATCAACACTAAACTTGCAATTCATGAATTCAAATATTTATTCAATAACGAGCTTTGACATATAATGACTTGACTTTAAACTCTGCAAGAATTAAATTGAAACAGTTTGCAATTATGATAGAAAACAAATAAGGTTACAAATATCTTAAAATTTACAAGCTTGCAACTATAAAAGGCCTACCGGGTGGCCCCTGAATAAGAGAGAGGCTTTGGGTAAGCGCCATTGTTATCGCACGTTTTTGAGATTCATTATTTGGATGAAGCTTTTGTATTTCCGGAGTCTCTTCTTGTTTTGCAGCATTTTTACCACGTTCGAAGCGATTGGAATCTATTTAGAAGAAAAACAGTAAACGGCAGCATTCTTTAAATACCTTAGAACACATTAGCGTTCATACACACACGCACGCACACACAAGCACTCCACACAAATATTTCACACATTGTTACAGCCACATGCATATTTAGTCACAACTTATAAAAAAATATTCCCTAAACACATACACGCATTATTTTAATACCTTTAAACTTTAGTAGTTTTCTTCAGTATGTGATGAGAAAATGATTTTACCGCGGTTTTCCCTGTTACTGTTATTGGGCATTGCTTGCATGTTGACAAAAACACAATTAGCAAGATTGTTCCCCCCCCCACTCTTAGAGGAGTATACATAATGACCTGATGCGTATCATGGAAACATATGCTTTGATCTGAATTTTAATTATACTTGTGAAAATAAATCAGGAATCAATTTTAAAAAGTAAAATTTAGCAAGGAAGCAAACAAACAAATTCGGTACAATTTAAAAAGAACGAGTTCGAAAGGTAATCTTTTTAATGTCAGAGGATTAAGCTGCTAGACACTGTCATTTCGCTCTGTTATGTGGAAGTGCGATTTTGTTTAACATATAAAAAGAAATACCAAGCAGAGGAGTTTTCCTGCTGTAAGCAATTGCCCGAGCAAGCGCACAACCGTTGTTCTCCAGATAGAGCAGGGTCACTTGGGCACGTCTGAAAACGTTAGACTTTCATTACTAATCTCTTTCGAAACGTTGAAAACGAAAATAATATATTACGGATGATAAAGTCGTTAGTAGAGATTATGTGTGTGTGTGTTTGTGTGTGTGAGAGAAAGAACATAAATAGATAAGGAGACGGTCTCAAATATATATACAATCTCTTGTAATGATAGTCGGAGAGAGAGGGGCAGATAGACAGAGTCAGAAAGAGTGTGACTGAATGAACTGAAAGATAGGTAGAGAGATAAAAATAATTAACTGAAGTTGATAGATTACTTCAATAGCTATTTCAGGACGATCGTACATAGCATTAGTAACACTGAAAGAAAGTACAATAATATTTACACACACTTACCTTTCCACTTCAGATTTAGGTAAAATTTCTATAGTCACACAGTCTCCTTTCTCTGACATAAGTTGTGGTGGTGGCTGTGGGCTTTTGTCGCTGAGGACGAAAAGAACACTCAGTAAGCCATCGCCATTATTGTGTTTGTTTTCGTGCTTGACGCTCATGACACTTGCGTGGCCCACCCATATGCAATCATCGTCAAATGGAACTTGAGACTGCTTAGGATTCAAAGACTTGACACCTTTGCTTTTTGCATGATGGCGAATACAGAGATAACTCAGAGAAACTGGATAGCTGTCCTTTGAACGCTTCAAGGTGTCTTTCACGGAGAAATGGGTAAAGTCAATGCAATGTTTGAAGCAAAAATGAGAAGATATATTAAAAGTTCCCGTATAAAAGTGATGATCACAGGATTGGCTGGAACTCTGCCGCTGCATAACAACCTGAACATTTTCTACGAGTACATAGTTACCTCTACTTCCAGCTTCGTTAACAGCTTCTGTTTCCAGCAGTGGAATCCAGGCTTTTAAATAATCGTTGTAACAAGTGAATCTTTGTTGGCGAGTGGCTCGCGATGCAAAATGATAGAAAGCGGACACTGGGTCTGTCACGTGCTTCAAGCACACATACACATTGCGTGCCGTTTGCAACATTTGTACACGAGGCTTCAGTAAGCCTTTATTTGCTTCTGACGTCATTAATACTTTAAGCACTTGCCCAGGAGAAAAATTCAGGCGGAAGGCATAATGACGACAATGGAGGCTACCGTCCATTTTATCGGAATATACATATTCTATCTTTGACTTATCTTTGTCTATTGGTGTGGGTATGTTTCTCATCTGGTCACTATTCGGTTCCTTCAGTACGTGCAGAATCTCTAACCAATCATGAACTTTTACTAAGACGCTCTGAAGGTGGGCATTGATGTCAACAGTATACGTTTCGTTTTCTGTCACAATATTATTTTTGGTGTAAGGCTTCGAAAGGGTCTTTTTATATTCACCTTTGCCAACTTTGAAAACTCGTGTTTTCCACGTTACGGACACATTATCCCTTTTTAACATGGTGTCAGTTTTCAGATCAGTTATTGAGCTGACACCCATTGCTCTAAAATAAAGGTGTTGCTTCCGATCAGATTTTGCCAAAAGAGATGGTACCCTGACGGTTACCTTGTTCTTCGACACCCGATCCACATAGGTTGAGAACACCAGAGTTTGTCTGTTAAGTCGGACTGCAGTTTTCAATGAAAGACAACTGCGTTTGAAAGCCTTGTGTGTAGCTGTGATGCTATTGATATGAGCACAAAGTTCAGTGACATCATCAGTTGTAAAGTGTGGACTCTTCCCCTCTAGGTCAGCATGTAACAAGCGATGCACATAGATGTCGCCATACCGTCTAAGTGGCGAAGTGAAATGTGCGTAGATTGGCTGATTTAGGCCAAAGTGAAAGTGGTCGGATTGTTTAAGATTCCAGGAACATTTGTACACAGCAGTCTCCATGAGTTCCATCCAGTGTTTATTGGCAATGTACTGAAGAGGATGAAGAGCATCTTGAAAGACAAGCTGACGAGCTTTTACAAAGTTTTTCAGTTTCAGAGCTTTATGCAGCCTTTCCCAGACAGCTGCTTGGAGAATCACTGGCTGGCTTTGTATCTCTACCGATGATTTTCGATTTATGTTGTCCTCAGAAATAACACATTCCGAACTGATCTTCTTTCCTTGTAATTGCATTACGAGATCACCAACGACCCCCTCTTTTTCCTTCCACTGCATCAATTTCTCTTGAGCAGGCGATTCCTGACAACGGAGAATCATGAGTCTTGGAAACTTTGACCTCAGGCGTTTGGCGATATAAGCGTTAGTCAGAATCATGAATTCTTCCACCAAGGTGTGAGCCTTTATGTTATTGTGATCTTCATCAAGATCATACAGACGTGGATCTTCAAATGGCACTAAAAATGGGGACGTTTCCTTTCGAGCTTTATACAGCCTTGCAGCAATCTTGTACAGATGTCGAATGTCTTCACACAATGGATTGCTTGTTCCATTCAGCGGATCTCCTATAATATCTTGGACTTCACTGAATGCAAATTTCTGTTTAGACATTATGATTGTTTTGTATACATATGGCTCAACGTCTTCTATCAAATTGTAATTCATGTCGAATGTGAAAAAAATGGAGAGAGCTAGGCGTTTTTTGTTTGGGAGAAGACTACACACGTCTTGGTTAAGAGGCTCTGGGAACATTGTGTGTGGCTTATGATCTGGTATATAGTATGTGACACCTCTTTTTCGGGCTTCCTGATCAACAGCCGTCCCCCTATCCACCCACTCTGCTACATCCGCAACATGAACTCCTACGACAAAACGATCAGTTTTCTTCCAAATGTTGAATGCGTCATCCAAGTCTGTAGCTGTCGGAGAGTCAATGGTAAAAATTTCTGCTTTAATCAAGTCTTTCCTATTATCTACATGTAAAATAGACTTTGCTTCTTCTAAAATAGATTTTGTATGATTGACAACATCCCTAGGATATTTTCCGGGCAGGTTGTAACGCATACGAAGCACCAGTAGTCCACCATCATAGCTCTTTCCGACAGTATACGCTTCCAGCACTGCACCCAGTGGGTATATGTTATGCAGTCTCCATGTCAAGAGAATTACTCTGAAGACATACTGCTCTCGCCTATCTAACTTGACGTTTATAAAGCTTTTGAAGACCACCTCTCCATCAGAAGAAATTTTCTTTACTTCTATTTTTTGTTTTGTCATGGCATGATACATTTTCTTGACCTTCTCATTTAAAACGTGGATTTTGGGGACTGTTTTACACAACGGTTTCATAAGATGACCTTCATTTTCGTCCATGCAACATAGCAATATCGGGTGTTCGTTGTCAGTATATCGTACCCGTTGCAGCAAACCCACAACTTCCCCATGTGCTGAAATTGTGTTATCTTGTTGAGACATTTTCACCGCACAATAATTATCCAGTTGATTTTCTGGATTTTCTAGAATCTCAACCACGACTTCGTCATCATTATAGGTTTGACCACACTTCGAGCGACCATTAATGAGTATTTCAGAGAATGGACAATCTTTATCAAGCACTTTAGCAATGGATCGGTGTGCTGTCTCTATCTGAAGCCTGCAACGCTTGTACTTGCACGGATGTTTATTCAAAAGATCGTGGAGATGCTCAGGGTCCTTGATAATATCCTTGTAAAAACCTTTCCAGGTGCGTGGTGTACTGTCGTTGAAATTGTCGAAGTTTATTTCTGATACGTTAGCATCAGGTGTCTTATGCACAAAATGATCCTCACTTTGTTCAAACCACGTTTTCTCACCTTCAGTAAGTTCCATATACTCATCGTTTGTAAAGTCTTTGATCTCACACTGTTCTTTCTCGAAGTAGGGAATAAATGCTTCGTATACATTCTCAACTTCAAAATCATCTTCATCACTGTCACTCTCAGACTCAGATAAAACTGGAGGACTGTCACATGCAGGTACTTGTCTCTGAAGTGTTGTCCAGGAAGGACGTATAGCATTTCTGTCTTCATCAGTCATAGACTGATTAGTTCGTTGACTTTGTGGCACTAATTCCGAGGTCTCAAATGTAGGGCAATTCCTCAGATATATGTTGTTGGATACAGAGCACTGAGACAGTGAACTTTTCAATCGACAATGTTTTAGTTTTCGTCCTGGAAAAGAATTTGTTTAAAACTGTAGTAACAAATGATTATTAGTATTAAAACTATCAACACTGCTATAAATTTAAGAATTTAATTAAAAGTTTAATTTATTTGAAACGGTCGAACTTCCAAAGTAAAACTAATTATAATTTATTATTTGTTTTTATATACTTTCATGCAGATATTTTGCAAATGTCTTACATTAAAACTACATTTCTACAATTATCTTGTGTTTGTACTGCGCACATTTCTAATATATATATATATATATATATACCTAAGAATACATAATTTTTCTTTACAAGACCCACAGGTACCTGAAAGTTACAATAGTGAAGTCAAGAGTACCAATGAAAACCAAGTGTTTCATTCGAGGGAAATGTGAAAATAGTGTCGATTAAACTCCATGTATATTGCTGTAGAAGTATTGAGTATCTTTTGGTATAGTGAGAAAGAAATAGCAAAAATTGCACCCATAGTTTTAAGTGACTCACCATATTTAATATCAGTATTACTACTACTGACTGATTATGGCAGTTGTAAATATCTGAACATCTTATTAGGAGCAACAAACATGAATTTCACATAATTATCATTATTTTGTAACATTTATCGAACAGCATGAGAAATGCATTTGCGTACACATTGATTGGTGAAAAGCAATACTGTGGATGCCGAACACATGTCGGAGAGAATGAAGCATCATGGTCAATAGCATGAAAGATGACAGATGAAATGTTGTAAAGGGTATTAGTTGAAACTATACATCATGGTCAATAGCATGAAAGGAGGAAATGTTGTAAAGGGTATTTGTTGAAACTGTACATCATGGTCAATAGCATGGACAGATGAAATGTTATAAAGGGTATTTGTTGAAACTAAACATCATGGTAGGTAAGATAAAGCAGATCAGTTAGCATGTTGCTATCAAACGTGTCTTTAAGAATTGTCACTTTAACGTAAAACAAAATACCTAAACAACGAACTGATATACAGAGCTCGTGGTGAGATGCTGCAAAGATTTGCATAACGTAATGCAGCGTTATAAAACAGAAGGGGAACACAATACAATATTGAAATACAATAAATAAACACAATTTTATTGGGTAAATATTTGCATTAAAAATAGTACATTGGATGAGTACATTACTTAATAATTATAAATGGACAGTAAGTGATCACAATGATATTTTACGTCAAAACAGAATTATCGGCACTCATTTCTCTACTTACGTTTAGTACCACGTTTCCTTCTTTCTTTCTTTCTCTTCATAGAAGACTGTAATGCAAATATAAATATAATATTATGGCGGAAGTTTTGAACAAGTCCCACATCTCACCTCACATAACTTGACGTGACACAATGTAACGTCACTTCACGTCACGTTACCTAACCTAACCTAACCTGACACAACACAACACAACGGCACGAAACACAACATAACATAACATAACATAACATAAAATAACACTACATAAATAATACTAACACATATGACAGTTAGAAACAATATATGGCAATCACGATCACAGACCATTGGTATGCATACATATCAGTTAGCGAATGGTTTACTCATAAGCACACACACACATACGCATGCACACATAGACACTCGCACACATACACTTTGTTGTATGATGGGAAAATGTTCCCACATATATATTTTCATTTGTGGAATGAGTGCGTATTGCGTCCTGTTTACAGAGAAGGGAAGCCCTGAAATGAATGAGAGACATGTGTGGAAGATTTAGGGACTGGCGTTTGATGTCTGCGAGCGCGGCGGTCAGCATGTGGTCAGTGTGTACGCTTAGCGGGTGGTTAGAGTTGTTAGAGGGACATAATCATCTTAGAGCTAATGACTTGAACAGGTCAGAAGCTGGTCTAAGCAGGGTAATAAAAACCACAGTGAAAATGTTATCTTCACTACTTCCTGAAAAATCGTCTGAGAGTGACGACTGAAAGGGTAGTCCGCCCAAAACAACACTGGGTCGTATATGAGAGAAGAAAACCCTGGCTATATAGGTTTTTTTCTTGTTATTGTGTATTCTCGGCTGCTCGTTTATAGCTGCCTGTTGTGTGCCTGTGTGGCTGTTCTACTTGTCCCGGCTGAATTGGGACGTGCCGATCTATTGGCTGGCAAAATTCAAGTCTACCAGACTGACGTCATTTCTGTGCTTAAGCTAAGTGCCTATTCGGACAGTGACTTCAATACGAAGAACTGGCTAAGGATGAACTTAATTTTCTAAATCTTGTTAACTTTCTTTTATTAAATTTCTTGTTATTATTTTAAAACGCGTGTTTGTTAGTTCTATCGTTATTTTCGTAGTTCAAGTGATAATGTAATGAGTACGTCTTGTCCTCTGTTCGTTAATTGTAATCACTATATATATATTATTCATAAACATTAAATCTCAGCTGAATCTGAGTTGGGGGCGGAGCCAAATTGGCGACGTACCGGTATATCAGCGTAACAGTTGCAGATATACATATTTAACCAGTGACCCATACTCTGCACCGGCACTTGTAGATGTCTTGTATCATAGCTAATTATACAGAGTTGGTATAAGTCATTATTACAAAGTCACCCCAGAGTATAGCGGCGACACACTCACATGTACATACAAAATATTTTCTTTCACAAGAAGCTAATCTTTACAGTAACAAGAATAAACCTTGTATTTATAATTGTATGTGGTCTTTTATTTGTGACATTGTATCGATTATTCTGTTCTATTTTATTTTATTGTTATACTATTATCATAAAATGTATTATTTTCATTACCATAACCGTTGTCCTCCTCACCATCTGTGGCAGAGTAAAATTACCTATCCCTATTTCTAAACTTAACCGATGCATAAATTGCTAAATATCAAATTGACCCGACCTTTTGCACTTCTTATGATGGATTTTTTTTTTGTACGTTATCAAAGTTGGAAGTAAACAACTTAGGTGAAGAATGTGATAGAAAATTGCTGATGCAATCCAAACCATTTCTAACAGAATGAGTAGTTTTTTTCTGAATTATAGTCTCACACTTGTTCACAACAAATTCATCCAGTGGGGACGGACAAAAAGTTATTTTGTTGAAGTAAATCTATATTCTTGTTGATTTGAACGAAACTAGAGTATGGTCATAAAGGCAATAGTTAGGTTATGATAAGTTAACTGACTGATAAAGAAAGAATGGACTTCGAAATATTCGTACATGGTTTCTGCTGATCTGTGATTTGAATTGGAGAATGCTATATGTAATTGAACCATTATTTATATGTTCACTAATTTGATTATAATTGTACATTATACGTGTGATGAATTTTGATTGATGCTATATTTCTTATGCTGTGTGCTATCGGGCTATGGAAATTGTTGCAGGATTTGTAAGTTGATAATGTTTTTAGAGAGAAAGGAGTTTTAGAGATGAAATATGCCGAAATATAGCTTTGTAGAGAGAGGCGCACTTTTTGTTTGCTTGATGCATTTGATCCGCTTTTGGTCAACAGTGACTACTGTACCCTGCCAGATCACATTGGTGTGTGTGTCCAACATTGTTATCGAACTTATCAGTAAAAATGATGGAGTAAGTTGATTCTTGTGAATTCCATTCAAGAGCCAATTTGGCAGAAAATTGAGGCTTGAGACTGGTCTTGAAAATTCATGAAGATTATTTTGAACATTCCTCTTGGTGTCTGAGTAGAATACATGAAATTCGGGAATATTCCTCCTGATGTGTTTGACAGCACAAGGGAAATTCAGGACGATTCTCCATGGTGTGCATGGAGAGTGCATCAAAGATTCTGGAACAGTTGTATAATATGCCCATAATGGATACATGGGGCCATCTTCTAAATAAGAGAGTGACTTGTTGCAAACCACATGATTGTGAACTTGTGCTAGTGACAGCGGCCTCTTTGAAAAGGTTATGTACATTGACTTTAATTATTTCTCTCAAACTCCACTCTCATGCCTATGATAAATATAATAAATTATACCTATGAATTTGATTATATATAGATCTGTTAATTTGACTGCTGACGTCTATGCTAGGATAAATTGAACGATTGTCTAGCGTTAATGGAACATTGCTGTGAAGCAATGTAAATGTCAACGCTGTTTTGTTTGTATGTGTTATATGTACATTTGATTGTTGATTTAATAGATTTATTGACCTTCTTACACAAATGGATAACGTTATATTTTGGAGATGTTGTGGAAGAGAGAAAACTTTTACAGCGCCCGCATATCCGCCAAGTGAGAGAGACGAGTGGTGTATTCTGGAGAATTATTATTAATAACTTAAATTAAGATTTTCGATCACTTGTAATTAGTTATTTATGATTTGATAATAATAATAATAATAACAACAACAACAACAACAATAATAATAATAATAACAACAACAACAACAATAATAATAATAATAATAATAATAATAATAACTAGGGTGGCGTTGTGTCACACCATCATTATCATTATCAGCACCAGCATCTCTCATACAATTATTATTATTACCACTGATACCATCCTCGAAAAAATAATAATGTTTAATATTATGAAATAAATATAATTAATCGAATATTTATTTTGTGTGTTTGCAGTAATTATGTCTCAAAATTAAATAACGATGCTGATCTAAATTTATGAGTTCGAACACCTGCATAAAATGTATTTACAAAGCAGTTTGCTCCTAAACCAGATGTACACTGTCAATCATTCCATACATATTTGTTTCCATTCAAATAACATGTAGTCAAAATCTGTATCTGTTTATTTGTTGTTAAAAGATCTAAAATGAATGCAGTCCGTGATTATTTATGTAAAACATATAAGCAATAAAATCGATCTGTCAGATCAAAATATTGATGTGTACTTTCTCTTATATTGACCAGAAAGTCTTGAGACGTGCAAACTGTATTATTTCTCGTAAATGAGCCAGCGTGTGGGTGTTACCTATGCCAAAATGCTTTAGTTCTCCAAAATTAATCAAGCTCTTAATGCTAATATTTGTTCAGCGAAAAGAGCATTAGTACCTTAACATCATCTATTCCATGGTTGCTTTCTAATCGTCATTCTTATAAATAAATCAGTTATGCTACTATTGCTTGTCTTGCCTTAATTGAAGTAAGTTGTTCAGTCTGTTGACAAACATTTGGTTCGCATTCCTCAACTGGAAAGAACCAACGCAGAAACTGTATGAAGCCATTTAGAAGTGCAGAGAGCATGTTGGATACTGTTTCAAGGCCTGCAATGTGTCACATGAAAGAAAAAAGTTCTTTGGAATGCCATTTATTTTAATTAAAGTTAGTACTAAGAGAAATGCAAAATAATATATTCATGCAGGAATTTGTGAGTGTGTGCATATTGACAGTTTGTTCATATTCCTTATTAAAGAAGAGAAAACATTAAATGCATATGGTGAAACTGAAATTAAAGAAACATTAAACACACATGAAATGTTCATGGAGAGAAACGAATGACGAATAATGCTACTGAAAATATAATTTAATAAAAGATATATTAATGTAAGAATTCATTCATTCTACGTTAATTTGACTTAGAAGTTGATTGAGGGCACATGAATTAAATTAGCCGTGGCCTCCTGTCTGTCAAGCTGTTATTATACCTATACTGACTTCTAATTGTGTTCATATTTACTTGTTGTTTTAATTTTAATTTGATTGGTATTTTGTAGCCAGCAATCTTCCTTAGTGGATTGTGAAATTTTGCTGGGAGATGGGCAAGATGTTAATTCCCCACCACCCCAGCCGCTCATAACCTTAGGTTAATCCCCCAAACACACCTTCTGGCTGGCCACACGTGTTAAAAAAATTAATGATAGATAATGTAGAATAGAAAAGTGATAGTTCTAGAAGACAGCCCGAGCCTATCCCCCCCCCAATGCACAGAGCCAGGACAGCAAGTAAAAATACAGGTGACAGTATATAAAATATACATATAAGTGAGTCACGCTAACACGAGTGCCCTATGTATCAATAATAAATATATTCAACAAGAACTAACATAAGACAGCAAGGTTACATATAGAGAATAGTACAACAGTTCCAGTTACAGTTTATAAATGTTCATAGTTCATAACCTTGACCATGTGGTGTTGTAAGAGAATGTTCACTTTAAGTTCTATGTCTCTGTAGTAGTTATTTGGTTCGTTTGTATGAGCGAACTATAAATGTGTTTATAAGAGAACACTGAATGATTCTGAGGGAACTCTAAAAGTATTTTGATTAAAGTTCAATTGAATTTGATTGAATCTTAACTGAAGCTGTATGATTGTTGACTTTATAAATACGTAACTTTAGATATCCCTGACGTGAGTTCTAAGGACTCAGAGAATGTCCTTAGCAAACGTGCTCATGGTGTATGGAAATGGTCCTTGGTGTATGGGTTGTTCTGCTCTGGTGTTGTTTTGCAGTGTAATACTCATCAAAGTCAGCACGCAAGATAAAGTGGTTCTGTTCTGGCATTGATTCATAGCTGAACACTTGTCGATAAATGTCTCAGATAAGGTCTCAGATAAAGTACCGATCTGCCAATAAAATACACATGGACTAAGAATTCGTCCTCATGTGTTCTCTGACAGAACACTCTTACTTACATGGTCATCCTACATATTGATATCATAAGCGAAACTTAACAATATAAAATATAGTTAATGTGAAGAATAAATAATTGAAGATAAACATAAATATAAAATTAGTTTGGCAAGCAAAACCACATAACTTTGGCAGTAATATATAAAGAGAATAGCTTCCTGCCTTGTTGATAACCAGCAATAAAGGTTAATAATATGATTTTAACTTCGGGAGCCAAAATACGTATTGCCTCAATGGTCAGCGGCATTCGACTAACAATTTTAGGTGAGTTCTAGTACGTTCATTGATGCAGATGAGCTTTGCTTTGATTGGTTAGATTAGAGTGAGTGTCTGGAATATTCAGATATGTTTCCAGCCTGAAGAAAAGTGTCAGCCTTTACATGTAGTCTACTTTTAGAGTAGGGTGTGTGTAGGCTATATAACCATTATATGACATGGATCATGATTATATAATTATGTGAAAGAAACAAAAGGATTATTTTACACCAATGTCAAGTAAATGCAAAACGAGAAACAATTTGTGGAATTTAGCGATCGTTTATATTAGTCGTGTTCACTTGTACGTCTTGCATCATTAGTACTGTTCATGTTATTCACAAAACATTTTATAGTTACAGAGTTATTTACGGAGGATGAAATAACAACGCCAAATGCAATTTTATTTTGAGCATAGCTCAACTGTACCCACACTACCTTCACTACTAGTACTGCTATTACCACTACTAACATCACTACTAGTACCACTACCATCACTACTAGTAGCACTACCACCACTACCATCACTACTAGTAGCACTACTACCACTACCATCACTACTAGTATTATTACTACCATTACCTTCACTACTAGTACCGCTACTAACACTACTAACATCACTACTAGTACCACTACCACCACTACCATCACTACTAGTACTACCACTACCACTACTACCACTACCATCACTACTAGTACCACTACTACCACTACCATCACTACTAGTATAGCACTACTACTACTACCACTACTACTACCACCACTACTAGTAGCACTACTACCACTACCACTACCATTACTACTAGTATCACTACTACCATTACCATCACTACTAGTACCACTACTACCACTGCTACCACTACCATCACTACTAATACTACCACTACCATCACTACTAGTAGCACTACTACCACTACTACTACCACTACCATTACTACTAGTACCACTACTACCACTACTACCACTACCACTACTACTACTATCAATTTATTCTCACCTGAACTGGCTGCTCAATATGTCTGTCTTCGAGGAAAGAGGTAAAGAGTATGTGAAGTGCGTTATGATTTTTGTATGCAGGCCGGGTGGCGTTACATTTTTACACTTGTCGCAACATGTCCTCGCTAGAAAAAAATTACACTCTTTGGCAAAACGTTTACACAAAAATACAAGCATATGTTTAGTTCTCAGTCTTACAGTTATAGTCACAAGCGAGCACTAATCTGTCATTTTTTAAAATTCATGCAGAAAACACAGACACGCAATGAAGCAGCGCCTTTTGTTAAGAACTGTTTTGTCACCTTTATAGTATCGACAAACGTGCACAACACACGCAATGCACATTTCTGACCTATTTCTGAAGTCTGTAATCTCTCTAATCAGTGGCTGGGTATTCAATTTACTTCCTTTTTTCGATAAGTCGTATCCAGGTAGTCTACAACAACTGCCGCATTTATAATTATTTTTTGACACATTGTTCATTATTGTTTATATATTTTTATAATCAGCTTTACACATTTCTATTTTTTAAGTTCATTTAAAATTATTTTGTAACATTTTATTAAGTATTTTTACACACTAATAATCAATGGCCGCGCAGGTCATTAGTAAATACCGAACAGCAGTTTCTAAATTACGCGGACAAGTTTTGGTAGCAAGCTCAATCGCCAGTTCCGCGCACACAGGATAAAATATTAGAGGGAACGTTGTTCGTAATTATTTTTTTGCACATTATCAATTATTTTTTACATTTATAATCACTTCTTTTTACACAATTACTGTTTGTTTTTAATTATTTATTTTACTTATTATTTACTTTTACAAACATATAATAATTTTTTTAACACTTTATACTTTATTTTACACATTTATAATTACTTTCTAAACCCCCGCTTCAATATTTTGCCTTTTTAGCCTCTTTAAAGAATTTTACTATTAATTATGTGGAATATATTAGTCACTCCATCCAAGTTTTACGTCAATTTCAGGATGTTTGGCAAGTATCAGCACCCTTAATCCGATTATTTGTACTGGTTAGCGAATAAATGTCTGGAAATAAATGTAAAACATCTCTGACACTCAGGTGCCACCAATAGGCTTGAGCATAACTCTTATGAAGAACATGACGTCCTTGAGAAGCAGAAATCGTACAAGTGAACCTATGCGTCTTGCTTTCTGTTCACTCCAAAAATACGAAGCCCATATTTTCTATGATAATTATTATCAATCATTCTGTCTGTCAGTCAATTAAGTAATAAGTATTATCAATCAATGATTCAGTCTGTCAGACAATTAACTAATAATTATTATCAATTACTCAGCTTCTCAGTCAATTAACTAATTCTTATTATCAATCATTTTGTCTGTCAATTAATTGTCACTCAATCGCACCATCTAATCCGCCCATTACTTCTTAATCCACTATTGACTCTGCCAATCCAGCTTGAATCCATCAGCCAGTCAATCAGATCAAGTGCAGCGTTTTCATCTGTACCTTGGTTGATTTTTTTCTGCAGCATCCAAGCGACAATTTTTACCCGATTTCAGCAGAGACAGATCTAGGTACCCATAACTGTGCTCTGTTTGTACTATATTATTTCTTTTGTTTTCAGTATATGTGGTGCGCTACATAGCAAAATTGCTTCTTTTATTCAAAGACTGTACAATCATGGAATGTAACTAAAAGGTCCACAATCTGCACTGTACAATCATGAAATGTAACTAAAAGGTCCACAATATTTTACAATGTACAATCATGGAATGTAACTAAAAGGTCCACAATCTGCACTGTACAATCATGAAATGTAACTAAAAGGTCCACAATATTTTACACTGTACAATCATGGAATGTAACTAAAAGGTCCACAATCTACACTGTACAATCATGGAATGTAACTAAAAGGTCCACAATCTGCACTGTACAATCATGAAATGTAACTAAAAGGTCCACAATCTGCACTGTACAATCATGAAATGTAACTAAAAGGTCCACAATATTTTACAATGTACAATCATGGAATGTAACTAAAAGGTCCACAATCTGCACTGTACAATCATGAAATGTAACTAAAAGGTCCACAATATTTTACACTGTACAATCATGGAATGTAACTAAAAGGTCCACAATCTACACTGTACAATCATGGAATGTAACTAAAAGGTCCACAATCTACACTGTACAATCATGGAATGTAACTAAAAGGTCCACAATCTACACACAGTACAATCATGGAATGTAACTTAAAGGTCCACAATCCAGAAATATGTGAGTACGTACAGGCGTGTTATAACTAATGTGAGGTAACACAGAACAAGCAACTGATCAAACTTGAGCCGTTATATTCAGGACACGAAATAATTCTGTGGGCTGTCTTCTGGAACCGAATGAACATATGCATGATTTTCAGATAAATAATTCTGTGGGCTGTCGTCTGGAACCGAGTGAGCAAATGCATGATTTTCAGATAAATAATTCTGTGGGCTGTCGTCTGGAACCGAGTGAACAAATGCATGATTTTCAGATACATAATTCAGAGTAAATAATACTATTGCTATTGTAGTGCGATTTGTGAAGACAAAAAGCTTAAAATGTGATACCCATGTTATACAAACCACAATTGACTAGGACTAATATAATGACCCACACAATCTGATAACACAGAGCATAGTATAAACAACATACAACGATCATCGAAAGCAAAGATAAAATATCTATCTATCTATCTATTATCTATCTATTATCTATCTATTATCTATCTATCTATCTATCTATCTATCTATCTATCTATCTACCTACCTACCTACCTACCTACCTATCTGTTTTTCTTTCACCTCATATTCATTCACAGCAAGACATGTCTTGGTATATCAGGAAAGTTTCACAATGTGTGCCCTACTTTATTACAGGTGTAACATATTTTTATCATGCCTGTCTTTTCGTTCTTTCTTTCAGTCTTCCCTTCATTCAGTCTAATTTTATTAGCACTTTCATTCACCTCAACATTCTATTCTGGTTTCTTCCTCTGTTCATAACTTACCATAGTTTTTCAAACCTATGCTCACACACTAACTGATGTGCCTCATCATATGCTTGCATAGCATTAGCAATACCATTCAGGATAGTTAATCTCCTCTCCACAAGGAATGTCACCAAGTTTGATTGGTAACTCTCCATCACACATTTGCTTAGCAATTCTCCTCATATTCTTTCAAACCATGAGAGTCTCAAGCGTTCCATCCACAGGTCCAACAAAGCATCCAACCTCGAATGACATTCGGTATGCAATTAATTTTTCTTCTTTTGAGTTTCTCTGAATAATCATCTGTAATGCTTACTTGTGACTTTATACAGACAATGCAAACTTTCTTTCAATGCTTCATAGTTGTCAGCCTTTTCTTATGGAAATGCATGAGAACATTCTAACGATTCGTCATGCAAATGACTAGACAAATTCAAAGCCTTATTTAATATTGGTATCTAATGTACTTCTGCAAGACACGCAAATTGTTTCAAAACGTGTCAAGGTACTTCAGCTTTGTTTGTGAGCGGTTGCAGAGAAATTTGAATAATGCACCTGTCATGGCCATCGGAGTAAAATTTAACTAAGTTGCTCGCATGTAGTGTGTTAACACTTGACATTGTTTTGATATGCTGTATTTATTATGCCGTGGGGATGTATCAGCTTATAGATACTGTTGCAGGAAATTGTAAGTTGAGACTGGACTGTAAGAAAAAATGGAGTTTTAAAGTGATAAACTGGGAGATTAGCGTTTGTTCTCTATTTATATTTTGCAGAAACAAGTAGCCTTTCTGTTTTCATTTCAACATTTGATTTGAACTTCCTGGTTTACTGTTTGTAAATCACTACGACTGACCTGGTAACGGCGGGAAGCAGCATGTAAGTTTAATGAATACACTACAATCCATTGATATATGGTGGAAAGTTATGCTGACTATCTCAGCAAATTCTGGTTAGAGAAGTTATTGGAAATTGCTACAATTGCTATTCTGCTTGAGGGAACGAAATTCAGTGAAGACATCCAATGTTAACCTCAAGAGAATAACAGCGAATTAGTTTTTTTTTTCAATGTGCAGTGAGTTATATTAGAACAGCTGACAATAAATTTGTTGTAAAAGAACGTGGAAGAACTCTTGAAACAGCAGTTAAACAAGGTTTTGTAAAACTATTATCGCTTATCTCTAATAACTCCAATTGTGTTCTCTAATAAGACTATCCTATGATTTGTATTGACACTAATGTTGAATTGTATTTTAGTACATAAGATTGTTTAAACATAGAAATTATTTGAACATGGCTTCATGGAAATATCGATGCCAAGTAATCTATTTCATTGTATTTGTCATATGTATATTTGAGTGTTGATTTAATAAATTTATTGACCTTCTTACGCATATTGATAACTTTATGTTGGAAAGAAATTGATGGATGGGGACTCACTAAAAATAGATTAAAGAAGGACTTGTCTTCTCCTTTAGTAAGAAGTTTCCACCTATGGAAAGATTGTGTGACGGTAAATGTCTTAATATTGTAGAAGAGAGAAAATGTTTACAGTGCCCACATATCTGCCAAGAGAGAGAGAGAGAGAGAGAGAGAGAGAGAGAGAGAGAGAGAGAGAGAGAGAGATGAGTGGTTTCTGTTGGAGAATTATTAATAAAATAAAGTAAGATTCTCATCACTTGTAATTAATTATGAATGACTAATTAATTTTAATCATAATCATTAACTAGAGGCATTGGAATGATAGACATATATTAAAACCTTATGTTGGAGTAATAATGAGTGGATATGGGCTCGTTACATATAAGTAAAAGACGGATTTTTATTACTGTTTTAGTAAGAAGTTTCCACCTAAATAAACATTATGCGACAGTAAAACCTTCTATCTTATTATTGTGTAAAGAGTATAGTTTTACGACATCCTTATAATCAGCCAAGTGAGAGACATATTGGTCTTGTGGGATAATTATTAATAACTACAATTCTGGATCAATTGCAAGATAAAAATGTAAAGTATGTCCTTAAGGGACATGTTCGATGTATTTTACACGTTCTTCTGCCTTCTAATTTATGGCTTCTAGTTCAGTTACTGTTGTTCTAACTTCATGTCAAGGAACATTTCTGGCTTCTAGTTCAGTTACTATTGTTCTAACTTCATGTCAAGGAAAATTTCTGGCTTTTAGTTCAGTTAATTTTGTTCTAATTTCAGGTCAAGGAAGATTTTGGCTTCTATATCAGTTACTTTTATCTTAACTGCAGGTCAAGGAAGATTTCTGGCTTCTATATCAGTTACTTTTGTCTTAACTGCAGGTCAAAGAAGATTTCTGGCTTCTATATTATTTACTATTGTTCGAACATCAGACCAAGGAAGATTTCCGGTAGAACAGATTCATCCAGTGTAACTAAATGTGCTTGAACTATTCTGAGTGGCGGTTCGCTAGTGATGTGTGAAGAGCCGGACAGGGATCAAGCGTCGAGGCTAGCATTTTATTGAATATGTGTTGTAAAGGTTTGAGAAGCATGGCTGCAGACTTCACTTCAGGCACCCATTCCATAAAGTAAATACTAAACAGTATATGACAAGATGTGTCAAGTACTATTTGCAAAGCAAGCTGCGCAAAATGGAACAGAAAAAAATTATCGAGATAAATTTACAAGCAGAAAAACAAGATTACACAAACTTGCAAGAGTTGATTATTAATATCTTATTCTTTTACATTAAATTTATTTGTTTAATTCCTTTTTGAATTATTGTGTTGTATTTTGTATTGTAATATTATATTGTATTGACTAATAAAATATTCTGTATTGTCTTGCATGTCACAGTAATTGTAGAGGGGGGGGGGGCAGCAGACCATACTTATTACATCATGATTAATTCTAGACGGTTGCTAAAATAATTAATTAAGTTGCTACTTGCAACGGTGTTTGTCGGTGCGTAATGGTGTCAAGTGTAACTGCATGAATACAAACCACCGCAAACATTATACGACACTTCATCTGTCAATTTGATGAATTTTACTAACCAACAGCAATGTACATACACACTACACGTAGACTGCAATCACCCATTTTACTGATAAACTGAAAAATTCTTATTAACAATGATTACCCTGGGTAAACTGAATTTTGTTTTATTAACAATGAGTACTCTGGGTATACAGTGTTTAATTAAATATAAAATCTTAAGAAATGTAAATATGAATATTTCTACCGACACAACCAGTTACAAATTTTACACATTCGCTGTTAGAATAAAATTACAATAGCACAGTTGTTTAAAAATAAAATCTCCATTTAAAGCAATATCAGTTAGAATGTCAGATAAAACCATACCTCCACATGGAGTGAATATAAGCAGGTTTGTAGTATGAATGATGGAACTATAGAAATCACAAAGAGACCATAGATTTAAAGTTCCATTATAGGTTCTGTTCTGACCTTGCATATGGTAACAAAACGCCGTTCATAATAGCACGATTTGTTTTCTTAAAAGACCAAGTGAAATGGAATATAGGTCAAACATAGTTTGTGAACGAGATTTGCCCCATTACTAAGATACAAATCCCCAAGTCCTTGGGGTAAAAACAAGCAGAAGTGACGTCAGGCAGAGGGTCAAATGGCCGCCAATGTAATTTTCTCTGGTACACCTACGACTTTGATGCAATTCGTGCTGACGACAGCGAAAGTTGAACTGTTAGTAGTTTGCATACCATTTCTAATGATGTTGGAGATAGCGAGGAAACGATGACTGACGATAAGTTATTTTTCTGATAATATATAGTAACCACACTACATTCTTATCTGTGGCTGACTGTTGTATGATGGGGAATTTTCCCATATATTTTATATAAATTTTCATTGTTGCATTTAAATATTGAACATTATTGTAATTTGAATGACAGTGTGGTATTACGTCATGTTGGTTTAGAAGTGAGGTCCTGAACGAATGAGTGTGCATGATGGTAGATTTATTGACCGGTGTTTAATGTTTGTGGCAGATAGGTGATCAAGTGTTTATTGTTTAAGTTGCGTGATCAATGGCCAATAAGCTAGCTAGGATTATTTTGCGACGCGTGTGTGTGTTTGGTATACAATGGGAAGCGTTGCTACCAGCTGGTAATATCTCCGGTTGCAGTTCCTTGAAGTCTGGGTCGGGGGAAATCCTCTCCTTGACGAATGCATTTTTTTGCTTTGTACCTTTCGATCAATTTTTTCCACACAGTGTCGCAATTTAGTAATTCCATGTTTCCTGAATTTTAAGGATGAGATTGATTAAGATTAATGAAACTGTTAAAGTAAATAAATTCATAATTATTCCCTTTTGAAATAATCGTCAAACGTTTGAAGACAAAATAAAATATTAGCAAAAGTGTATTGCACAAATGAGTTATAATTAAGGACCAAAAATGTTAAATATTTCAGTTTCATATAGTGTAAAATGTGCAAAATGAAATGCCCTACTAACGAAATTTGTGAAAAGTGAATACAATGCAATTTAAAGTTATTTTGTCACTTTTTTCCTTTCATAGCAGATATAATAACATTTATTAAGACATGAATAATATATAAAAATAAAGTAAATATCCTGATGTATGTTCTTTAAAAGACACCTATGTCCATTGTTAACCATAGAGAAAACAATTCTCCACTTTCGGTCGGTTATCACAAGTATACAGTGTCCCTGAAAGATACTTACCAAATTATTCTCTATGTAAGAGTTACCAAAATATTCTGTACGTAAGAATTATCAAATTATTCTCTAAGTAAGATTTACCAAATTATTCTCTGAGGAACTAAGAATTATCAAACTATTCACTATGTAAGAGTTATCAAATTATTCTCTATGTAAGAATGATCAAATTATTCTCTATGAAGAGTTATCAAATTATTCTCTATGAAGAGTTATCAAAATACTCTCTATATAAGTGTTATCAAATTATTCTCTATGTAAGAGTTATCAAATTATTCTCTATATAAGAATTATCAAATTATTCTCTATGTAAGAATTATCAAATTATTCTCTATGAAGAGTTATCAAAATACTCTCTATATAAGTGTTATCAAATTATTCTCTATGTAAGAGTTATCAAATTATTCTCTATGTAAGAGTTATCAAATTATTCTCTATACAAGAGTTATCAAATTATTCTTTACATAAGTGTATTCAAAGTATACTCTATAAAAGAGTTATCAAATTATTCTTTACGTATGCAAACACATTCCAAACGCACCGAAAGGAGAAAATTCTGTGCAAATAATGATTATATAGTTAATCTACCTTCTCTTCAATGAGATCTTATTTATAGATTCGTAATCCGATGTGTAAAGACGACCATAAGATAAAGAATGTAACATAAGATGTTTATATATTACACACATTAGCAAACTATGTCTTGGAAAGTTTAAAGGTAGCAGACGTACCAACTATAATCAAGCCGTAACGGGCTCGTGTGAGTGCAACATTGATCTGGTTTCTGTCTGTGATGAAGCCAAGATTCTTGCGACACCATCCAATTTTGGGGCTTGGCTCTATCTTGCAGGACGGAAGCGAACGAACTGTACTGAAGATCACGTAATCCCATTCACCACCTTTGCAATAGAAATTGCTTGCAGTTGAGCTTTGTACTGATATTTTGTATTTATCAATGTTAATATATATTTTTAATACGAAGATGTTTTGGAAATTTACAATTGCATTTAATTTTTACAAACTGAAATGAAAAATGATGACGAGCCATATAATCCTGTGACAACACGAGCAGTTGTGTAGCCGATCTTAGTTTTGGTTACGGTATATTCAGATATTAGGCCTAGAAAACAAGTGAGCACCTTTCTTCCTTTGCTGTACCTATTTTAATTTTCGTAACAATTAACCAACGTTTAGCATATTAAAATCTAAATGAATACTTTTCTGACAACAGTACAAAATAATTAAAAAATAATATAAGTTATAAAAACGAAATGAACACATTTGTCCATTTGTGTACCTTGGCTAGAAACGACTGTTGTGACACTGATTTTGCCCTTATCGTAAGGAGACAAGGTGTCATCACTGCGATCTTCACAAAGCGCATGGAGCTTTTTTTCAAGAAGATTGCGCTGCGCGTTGTATTGCGTCATAACTTTCATACTTGTTGGGTCAACTTTGAACTCGCTTTTTAAATACTTGAAAATTTCGACCTGTAAAGTAAAAGACAAGTGAATGATAATATTTTTAAATTGAATTTTTAAAATCATGGATGTTCAGATGATTTTAATGATAAAATAAGAATAATACATTTAAATTATAAAAATGCATATATTAATAAACAATAGCACATTTTTTTTTAAAATAGCGAACGTCCTTAACCAACACAGATTCATCGAACACAATACAACATAATCTCTATAGATCTACAAAAGATCTCCCTGTACAATACAACATAATCTCTATAGATCTACAAAAGATCTCCCTGTACAATACAACATAATCTCTATAGATCTACAAAAGATCTCCCTGTAATATACAACATAATCTCCACAGAACTACAAAAGATCTCCCTGTATAATACAACATAATCTCCACAGAACTACAAAAGATCTCCCTGTATAATACAACATAATCTCCACAGAACTACAAAAGATCTCCCTGTACATCCATCAAATCATTGACACAACAAGCTAGGTTTGACTGAACTGGAAAAGTAACGAACTAGATCTTAATAAGGAACATGCTCGGCTAGATTTTGAGTGCTCTGGAAAAGTAACGGACTAGAACTAACTAAGTTACAAGAACTATTAGATTTGGACTTCAGTTGATTATTAATGAAATAGATCTAATTAAGGAACAAGTACCGCTAAATGTTTGCCTTTAAGGATAATTAACAAACTTGATTTAACTAAAGAACTAGCACCGTTACTTTTTGACTTCATCGGATAAATTAACACAAAGATTTAAATGAAGAACAAGTACATAATTAAACAAACATTGAGGACAAAATACGTAAATATCTTAAGCAAACTTAATGTGCAGCAAGACGGCTTAATGATCCCCAGAAAAAAAACATAAAGACACGCCAAATCAGAGTGATATAAAAATCTCAGAAATATATCAAGAAAAAGCTAAGGAAACAGCAACTGAAAGTCAAGTGCAATTGTTCTGGATGAAGTGTGAACGGATGACAGATATACTAGATACCAAAACTCTCGTCACAATGGAAGTGATAGTAAGGGAATAAAATAAAGAGATATTCAAAGAATAAAAGACAAAGGATAGTGAACGAGATACAACAAGTCTGATTGCGAAATATATAAATAACGTGGGTTATTAAAGACTGCCCATCCACATCTGTCAACCATTAATCGATTAATCTCCTTAAGAAAATCAAATGCTGAATTCTTGTGAAAGAAAGGGCTAGGCCAGATAGAAGAGCAGCAATACACTATTTCGCAAAAGTCTAAAATTTCTACATTTGTCAGTACTTAAGTCAAAATCAGTACATGCTTTCACTAATAGTAATAATCTCCAATTCAAATATCAATGACTCAAATCAATACAAAACAAATCGCTGACATTCTAGTTCAATGTAGAATCTTTCATGGTGATTAGGATATTGAGACGCCAACACCACTTAGTTAATGATTATGAGAATCTTAATTTTATGTTATTAATAATTCTCCAGCAGACACCACTTGTTTCTCTCACTTGGCGGATATACAGATGCTGTAAACGTTTTCTCTCTTCCACAACATTAAGACTTCATTTACCGTCACACACTATTCCGTAGGTGGAAACTTCTTACTAAAGGAGAAGACAAATCCGTCTTTAATCTATATTTAGTGAGCCACCAACAAAATAACTGGATTTAGAAACCACTCAATCAGTGGCGGCTCCAGAATTTCTAAATAGGAGGGCTGGTGGCGATACATTCTTCAGGGGAATCTAAGAGCCATGAAACGAAATATCAGAAAAAATGTGCATTGAGAGGCAGTAACTGAAATAACATTCAAATATAACTGGACTTCAACTAAAAATAAATAGCATAATTCCCGAACGAAAGACTGTCATGTATCAAACTATCACAGTCAAATCCAGAGGCAGATGTGAGTATGAACAGAATTCATGCCAGTCATAATGAAAGCATTATAGAACATAATATTGACTAGAATGCTACTTGAATAAAATCACAGAGAACCACATAGTTGCCCCATTGCTTAAGACAGAGTTTCAATATTCTCTTCAAATCTCGGATCTCTTAGAATTCTTCTGCGATTCCGACACCCACACTAACAAACAAGTAATTAATCGATGTCACTTCCCTGAAGTTATGAGAAAAGTCAACAATAATAATTAAAATATATATCATATTAGTAAATACATGCCACTTTTTCTGCTTCCTTTCTGTTGGACTTTGACCTTTCATTGCCTTCGGTTGAAGACACAGTCAGGGTTTCTTCCTCCCCTCTCACGTCCACGAGGATGTGGGGGATCATGGGGGGGATCATGTGGGGGATCGTCAAATAAGGTAGTGGATCTCTGGGCCAGAATGACAGATTATCTTCCCTCTTTTCTCTCTTGATTCCTGTAATTAGTTTCCCGTCATAAAACATTTCGGACGGGAACTGGCAGATTTCGGGGTGCTGAAGATAAATAAAAGAGATTGCGATACATAAGTTATTACACGAGTTCAACACTGCTGGCAAAATACGCATACAACACAATTGACACTTAGACTATAAAGAATCTAAGCGATGTGGGTCCAGAAGTATTGGTAAACATGCAATTTCATATTTTAAAAAATATTCTTAAAGTTAACAATTATCGCGGCTTAAAACGGATGAGTTGTCTGTAAATACTATTTCTTACCATTCTATACTGAGTGCTCCGAACGAATACAGTATTACTATTCCCTACAGATTGCTTCGAGAAATTTACAGACCTTATTATTTTTACCCAGTCTCAAAACAAATACAGTACTTACCATTCTATACTGGGTGTTCAGAAAACCACGCATGTTTGGAGGTAAACTGTTATACAGTCGTTCAAACAAGGACTGGTCCAGGCCGAGCTCTGCCGCGGGCTGACTTTTTATGATTGGTCGGAGTTGTTTGTGATCACCAATGAGTACGACCTGTTTGGCCTTGGTGGCGATGATTGGTGTCAAAGTGTGCGGTTCGGGTGACATGGCGCACTCATCTATGATGAGCTAAAATAGTAAAACAATGATTCAATAACGATATTTTTTGGTATCAGTCATCCATTAACAACATTTGTTGAGCGCGTGAATACAGTTAAGGAAGGCTTACGTTTTGCGCAACCACTCTACACTCACTCACTATATATACACACGCACAAAACACACACACACACACACACACACACACACACACACACACACACACATCAGATAGTTTCTCCTTCAATTAATATTTTAGCCAATCTTTAAAATGAACATAATAAATGTAATGAAATTAGAACCACACACATTCACAAACACACACACACACACATGCGCGCACACAACACGCGCACACACAACACAACACCACACACACACCTGGAAGACATGGCCTTTTGTTCCTTTAATTAATCTGCTGCTGCCACCGACTGCACAGGTCGTGAGAATGACGTCATAGTGACTGATTTCTTCCACGCTGGCGTCATAGAGAAGTCTTTGGTAGTCTTTAATTTGCTTGCTAGTCACTTGCTCTGGCGCGTCACGCCAATTGTTAAAAAGCTTTTCAAAGTCAGAAATCTCTTTTGCAAATTTCTTGCCACTCTCTCGGATTACGTGATGGAGTGTTACGTCCTGTTATGCGTCAAATAATTTTTAAAAAAAACACCATGAAAGTCTTTAAACAATACACACAATAAACTATACATTGACTGTCAAACGTACTCACAGAGATAGATGGACAGGAAGTAGATAGACAGGCAGACAGATAACTAGCTAGATATAGATGGAAGGGAGGGAGTTAAGGTGGAGGGATATGAAGACTGAGCTGAGGAAAGCTCGTGATAAATAAATAAAGAATCGTAAGGATCCCAAATTTAATTTCAAACCGATACCATAATATAAAATATTTCGTAATCATTTGTGAATATTTTGAGAAATTACAAGGTTGTGATTTGAATATTTCATTGTGTTTTGCATAATTTATTCATTAACATTGTTGGCACAGGTCAATTCGGGTATTCGCTATTCTTTTTATAGCACACTATAGATTCAATCTGAAACAGTTTGCTAGGACAGTGGAGAAAGGATACTGATTACCTTTAAAATTCGGTCACTCCTCAAATCTCGCATACTGCGAGAAAATTTGAGGTTGCCTCGTGGAAGTGGATAATCCTTCGATTCAATAGATGACCCGTACATTCGTAAGATTTTGGGGCAATCTTTACCGAGACGTTTCTTCAAGAGTCCTAAGAAATTTTATTCAAACATTTCACTACTGAATAAATATTAATATTATTAAAATATATTTGAAAACATCATTTAGAATGCACACAAAGAGTGAACATAGTGCGATCAATTACAAAATAATTAAAATGTCAATAAATAAAATACTTTTAACGTTCTAAGTAAAGATTTTACGTGACTAAAGATTTTAGAAATGTTTTCCACTGAAAATTTCACATCACGTTTTAACTACATGTAAACATTTTTAGTAAACTTTTCAACTCTCTTCTGGGAAAAGACTGCATAATACTACGTAACATTTTTGCTTTTACTGTTTGCAAGAAGCTTAACAAACTAACTGCCCACAAGGTCCACACATTTGTTGGAAGGTCCACAAAATAGCACGACTTTCCTCCCCTTGCCTTCACTCTCCAGCTTTCGGTTGATCTTGTTGAACAGGTACACGAGTTTGATACCCGTGTAGGTCTTACCCGTACCTATAGAGAAAAATGCTTTATTATTTGTTAAAATTTATACATGTACTGATGATACGGCACTTTCTATTACTAATACTACCTTATCATTTATAGAAGTACTACTAGAAGTACTCGTGAAGATAGTCCTGATGTTAATGGTGATGATAACGATAACTTGAAGAGTGTCTTTCGTTAAATATTGTGACACATACATTCTTTGTTGTTATTGAGGCAGCATAGTTGTCATTGGGCAGTCAAAATTATCACTTTGCTGTCCACTAGTTATCAGTACGAAAAATTAGTAGGTGGCATCCAGGCTATGCCCATCAAAATGGAAACATATTTCAAATTGTTTCTCAGTGGCGTCATTTTGTTGAGCCTGATTACACTTGGTAATACCCAATGCCTTTAAAAAGTACTTTCCCGACCGGACCAGGAACACTCTGATATATGTCTTGCTCAGAGGACAGCTAGAAAACTTAATAAGCAGATGTACTCAGTGCGTGTATACTCAAGAGGGAGAGAGTACATACACAAAGTATACTTTTGTTAAACTGGATTATTAATAGACGTGTATTTATTTAGTCTAAAATGGCCATATTCAAGCCGCTAAAAGTGATTTCACTTTTCAACTACAATATCCTAATAAAGTGTTTACTGGCGTAGCAATAAATTACTTTACAACAGGGAATATAGATGTTTTACTAGATTAACAATAAATTGCGTTTTACTTTACAACAGGGAATATAGATGTTTTACTAGCTTAGCAATAAATTGAATTTTACTTTAGAGCAGGAAGTATAGATGTATTTACTATCTTAGCATTAAAGTGCATTTTACTTTACAAAACAGAGATAGGTGCGTTTAGCAGCCTAGAAATAAAGTAACAGAGAGTATGTACGTTAGTTATTTCTATATTTCTAAAGGCACCTACTCTCTGTTACTTTATTTCTAGGCTAACAGAGAGTAGGTGCCTTTAGTGGCCTAGAAATAAAGTAACAGAGAGTAGGTGCCTTTAGTGGCCTAGAAATAAAGTAACAGAGAGTAGGTGCGTTTAGTGGCCTAGAAATAAAGTAACAGAGAGTAGGTGTTTTTGTGGCCTAGAAATAAAGTAACAAGGAGTGTAGGTGTCACTGTGCTGGAGTGCACGTGTTGCACTGCAATGGCAATGTTAAAAGAGGGCTGTAGTGATTCACAACGTTTGGAAATACAGATCTATTAGCACGGAGACCGATCGCGTATACTTTCCTACTGTTTCCCGAACGTCGCCACCTGTCAACAACAACAAAAGTCAACATAACGCAGTGTTACATAAGAGTACATAAGCACTTGCTGTTATAGGCTTGTGTTCACTGGTAAAAACATGTAATCTGAAAAACTATGGCAATACGTATGCGTATATTTTCTACTTTTGAACGGTAGTGGTATCATCCGGCAATAGGCATACTTCACACCTTTCTTACCAAAAGTTAATCATATTTTTAATGTTTGCCCTTGTTTTGTAAACATGCAATTCAATGCAACCTATCTGCTGCCAATATATGCAAGAAACCTTGGAGTCTGATGGGGTGATAAATTTGTCTTTACGTAATGTGGACATATTAATTATTCTGTAATATTTAATTTTGCCTAATTAAATGTTGATCTACAAAAGCAACATAGGACTAGCACAAAATTATATCTCATAAGAAAATAGCGAAAGCTAGAAATATTTTACATAGATATCGCTATATTTACTAATTATTCTATGCGCAACCCTCTATACGTGCACAGAAAACAGGTGTTCAAACTTTTGAAACTTTATATATATTTGTGTGTGTGCATGCATATAAGTGTTTTTAAAAGTAATAGCTAGGATTTTTTGAAGATTAGGATTTTGTCATGAAGAGAAAGATGTGAGGGGTTGCAGACACATCGTTCACTTCTAAATATTCTTCTGTGTTCCTCCCGCACCTGGTGGCCCTTGAATGAGGGAAAAGTTGTGCTTCATAGCTTTCTGGATGGCCTCATTCTGCGAATTGTCATTTTCTGGAAGTCCAGTAGCAGGATCGTAGTTATCCTTAGTCCTGTAGAGCAGGTGTTGATCTATCTCATGGTAGATGTCTTGACTTCCAAGATTCAGATGATCACTGGCTGCAGTAGAGTTGGAATATTAAAACGAAAAATTATTATAAGAAATACATAGATTAATTCTTTGTGCAATGTTGATGAAAACAACAGCAATAAAATAATACATTATTTAAAAAGTTTTGTTCTAAACAGAACTTGATTCATTAATTCATCAATTGAAAAATAGGAGCAAACCTCAATAAGTCAGTTTTGTAATTCTTAGGAAAAATAAAATGAAGGATATTTTTATTATTTCATCTTGAAATAAATTAGGAATACTCAGGTCAAAAGGTACTTGTGATGTCTACGCCACGCTAGTTATGATTATTATTGTTAATTAATCACCCAGAACTAATTACAAGAGATGAGAATATTAATCTAATAATTCTCCAGCAGACACCGCTCGTCTCTCTCACTTGGTGGTAAGCGTTTCTTCCACAACAGTAAAGACAAACATTTACCGTAACACAATATTTCCGAAGGTGGAAAACTTCTTATCAAAGGAAAAGATAAATCCGTCTTTTAATCTATATTTAGCAAGCCCCCATCCACACACATTCTTCGCCAACATATGATAATCAGTATGTGTAAGACGGAGAATAAATTTAACAATATATTTATTAAATCAACAATCAAATGTATAACATATGAATAAAATCAAAAGAGTGTTGACATTTACATCACTTCACAACAATGTTCAATTAACATTGGACAATCATTCAGTTTATCTAAGCATAGACAATAGCAATCAGTTAACCTAATATATAATCGAGTTCATGGATTCATCACAGAAATGAGAGTAGAGTTTCAGAGAAATAAATTAAAGTCAATGCACATAATCTTTTCAAAGAGGGCAGCTGTAACTGGGACGTATTTCACAATCATTTGGTTTGCAAGAAGTCACTGCCTTTCATATTTAGGTGAGGCCCCACATATCTCATCTAGAGGTACATTTCACAAATGTTCCAGAATCTTTGATATGCTCTCCAAACACACCACATAGAATCATCCTGAATTCACATGTGCTATCAAACACATCATGTGTAATGTTGAATTTCCATGTGCATTTACTCAACACACCATGAAGAACATTCAAGATAATCTTCATGATTCTAGAGAGCAAACTCAAGCCACAAATTTCTGCTATATTGGCTCTTGAACAGAATTCACAGGAATCAGCTTACAGCAACACGTTCTACTGAAAAGTTTATGACAATGCTGGATTCACACACCAATGTAATCTAGAAAAGCACGGTAGTCACTGTGACAAAAGTAAAACAAAAAAGACCTGGTCCTCTGCAAAAGTTAAATTAAGGCAGCACTAAATTTCAGGCATATTTCATCTCTAAGCTCCTTTCTCTTTTAAAAAAACCATTTTCAACTTACAAATCCTGCAACAATATCATGAGTCTGATACACACTGCATAAAATCACAGCACTGATCAAAATTCACAAGTATAATGTACAGCACAATAAGATTAGTTCATTACATAAAGCATTCTCTAATTCAAATCATAGATCATAGCAAACATGTACGAAATATTTCTAAGTCCATTCTTTCCTTACTAGTCAGTTAACTTACCAAAAGCTACAAATCGCCTTTATGATTGGACTAGTTTACTTGCTTATTTCCTTGGATTCCTCATGGAACAAAGGTCCTCAACAACAGTTTTCCAGCATACTCGATTCTGGGCAGCCTTTTTCAGTTCACCCCCCCTGAGGGGTTGCAGCTCTTCATTTCCTCTTCACAGGATCGTTTCCAGGTAGCTTAGAGCAGTGGTCCCCAACCCCCGGTCCGCGGACCAAATGGTACAGGCCCCCCCCCCAATTTTATTTTTACTCTAGTGTATTTCTTTCGGGTTTGTGCGACTTTCCATGGACGAGATTGAGTCTGAGCATTCATTCTCCCAGTTGGTGCACGATCATCTGTCTTTGCTTTTAAAGAATTCGAGCTCTACTTCCCAACCACACCAACACACTTCGCTTCGGACCACCGACGAACGCACTCCATCCATTGGACCGCCGGGAGGAGAGTCATGTCAAAGCGCCACACCAGACAAACCAGCACTAAGACTCAGCCCTTTTCAGGGCTGGCAAAAATGCCACTACTGCCCACTCCACCAAGTGACATTTTACGCGATTCTGAGTCAGTCACAGAAGATGCGGACGGCCCTTTCTGTTTCACAAACGAGCGCATAGCCCAGCTGAGACAGATACGGCAAAAGAGGCTTGAAGAGGTGCAAACATTAAGAAGTACAAAGGAGAAGACTGGACAAAATACTGCTGTGAAATCAGCAAACCAACCGAAAATGGGGGCATACGAAAAGTTACCCCCTTCACCTTCACACTAGAAACTAAAAACGTTGAACTAAAAAATGCGTTCACTAATATGCTGTTGACCCTCTTCCACACAAAAACAGAAAATGAACTTACACTAGACAACAAGCCATCTTAACCGCAATTGGTCTCCATAAGATTTTAAACAAGCACTTGACAAGACAACCCGAAAAAAAAACTACATCAACAGACTGTGAAACACAGACAGACATCTTCTGGAAAATAACGCCGACAACAAAAACACGCTCTTCACAAACGGAAAAGGAGGAAACAACGCGAAAACCCACACAGGAAGACGGCACAACTCAAACAGTCAAAGGAAAAAGCCACGTTTCCACCTAAACTCTACAAGCCACTACAAGAGAAAGTGGAATAAACACCAACATCATCTGGAAAATTCCACCTACGGCCAAAGTGAATTCAACTCAAACAGCAAAACAAGAAATCAGCCAGGCATTCTCGCAAACTCCAAAAACCCACAACAGATAATAAGGAAACTCAGACTACAAGCTCTATCAGCAAAGAAAAAGAAATTAAAACAACTACCACCGAAAATAAGAAGAAACGCCAAAAAATCTCCAGCACACAAACGGTACATATCAAGACGCAAGAAAGAAAAATACAAACAGAAAAAGAAGTGAAGACAACTGACGCAAAGACCGAAACAGAAGTCGACAACGCTCCAACTACACCATAAGAAACAACAACAACGACTAAACCAACTGCCCCCAATCCACAGCCAGAGTCACCACCAGGGACTGCAACAAAGACAACCACAACAGACACACGAGGAAACACTACAGAACGGAGCCCCAAATGGGGCCCGCCACAACACATCAGACGACAACAACAGAATCCACAACAACAACGGCAGCGCTGCGACAACAACCACCGCCGACAACAACAACGGTGGCAGCACAGAGAGCAACATCACATGCAGTGGGGATATTATAACCACCCCATTGCGGATCTAATTCAACTAATGCTTGCCGCCAACACCCACCTACATACAGTCCAACGGCTACCGGGGACATCAACAACAACAGTGCCAACGACAACAACAACACCACTGGTGAACATTACAGGGTGGGGAGTGAACATCCTGGGCGCACATACACACTAAGTACAGACGATGTGGTATTATCCTGGGCTCTGTAAACCCCCTCACCTGCCAATACAACAACGGCCACCACAGCACTTAAATCCGTATTGCCATTTCCGAATCCTATTTGTGTGAAGCGGGGTTTTCTGCAGTGACAGCAACCAAAACAAAACAACGGATGGACATAAGCAACTCACTTCGGGTGTAATTGTCTCCTATTACCCCCAGATGGAACCGTCTCGTTGCAAAGAAACAAGCTCAGGGTTCTCTCTGATTTAGTGTTCTAGTGAGTTAAAATGTTAAATCACTTTATATTCATTTTTGATGTAAATGTATTTTAATTTGAAGGCACGTTTAAATACAATTAAATTAAAATTATTAAATCAAAACAATCTAAAATATAAACAATCAACGTCCCCCCACATCATCGGGCCGCGGTAAAATTATCAAGCGTTGACCGGTCCGCGGCGATGAAAAGGTTGGAGACCACTGGCTTAGAGTGACCGACCTGTCTCT
Organism: Sinotaia quadrata; assembly: GCA_028829895.1. Classification (NCBI taxonomy): domain Eukaryota; kingdom Metazoa; phylum Mollusca; class Gastropoda; order Architaenioglossa; family Viviparidae; genus Sinotaia; species Sinotaia quadrata. The sequence goes on from CM054178.1 coordinate 107,558,869, forward strand.
TTCCCTGGGGGTTCCACTGCAAAGCCTGCCAGGTGATGTCCTGTGGGGGGTTCTGCAGGGTATGTCCTATCCATCGCCATTTCTGCCTGGCAATCTGCTGGTCTATGGGATCTTGGTTTGTCCACTGCCACAAATCAGTGTTTGTCTAACCACCTGATCTTCAGTATGTTGCAAAGGCAGCCATTGACAAATACTTGGAGCTTATTGGTTAGGGTGTTGGTGACTCTTTAGTCTCTGAGCCATGATGAAAATTCGTAGTTTGTTGCGGACATACAGGGATGTTGACCTCCAGACTGGCCTCAGGGTAATAAAGGTATGTAGCTTTCCCAATTCTGGCTTTGATGTCCTCATCAGAACCACCTGTTGCTGATACAATATGTATGACCGGACTAGGGTTATGTTCAATTTAAAATGAATAGAATAGAGTATTTCTTCAACAAAAAACGTCCATTCCATTCCCATTGGATGAATTTGTTATGAACACGTGTGAGACTATTATTCAGAAAAATACTCATCCAGGTGGAATTGGTGTGGATTCCATTAGCAATTTCTAGTCTATCCTCTGCCTGAGTTGCTTACCTCCAACTTTGACACTTAAAGATATTTTCAATTCGTGAATCCATTTTAATAATTTTGTATGTTTGCTATTTTCTTTACAGCATAAGCAAGTCATTTTTTTAATTCTTGATTTTGAGAGCAGATATTCTTCATTTTAACAGCAATTAGCTTCTTTTAGTTTACTTTGAAATATGGGGGTAATTTCATTTAACATAAATAGATTTTGGGTAATATCCTCAAAAGTTCTCCGACGCCTGTTTTAGAAAATGGCACTGATATCATATGTTTTAAGACAATGGCATTGATATACTAAGAGAATGGCATTATTGTGTTATGTTTAACAAAATGGCATTTGATATATTATGTATAAAAGAATGGCAATAATGGGATAGGACTGTAGTTTTCCACTGGTCATATGCTGGTAGGAACTTACGAAGGTTTGTAAATTGTTCACCATAAGCAATTGCCTGAGCAAGTTCCAATTGCCCATGTCCAAGTTGGAGAAGTATTTGTTGAGTTCGTCTGAAAGAAATCGTTATGACAACTTTAGTTAAAATATTATCTGTGTCCAAAATAATTAGAAATGCATAAGAATAATTTTTATTTTCATTTTCAAAATTGAAAATATCGTTTCCACAAATAAACTGGTGAAACAAACTGCACTTCGTTTCATGCCATTAGCTACATGCTCAGATAAAGTGTAGTATGTTATGTATTTACAATGTACTTTACTTGATTATTTACAGATAACAGTGTAATTAAATATATTTACTTATCTACTTCTGACACCGGCAAAATTTCCAACAAAGTGTTGTCTCCCGAATCCTCTGTTAGCTGGTACGGCGGTTGGGGGCTGTTAGAGTTGAGTACAAATCTAACATGGATTTGCCCATCATCTTCACCTTGGCGACTTTTGTGTTCAACTTCAGTGATTCTGGCATGACCCACCCATACATAGTGGTCATCCATAAACTCTTGCATGTCGGACAGTTCGAGCCTTGACATTATAATTGGGTCACACTTTAACTGATACCGGATGCACAGATAGCCTACACAACAGTTAGATCTGCATTTATAATTCTCAGTGAAGTCATCAAGCGAATCAAGACCAAATCCAATCCCTCTGTCAAAGCAGAACTTAGCAGGGAGCTCAAAGGTACCAGTGTAGAATGCACGGCTAACAGTTTCTGCTGATCTTTGACACATTCGGATTTTAACGTTTTCTAATAAAGTCGTGTTGTCACTGTCCCCAGCCCCATAAGCACCTTCCATTTCCAAGAGCGGCATCCATGCGCACACGTATTCAGTGAAGGAGGTGAACTTCTGATTTCGAGTGGCCCGATTGGCAGAGCGAGACAGAGCTGACACTGGGTTTTGTACGTGTGTCAAACACAAGTTGACATTGCGAGTTATCTGCACCAGTTCTACACGTGGCCGAAGGATAATTGTGGTTGGTTCTGACGTCATCTGCACCTGAAGCAGCTGTCCAGCTGAATATTTCATCTTGAAATTGCACTGTCGCACAGATACGTTCCCATCTCCTTTTTCAGAAGACATGTAATTTACGGATTGTGTATCCGTATGAAAAGTGGGCGTTTCTTCCAAAGACCGATCATTATCACAAGACATAAGCATTTTCAGCATTTTGGCCCAATCCCTCAGTTTAACATATTCAGTGAGTTGATGAGGATTGATGCTGATTTCAATGGGTTGTTGTGGTTTCATCCGCTGGCTTTCTATCCAAATTCTTTGAGTTAACTCTTTATTACAAACACCATGCTCGTTATAGACGTGTTTATTCCACTTGACAGTTATTGTGTTTTTCTTCATCACGTGGTCAATATCGTGGAAGGGCTGAGAACAGACACCAAGGATGCTGAAAGGGATTTCCTGCTTGAACTCGGAAAAGCCCGCCAGGGAAGGCAAGCTGAGTGTCAGTTTCTGAGTGTCAACATGATCAACAAACGCTCGGAATACGAGTGGCTGGCATTGCAGACGTTCGACTATCTTCAGCGATTCACAACCTTTTTCAAAAGATTTTTGTCTTGCCATTACGCTGTTAATGTGACGACACAGGTGCATCACATCATCCGACGTGCAGGTAGGATCCACTGCATCAAGGTCTGCATGCAGTAGGCGTTGCACGTGCAAGTCAACATATCTTCTAATGGGAGAGGTGGCGGTTGTATAGTACTCCAAATTAAGTCCGAAGTGAATGTGGTCAGGCTGGTTGAGACCATGCGAGCACTTGTACTCAGTGGAATCCATCAGTTCCATCCAGTGCTGGTTTGCAAGGTACTGCAATGGATGAAGGGCATCCATAAATGCCAGCTTGCGGGCTTCACTGAGGTTTCCAGACTTCATGGATTCTTTCATCTTCAGCATAACCGCTTTCTGAACAATGACATGATGGTGTTGAGATGATGTTAATATATCATTGTTAATATCGTCCAGAGACAATTTAGAACCCGGAGTTACTTTTGTATCTTGTAATTGCATTACAAGACTACCTATGCCCTTTTCGTTTTCTTTCCATTTGACCAATTCCTCCCATGGTGGAGCCTTTTGGCATTGAAGAATCGTGCATCTTGGAAATTTGATTCTCAAACGTTCAGCAATATAGAAATTTGTCAGGAAAATCAATTCATCTTTGAGAGCATGGGCCTCAAGGCTCTCGCGAACTCTGTCCATAACCTGTAGGCGTGGATCTGCAAATGGTTGGAAATATCTTGAGTTCTTTTTACGAAACGTGCTGTGCTGAGAGGAAATTTTGTGCAGCTGACGAATATCGTGGCATAAAGAAGCATCATTTTCTTCATGTACGCCATTGTTTATTATCGTTTGAACTTCTGCATATGAAAAATTTCTCTTTGATTTTATAACTGTTTTTTCTACAGAATATTCAATCAACTTACCACATTCATCAAAAGTAAAAAAAATGGAGATAGTTAAGCGGGTTTCGTTTGGTAGAATACTGCACTTGTCAATACTCAGTGGTTCTGGAAGCATATGGTGTGGTTTGTGCTCAAGCGGGTAAAAGCTCACTCCCCTCTCTTGCGCTTCCATATCAGTTGGTGAACCCTTCTTGACCCAAGCAGCCACGTCTGCGATATGAACACCAACAACAAATACGTTTTCCTTTCCTGACTTCCAAATGCTGAACGCAAGCTCCAGATCTTTTGAATTGAGCTGATCAATCGTGAATACCTGTTTATCTCTTAAATCTTTCCTGTTTGTCATATCTAAAGCTCCTTCCTGCAACATGGACACGATGTCGCTAACAGTAGAACATGAATAAACTTTTGGGATCCGATGTTGCATAGCAAGTAGTTCAAGACTGCCAGCGTAATTTCCTCCACTACTATATGCATTCAGTACCACGCCTAACGGGTACATTTCCTGACTTTTCCAAGAAATGATGGCCACTTTGAAGACGTACTGTTTACGTTTATCTGGGTCAACGTTTAAAAAACACTTAAACTGCACGCTTCCATCAGAAGCAATCTCTTTGATCTCGATACGGCTCTTGACCAGAGCTGGGTATTGCTCCCTGACTGTGTCATTCAGGACACGAATCGTGGGCACGGTTTTACACAGCGGCTTCATGAAATGACCTTCGTTCTCGTCCAGGGTGCAGACAAGGACAGGGTGGTCAACGCTGGTGTATCGGATTCTTTTGATCAATCCTATTACACGTCCTTCTGCATGTTTCTTGACGGTCGTCATGTCTGAATTAGATGTTCTCAAAGCTGCTTTAGAAACTTGTCTTTGTCCAGGGTCAGCAGAAACTTCAACCACGACTTCATCCTCGTTGAATGTTTGACCACATTTTGACCGACCATTAATAACAATTTCTTCAATCTTACTTCCTTTGTCTAGCACCTTGGCAACCGAACGATGTGCTGAATCAATCTGCAGCTGACATCGCTTGTACCTTTCTGGGTCATCCTTTATAAGCTTGTCGAGTCTTTTCGGGTTCGTGATAAGAGGTTGGTAGTATGTCTTGCGGCTTCCATCCTTCATGAATTTTTTCATTTGTTGATTTGAAATGTTAACTTCTTCTGATACATTACGGTCTATACTGTTCTTTGCAATTCCCTCTTTACTCACCTCAAACCACGTTTTGTCACTTTCTAAAGAGATGAAATGTCGTATTTGGGTCAAGTCTTCATTTGGACTTTGGTCTTCATCTTCGACATGAAGAAAGTTCAAGAAGGGATCGTAAACATCTTCCTCTTGTCCAGCTTCTTCTTCTAACACCAGGGGTGGATTTGCTTCCATCATTTTGGCAGCTCGTTATAATTTTTATTGAATGAACCAGTGTTTCGAGTATCGGACGTTTCAATCGTGTCGTTGCTGAAACAGAAAAGATGGTCATTTATGTTCTTAACCTTTCATACAATATAATTATAATTCAAAATTTAAAACAACCATGATCTGTCGTAATTATAAATAAAGAATTAAATAACAGGCGTACGTTAAATTGTTGATACTTAAAAATATTTTTAAGTTGAAAAATTCTAACTGATGTACTTTTTTCAATTGTTTTATGAATGTGTTTAGCAGTGTGAATGTCACATTGAAGATGCACAGAAGTAAGTTTGACATTCTAACTTTCCCATATTAGTACTCTCCACATAAATGTACGCTTATAATCGGATATATAGCATTTTTTCCCATTTTAAATGGAAACTTTATAATCGGATATTTAGCCTTTTTATTTTATAAATGGACATTATATAATCGGATATTTAGCCTCTTAGTTTTATAAATGGACACATACTCGGATATTTAGCCTTTCTTAAATATTATTTTTCATTTGTTTGTTATGAGATCGTCACTGAAATGTGTAAATTCAAGGGGATGGGTTAAGTCAGTGAACAAAGGCCATTACGTAAAGCTCTTCTGGTAAAGTTAATAGAACCACTAGTGTTACTAGACCTTGTAATCAATGCCCTACGGTCTTTTGGTGTGGTGGTGATTACAATAACAATTTTACGTCGCCACTGGAGCTTTCATGGATCTTTTCATTATAAGACATTCTCTGATCTTTAGTGCTCCAGTAGGACATGCTCACCTCACGAGTATTTGGGTAGCACTGGCTGTGATGTTGTTATTGGAGGTTGTTTTTTGGTAATTGATTGGCGTTATCATCAGTTGTTGATTTAAAAAAAAATATTTATTTATTTTATATTATGCCGTTGAGTTGTATTCCTGTTGAGTTAGGTGTTCGCTATTTCTTGTGTCTGTGGCGTTGAAGTTGTATTTTGTTTCTGTTGAGTGTTGTGGTGTCGGTGGCTGATGTAAGTTGTGAATATTGGTGACGAAAAATATGTGTAATGCTGTTGTTCGCTCGTCCTTTGCAAAACATGTCTCTCCCTTTCCTAACACGTCGTGGAAGAGTATCTACATTAGTTTGGAGAAAGTCTTGTTGAGGTAGAATTTTCTGATTTGATCTGGAAATCATAAGGAGTTAATGTTGTTTCCTTATTTGTCCTTGTATCCCTATAGATCGCTTTGTAGTTCTCGATGTTGAAAACTTCCCTTCCTCTCCTTCTAGCTCTGATAAGGGCTTAGGGGTGGTGGTGGTGACCGTAGTCCGAAGGATGATGTCTTCTTCGATCTTTTTAATGAACAACCGTCCTATATGCAGTCCAAGACGCTGTACGTAACTCTTAGACTGACCTACAGCGATTGTGTACCTCAAGGTCAATATGTATTTTAATACTGAGCGCTACTAACCACTTGACCAACTGATCAACTTGAGCAGTTTTCGAAGGCAATGAAATAACGTGCCAAAATGCCAGTACTGCTTTTGCCATCATTACAGCTGGACGTTTTAAAAGTTTTCCCTGACCCTGGCCTTAGTCAAGAACCGTAAATGTTCGACGGTGAGAAACACTGCCTCGAATTTGTGCCGAGAGGGGTCAGTCAGTGTTGACTTAATTAACTTGTGTAATAATAGAAATTAATTTCCATGATATTAATTTCGTTGAGGTATTGTCATGTGTGACTGTTCTTGTTACCGTTTTCCCCGAGTAATGAATAATGTAAGCAGTGCGTAAGGTACACTTTATACAATGCAGCGGAAACTTAGGGGAAAGAATTAGTCTATTTATAGACTCAGGGCTATATACTGCTCGCTGCACAGCTGCTGTCAGGACCTGTCGCAAAAACTACCCAGGTTAACGTGCGCAACTACAGCGACTCAATACATCCGCTGGGTGGAAGCACAGAGGGCATGGCCATCGTCCACGTGTTTTCGAGACTGACCGCCAGCTGTTGTCAAGATCGCTTGCAGCAATATCTCACAAGTCGAAATACAAAGCAAGACATTTTTTGTGAGAATATCCATGAGCACTTCTAAAACACTTTGTGTCTACGCACACATCATACTAATTAAAGAATACCCCCACCCCAACCCCCAAACTGCTTCATAATATAAAGAAACAATTAACTGCATGAACAGCTTACAGATGAATAAGCAATAGCACTGAGAATAAACTGGTATTCCTGCTGAAGAAACATACCTTGAGAGCTCTCTTTGAAATGACATTGGTTTCTTTGTACCTTTCCTCAAGTGTCACCTCATTTCAGATAGACACAACCTACAATTAAATAAACGCTGACCGTGAGACTTATACTTAGCTTTCGAAAGTCTACAAATGCGTGTGTCGGATGAACAGCGCAAGCTTTTAGCAGAAGAGTATATGTATGAGATCAGAGAGACGGGTATTTAGGGACAGAATCAGGCAATGAAACATAACAAAGAGAAATTATTTCATTGTCGTTCCGCTGTGAACAATTAGCCGCTGAAACTGTTTAGAAGTGCAGCGAACTGATCGGTCTTGTGAACTAATCCTTCCTTCAGAAGACACCTTGGTAGACCATAGAAAAGAGAAGAGTCACAAGACGCATGGATAGACCATAGAGAAGAGAGTAACAAGACACATTAGTAGACCACAGAAGAGTAACAAGACACATTAGTAGACCACAGAAAAGAAAGTAACAAGACATACTAGTAGACCACAGAAAAGAAAGTAACAAGATACACTAGTAGACCACAGAAAAGAAAGTAACAAGATACACTAGTAGACCACAGAAAAGAAAGTAACAAGACACATTAGTAGACCACTGAAAAGAAGTAACAAGATACACTAGTAGACCACAGAAAAGAAAGTAACAAGATACACTAGTAGACCACAGAAAAGAAAGTAACAAGACACATTAGTAGACCACTGAAAAGAAAGTAATAAGATACACTAGTAGACCACAGAAAAGAAAGTACCAAGACACACTAGTAGACCACAGAAAAGAAAGTACCAAGACACATTAGTAGAACATTGAGAAGATAATCACTACGTACGTGCGTCATCTAGCTGTCGTGTAATGATCGATAAGCTGTTAATTTCTGAGCCCAGACTTCATTATATCTTGCAAGCGAAGTTTTTTCGGAAAGTGTAAGTGCATGTCACATGTCTCGAAAGGATATTCCCGGAACGATCTTAAAACGAAACTAGGCTTTTCAAACTTGTTTATAATAACAGATCCGAGTAGTTTTCTCTATATGCCTGTACGTTATCTGTAATGATACTGTAGCCAGCTGTCATGTGGCGGATGATAAACCGATAACTATTGAAGTTAACAAGAAAAAATACGCCCAACATGCTTATTTGCATATTTGAATAATGCTATATACATTATTCCGTTCATATACAAGGTGTTACGTGAACATTATAATGAGACTGTGATATTTGTACTACGAGAATAATATTACTGTTACTAACTAAAGTAAGTATGACAATTTAGTCTTAGGCGGAATTTATACTGGTTGATGGAATGTGCAAAGTCTTCTACAACTAAATGACGGCTTGGATTTGATTTACTTGGTAAAGCAAATGTTTTTTTTTTTTTATTCTGCATCTGGTCCAATACTTAGGAGAATCGAGAAACCTATTCTTTATACGAAAAATGAGTAAATATTTCAGCATAATGTTAAGACTTAAGATTTTGCACGAAGTTTCGATAACATATTTACTCTCATTTTAACTAAAGATTTTACACAAAGTTTTTACAAGGATTTCGCACGTTTTTATTCGGATATTTTTCCATTCTATTTTTTAACTGTCTGGGGGGGGGGGGGGCGGAAGGGGCGGTCGATAATTAGTTTAACGTTACGTCTGGAGCTTGCGTTGATCATTTCATTATCAGACGTTATCTAATCTGGAAGTGTCCCAGTGGGACCCCGGAGCCTCAGATTGCGTTCCGAGGTGGATGGCTGAATGACTGGCGGAAGTAGAATGCCCCAAAGATCAATTAATCTCGACCCGATTAACCTCAGTAATATAAGTATAAATTGTTATTTTAGCTTAAGCAGTAGAGCTTTATATTAATTTAGTACGTAACTCCATTTACCTCCCCTGAAGTCTGAATGATACGTATAGAATGCACTAAACACTCACTACAAATGATCACACACATACCACATTTACGAGCGTAAGCCTGCTTTCTATGCACGTTTATCTCCCCTGAAATCTGAATGATACGTGTAGATTGCAGTAAAAACTCACTACAAATCATCACACACACCACATTTACGAGCGTAAGCCTGCTTTCTATTCCGCACAGATTAAGATCAACAAAGCAACGGCCGGGTATTCTTATCATCGTCCAGGCATCGCCTCACATCTTCCTCCAGCACTGCCATTTGGGTGGCAAAACCTCAAGCTATTTGCCAGTATATGTTTTGCATCGCTGTAAATATTAGTGCTGAGGCCTGCCATCTTCAAGTCTGGCAGTCGTGATCTCGATCAACGGGAGCAAAAACCACTCAAACTTTGTAGGCTTAGAAAAGTTCCAGAGTCAGAATGAAAGGGTTGCTATACGCGGACACTAATCGATAATAACTGACCTATCTACTTGATTTTCACAATGATGACTAACTTTCAGCAGCTCTTACACTGTTGTCACATAAGGATAATTTGTCTAATACGCCAGGTGTAAACAAGACACCTGGATCAAGATTAGTGCACATTTAGCCTTTTTTCAGAAAATTCAACTCTACACAGATTTGAGTGTCAAAGTGAGTCTAAACAATGACCACATAATTTACTAAGAACTCTACTCATAAGTTCCCTCGTTTCTTGTCATAAGACCACTTTAGCTGTATCACAGTTTGTACATGTATCGTTCCCACATATTTATACTAGAGCAGTTACCCTAGGAACGAATGCTAGTGCGTTTTGTTCTTTTTCTTTGACTCTAGGCTTATTACCTGTCAACCTAAAACTCAATTTGTTTTAAATCTACGGTTTTAAAATCAATTATTAAACAGTGAACTTGGGTTTTATTTCTAATATAGTGCTATAACACCTGCTGATGTTCACCAAGGCCCAACCAACCCATTGCCTAAATGTCTTCCTGCAAACCCACCAGGTGCTTTACTCCCTGAAGAAGCCAAGATTACAACAAAAAATCTAAACCCAATGATTTTTCTCTACAGATTTCTTGACCTCCGCCCTCTAGCACATATATAAATAGGTTTTACCCACCAGCCTTTAACTCTCGCTTGGACAGAGTTCCAGATTTAAAGTGCATTGTCAAATTTTCTTTTTTTTTTAAAATGAAAACACAAATACTACTTTCGTTTCGTTTCGATTTAGACTCATTTATGTAACACGTAACAAAATCATAATGAAAAATATATAAAAAGGAATTATTTAAATAAACTTCTAACTTCGCCTCTTTATTTTCATTGTAAATACGATCACTTCACTATTATGTAAATTTAATGAATAAAATACATTTATGACAAAGTCCGTAAATTTAAAATAAATGTTTATTATAAATGTAAAACAAAAATTGTACACTTACAAATTGAACTGCACATAATTGTACTTTTGATAATTTAGATCAATTTTGAAAAACAGTACAAAATATAAAGTATAAGTATAAAATGTGTATAGAAGGTATAAATAAACGTACATTATTTATATATCACAATATGAAAATCTTCATTAAGTAGATAATTTCAAAATAATAAATGAAAATTCATCATTTCATCTATTGCATTCTTTATCTTATTTATAATCTAATACTTTTTTTAAAATATACAATCTCATATCACATTTTATTATTGCACTCATGATAAGTAAACACAAGTAACCAAGAGAAATAGTAGTTCCAGACTAAACTGATAACTTGGTCATCTCAATGGCCAGAACACGAAATAAACACCAAGAATGAAGATATCATGCATTTTGTTTCCATGAAGTTACATTGATTACATTTCAAGCTTATGCACTCTGCTACACGATAATAGCGTAACAATCAATATTATCAATGGACACATTATATAATTATGAATTATCAATGGATACATTATATAGCTATGAATTATCAATGGGCACTTTATATAACTATGAATTATCAATGGACACATTATATAATTATGAATTATCAATGGATACATTATATAACTATGAATTATTAATGGACACTGTAAATAACTATAAATTAGTAATGTCACTTTGATATGATAGTCAGAATAAGTATAATAAATTTGGATCCATTTTTAAAACGCATTGCACCTTTAAAACAAAATACCTTAAAGCAAATAGAAATTATCCTGAAAATAAGTGTGAAACATAAAGTGCACACCGAAGCGAAATTAAATTGTCAAAAGAGTTGTTCTTTTCCTTTTCTTCTTTCTATTTAACTTAACTCGTGTCGAGGTAAGTCAATGTAATGCGATTTATGAATAAATAACAACTACTAAATTATTTGAAGAAAATAATTACCTATTACAAAATTAATAAACACTAAAATGACTGTTTTTCGATATACGGGTTATCATAAGATATTGTTTATTGAAATCAAAATTCGTCGTGGAGATAGAGGTATATATGTGATTTAGATGTATGAAAGAGTTTTTTTTTAAAATCTGCTTTTAAATCATTCCAAACACAAGTCAGAATAATAAAAGCGAATGATACTGTTGAAATAAATCACACCAAATATTTGAATTGAAATAAAACGTTATATGTATCAGAAATTACATCCAAAATGTCACAAACCTAGTGTAAATACAAGGATTCCTTTTGGTTACTCGGTGTTAACAATAGAAATTTGAATATATATTATTCACAATAATACCTCAACAAAATATTTAAAAGGCTTCATATATATATATATATATATAAAACATAAAATTACAATATTGAGAGTTCCAATGCAGATCACACAAACTGGACATATTTGAAATTCAGTAAAGTATAAGAATTTTGAAAGAAAAATACTTTTATATCACGAGTCAAAATCTGCAAACATAAGGCAACGCATGACCGGTAGAGCTAAAATGTGGGTCATTCAGAAGATGTAACAGTATGGTATACAACATATTCACATTTCTCAGACCCAACTGTGAGAAATCTTTTGAAAAAATAATAAAATAATTTCCTTCAAAAAGAACTGCCAGTCGTTGCAAATTGTAATTGCTGACTTTCAAGAAAAGAATGTTAAAAGACAGGTCAATATAAATAGTTAATAATTTACAACCATTTAACATATTAGCATTGCGTTTGAATAATTATGGTGAAACCTTGGTTTTATAACTATTATATGACTTGATGAACAGGATGACGTAATGATTAAACACACAATCAAGTTATTAAATGTACATCAATAATAATAATATTGAGACAAGAAATATTTCTTTAACTCTTAACATATTGATCAGACACGGTGCAAAGTGCAGATATTTATTAACACTCATCAAGATAATAATATTTACACAAAGCATGATATATGCTCGAACCTATGGAAATTTAAAAAATGGCATTTTCAGTTTCCGGCTAAACTACATCTTTACGATCATGGTTTAAACAGTTTGCCATTCATATGTAGCAGCAGGTTGATGGTGTCTTTGGTAGATTCTCATTGGTGGTGGAAGGGGGAAATCTTCATCTGCATAAATGCAGTCATTCTCCTTGTACCTCTGGACCAACTTTTTCCAGACACTGTCGCATTCCAGCAGTTCCACATTGCCTGCAATTTCAACAAAAGGTCAAAGTTAAATTGGAATTAAATATTGAGCCTCCCAAAATGTTTAACGCTTCGGAATCTCAAATTTAATAATTTATTCGAGATTTTCTAGAAGAAAGTTAATTAGTTTCATCTGTGTGTCACATAAATAACAAAACAACAGTAGGAGATTAATCCCATGGTTTTCTTCTATGACACTAATTAAAGATTTAAAATATAAACTAGTTCTTCATGTGACTAAAATAAGTACTCGCGTACTCTATCGCAACGTTTGCATCAAACTATAATATATCTGACTATTAGAATAATTATAGCAACAAATAATAATAGTAATAATCTACTGAGTGAGGAGGAGGAGAAAGAAGAGGAAACAGATTCGTTGGTGGGGCGGTGGCAATGATGACGATGATGGTTGTGGTGGTGATGACGATGACGACGACGACGATGGTGATGCTGATTCATTTTTATTAGTCTTCCTATCCAACAATCTGTACTGGCTTCGCAATTAGAATTTAAGGTCGACAGTCTTGATCAGGATAAAGGCCTAAATGAAAACGTACCAACAATAATCAGGCCGTAACGGGCTCGCGTAAGCGCGACGTTGACCTGGTTCCGGTCTGTAATGAAGCCCAGGTTCTGTCGACACCATCCAATAGTAGGTCGTGGCTCTATCTTGTAGGATGGGAGGGACCGAACAGTACTAAGGATGACATAATCCCATTCTCCACCTGTATGCATTGACATATCTCTGTTTAAGATCGGTTCGACAACACCATGTATATGATTATATTATGTTACGTAAATGTTTGACAGCACTATTTACATAATTATATTATGCTACGTAAAGGTTTGACCACACTATTTACATGATTATATTATGTTACGTAAAAAGATTTGACAGCACTATTTACATGATTATATTGTTACGTAAAATACACATGTTTATTGACTTGACAAATTGCAAAAAGAAAAAAAATAATTAAAATAATCAATTAAATGCTCCTTTCTATAAAAGGAACATTTAGCAAGCTGTGAGCCAACTAATAGTTATTAGTATTTCATTTTGACGTGAGTGAATAATCTACAAAAGACAGCATGTAACATTTGACAAATAAAATCTGTTGTGTATTGCGATTCGATAACAACTAGTTTTATAAATGCTTCTTTGCTTGCTTATTAATCGAAATATTGTTTCATACACTTCATTTCAACCTCAATAAATTAGATGTACGTTAGTATAGTCGCTTGTAATGAAATATCACTCAACAGTGTGTTCTCTCTTATGAAAGCCAGTGGTTAATAAACTACTTTCAATATGTTCTGAGATATTCGGACTTTAGACATAAACTGTGGTTTAATATTTCAACGTTCCGCCATCTTCCATTTAAATAAAAAAAAAGTCTAAATATGGCGTGTGCTCACACACACTCGTTTATATATGTTACAGTTCTCTTAAAATAAAACAGAATTGTACCTTGGCTAGAAACGACTGTTGTGACGTTGATTTTACTCTTGTCATAACGAGTGAAGACGTTATCACTACGATCTTCACAAAGTTTGTGTAACTTTTCTTCCAAGAGATGGCGCTGGGCGTTGTACTGTGTCAAAACCCTGATCCTTGATGGTTCAACATTGAATTCTTTCTTCAAGAATTTGAAAATCTCAGCCTAAGAAGAGTAAAATAGGATAGTTATAGAAAATATAATCTATTAAAAATGAAATGCTTGTTTCAGCAGTTGTTATTATGAAAACTCCAAAACAGTGCACATTCAATTTTGTTTATTTGTGTTCAGATTTGTGCACGTGAGACAGGGGAGAGAGAGAGAGAGAGATTTTGGCGATCTCTGATGTCCGTCCCTTGTTGTGTTCTTCTGTCTCACCCTCCTCTCTCTCCCTGTTCTGGAAAATACTCAAACGCAGATTTACTACGTAAGAATAAACAGATGCCAATCAAAACTGACCTAAGCAATTCGCGAACACGCACAAAGCCGTTTAAATAGTGATCATCATTACATCAAATTAGAGATTAGAAGACGTCTAAAAATGATCAATATTTCCAAAACTAGTAGATTAGGCTCCTGTAAATGCCATAACAGGTGTTATCACTGTAGTCAATGACGTTATTAACTACTCAAGCCATACTTGTTTATAACAAGTGTTATCACTGTAGTCAATGACGTGTAGAGATATTAACTACTCAAACCATACTTGTTATAACAAGTGTTATCACTGTAGTCAATGACGTGTAGAGATATTAACTACTCAAGCCATACATGTTTATAACAGGTGATATCACTGTAGTCAATGACGTTATTAACTACTCAAGCCATACTTGTTTATAACAAGTGTTATCACTGTAGTCAATGACGTGTAGAGATATTAACTACTCAAGCCATACTTGTTTATAACAAGTGTTATCACTGTAGTCAATGACGTGTAGAGATATTAACTACTCAAGCCATACTTGTTATAAGTGTTATCACTGTAGTCAATGACGTGTAGAGATATTAACTACTCAAGCCATACTTGTTTATAACAGGTGATATCACTGTAGTCAATGACGTGTAGAGATATTAACTTCTCAAGCCATAATTGCACGGAGATTCATTATCGTATCGTTAGTAAAGGGAGTGTACTCTATATTCTCACATTGTTGTAAACTTTTATATTTCTAACTTGTGAGAGTATATATCTTTTTTATTTTGTTTTCTATAAATTGTTTTATTTAACTTTAATATTTCTTTTTTATACAACTGTAATAAAGGAAAATTTTCTTTATTCATTCACTGATGCTATTGTCTGAAAAACAGTATCTGTTATTTATATATTATTTTGTAAGGGAATCATTTCTAACATTTCTTTGTCTTGTCTGCTTGCACCTGATATATGTAATGACCTTTACTCCATACTCTGCGTGTGTGGATCATTATACACCATTGCCTTATAATATTATAAAGCATTAGATTTATTAATAAGTCGTTTTGCTATGTATGAATACGAGAGTTTGCAAGCCTGTTACACCACTCATATTAGATCTCTGTAACGATGTAACAACACTGTAAGTACATACATTAAAAGCAGAACAGTGTATAATGCTTAAAGTGGCACTTTACATGTTTTAAAGTTTATTTTGCATTCTGGGTCTTCTACTGAAATACTCCTTACAGAAGTGTAACGGAAGTTTATATTCTGCTTGGTCGACTTCTGGTTCAAACCTAACAGCTACCACTCCAGAACTGTGCTTTTAACTAACCACAATTCTACCTCATCCAGACCAAACTATCAGTTAATCATCCTCACTCCAAAACCCTGCCTGCGAAAACATTCTCTGCTGGACTGTAACCTCCCAAGAAGGGAAAATGCATGACAAAATATGTACATTTGAAGAGTGCAGACTTTTCATTCACTTAAGCAATTTAAACTATGTTATTTGAATAGATATAATGTTCAACACACTTTAATGTTCATTATAGTATTCTTTAATTCGACCATGAATGCAGAGCCAGTGGTCATCTACCATTTGTTTTCATGCTAATAATCAATAGTACACTCATCAGTCTTCAGCTTATTTCATCAGCTGTTTAAAACTGCCTAAGCATGAATGCATGTGACTATGGATGGAGCGATTTGTGTATCTGTCTGGTGTGTGACCAAATACATCTTTTGTGATTGTAATGGCACCTAAACTGCAGGGTGCAAGCTAAGTGAATGTGGTACACAACACCTACATCTTTATTGAATTAACTCGTCATTACAGAAGTAAAGAAATCACAAAGTATTATATTATATTATATTATATTGTATATAAGTACTATTCAATAGAATCAACATAGAAAGATCAGACCATAGAGTAATATTTTTAATTTAAAAAACACATTGGGGACGAAGGAAATGGAAAAGTAATTCGACCTAAAAAATAATCACTTCGAAAATGATGTCATTCAGACATACCACTTTCTCTGCTTCCTTTCTGTTGGACTTTGACCTTTCATTTCCTTCGTCTGAAGATACAGTGAGTGTTTCCTCCTCCCCCTTTACGTCTACCAGGATGTGGGGGATCTCACACATCGAGATTGGATCTCTTGGCCAGAATGGGAGTAAATCCCGCCTTGGCTTGCCAGTCACCAGTTGTCCGTTATAAAACATTTGTGATGGAAACTCGCAGATCTTATGGTGCTAAAGAACATAAAAATTACAGAATATGCTCATAATCTTTTCAAGTTCTAAGTTACATCGCACAACAGCAAATAATTCTTCAAGGAAATTATTTGGCTCTTAAGAATCAACTATAGTTTTCACAAATATATGTATCTTGTGGGTACATTATTCATAATATTCTTGGCTACAAGTCCCTACTAATAACAGCTTATTAATTAATTTAGTAGATAATTCAATACATATACAAATGATATATTCACATGCACTCATACATTCCCGTATATAGCATATAAAGATCCCTTTCTGAATACATACAGTTTTATTCATTGTTTTGTAACATACCGTGAACATAATACGTCATTAGGCTTTTGCCATTTTCAAGAGGGACGTTACAGTGTTCACTTAATAAAAGAATAATTTTCTATAATCTTACACCTGAAAATGCCATGACTACATCCCATAAACTCCTTGAATAAATACTAACCAATATTATTTTATTATTAATTGGTACTATCCTTTCCGGTCAAATTATAAACAGACAACATTTAAATTAAAATGATATAGAATCTATTGCACTCGACCTTTATTACTAATGTCACTACTAAGTTTGGAAATTTTACATTTTCGCCAAATCGTCTTGAGAACAAGACAAGTAAGATTAAAATATTTTATTTTTCTAAAGTCGGTTACTTGTATAATAATAGTTAAATATACAATAAAATATTCCGTTTTAACTTACCATCCTGTATTGAGTACTCAGAAAACCAAGCATATCTGAAGGTAAACTGTTATACAGCCGTTCAAACAAGGATTGGTCCAGGCCGAGCTCTGCCGCTGGCTGGCACTTGATGATTGGTCGGAGTTGTTTGTGGTCGCCGATGAGGACGACCTGTTTGGCTTTGGTGGCGATGATGGGCATCAGGGTGTGAGGCTCGGGTGACATGCCGCACTCATCTATGATCACCTAAAGGACACAGAATTGTGGTTATTTTTGTTTATATTTCGCATGTGGTTTATTTCTTATACATAATACTGGTTAAGTGTTTATTTCTGTATTCATTAAAACACATTCATTATAAAACATGTCAATTTAATTTTCATTAATACAAAACCAAAATCAGTACTGATGAAAGTTGTACCTAACTAACTAATAAACATACTAACTTTAATGACATCATTATATAATTTTCATCACAAATATAATTTTATGTATTTGTTTTTAGGTGAACCCTCACTTGAAAAATTCTGCCTTGTGTTCCCTTCACCAATTTAGAGCTTCCACCGACTGCACAGGTAGTGAGGATGACCTCATAGTGACCAATTTCTTCCACGCTGGCCTCAAAGAGAAGTTTCCGATAATCTTTCAGTTGTTTGCTGGTCACTAATTCCGGATTATCACGACACCTGTCGAAGTGCTTTTCAAAAGTAGAAATGTCTTCAGCGTATGTCTTGCCACTCTCACGAATTAAGTGATGAAGTGTTATGTCCTAAAAAGAAAGCACACATAAAAAACAAAGTGAAACTAATAAGAAAATAATCAAAGACTTTCCTAGACGAATAAATTGAAGATTCCTCTTCATACCTACCCCACAAAGTAGACTTAATTATGTGAGAGTAATTCGAAATGAATGGTGTCAATTCAAGAATATTTTATATATGTTAATCAATCTTCGATATATCGATTGATATATTGAATTGTTTGCTGATCTTTATGATTAATTTGCTGAAGATTAAGTTATACTACTCTAAAACAAAATGTTTAATTTAAGATATGATCTAAAGAAATTAAAATAAATAGAAATAAATAAACATGATTACCTGTAAAACTGGATCACTCTTCAGATCACGCATGCCCCGAGAGGATCTGACGTTGCTCCGAGGTACCGGGTAATCTTTCGTTTCGATGGCTGACCCGTAAACACGTAAAATCTTCGGACAATGATCACCCAGACGATTCTTTAACAGTTCTGAAAAATTACATTTATATTTCTGAGTAATGATGCAATAATTAAATTTTAAATACTACATTTAACTACACGTATTGAATACCCCGAAATATAACATTTCTAGAGAAATCGGGTTTGGGATAATATCAGTGTCAGTTTAAAATTGTTGCAAAATGATCATCAGGAAAAAAGACAATAAAAAAACACACTAACTGGCCACAAGGTCGACTGACTTATTCGAGGGTCCACAATACAGCATGACTTTCCTCCCCTTGCCTTCACTCTCCAGTTGACGGTTGATTTTATTGAACAGGTACACGAGTTTGATACCCGTGTAGGTTTTACCAGTACCTATAGAATTATTTGTCACATTTTTATTCATATCATAACTTTTGTAAACATATATAAGAATATAATTTATAAACTACACAACGAACCACAACAACAGCCAAACAACAACAATAATTTTGTCAGGCATCATAATTTACTCATCAGAACACTAATTCCCCCAACAATATTGTTGAAAGATTCAATAATTTATTGATTTGTATTTACAGATTACATTCTTATTATTTCTTAGAAGAGATACTATATACTTCAATATTTACAGAAATATATTATCGCCAAAATTCTTTTTTTAGGGCGATCAGAGTTTGGCAATTTTATCTAAGCAAACAACTGTGGAATTTGACAAATTGAATACCTGGGGGTCCTTGGATGAGAGATAAACTGTGGGTAAGTGCCGTTTTGATTGCTTTGTGTTGTGGCTGATTATTCTTTGGAAGTCCCGTGACCATAATGTTTTCACCTTCTTCGATAACTCGTAATTGTAGATGCTTTTCGACTTCGTGGTTCTTGTCTCGTTTGCCAAGGTGGAGATGATCTGGATCTAATGAAACTTTACATATTTTAAAATTTGATTATATTGAACAAAACAAAATCCTGGAGAAAAATAAAAGTGAAGAAAGTGTTTCCCTATAGAACATATATTTTATTTCGACACTTGACGATTTTATCTAAAAATTATTAATTAATCAGTTAAAAATTAATTTAATATTAAAAATGATACTTCCGATCTAATTCCAGAAAAAGAATGCGCAACTTACTAAAAGTGAGCTTCAATTTTAGACTCTTTTAATGAGTAATTATTTTGTTTTAAAGAGAAAATATATTATGACAGAATATATTTTAAAACATTTACAAGAATTCTTTTCTACTTTATGTCAACAATCGTCAGATTGGGAACAAATTTAGCAAACCGCTATTTCAGTAATTTATTGGTTATATCTTACCAAGTTTTGGAAATCTCTTGCCGAAGGCGATTGCCTGAGCAAGGTCAAGTTCATCGTTCTCGAGCTGAAGTAGCATTTGTTGCGTTCGTCTGGAAATGAACAAATGAAAGTCGGGATTAAACGAATAAGTCCTGAGAAATATAAACATCATAATAAATTAGCATAAATCTCAAAATTAATTGTTTAGAACTTACAGAAGAAAAATTGTTTCCTCTGTTAAGTATTTCAGCTGGATCGTAAACTTGTTATTTTTGTTGACAGTGTATAGTTGATATGACAAAGAACATAAATTTACCTGTCCACGTCTGACTTGGGCAAAATTTCCAGCATTACTTCGTCGCCCAAATCCGTCATTAACTCCTCCGGCGGTTTAGGGCTGTTTGGACTGAGCTCAAATTTGACGTGCTTTTGACCTCCATCTTCACTTTTGCGATTTTTGTGTTTGACCTCGACAATGCTGGCGTGACCCACCCACGTGTAGTGGTCATCTATAGTCAACTGAATATCTGACTGTTCCAGCCGTGACACTATAGTTGCGTCACACTTAAGTCGATACCGAATGCACAGGTAGCCAACAGGACACGAAAATTTACATTTATAGTCCTCATTTGTGTCATCATGCGATTCGTCACCGAACTCGATGCTTCTGTCAAAGCAGAATTTAGCAGAGAGATGAAAGGTACCAGTGTAGACAACAAGGTCACTTGTTTCTGAATTTGTTTTTTGTCGCATGCAGACTTGAACGTTTTCTAGCAAAACTGTGTTGTCGATGTCCCCTGCACCACAGGCACCTTCCATTTCAAGAAGCGGCATCCACGCACGTACGTATTCCGTGTAGCTGTTGAACTTCTGTTCGCGAGTGGCTCGATTGGCAGAGCGACACAGAGCTGACACAGGGTTTTGTGCGTGTGTTAAACACATGCTGACATTGCGAGTTATTTGCATCAGTTCCACACGTGGCCGAAGAATACCTTTTTTGGCATCTGACGTCATCTGAACTTTAAGCACCTGCCCAGAAGAACATTCCATCGTAAAGTGGCACTGTCGCACAGATATTGTACCATCTCCTTTCTCAGAAGACATGTGGTTGACATTCCGTGCATTCCTTTGTACAGTTAAAGGTACATCAAAAGACTGACATTTTTCACACATAAGCATCTTCAACATTTTCGCCCAGTCTATTTGCTTCACATATTCAGTGAACTGGTGAGGGTTGATGTCGATTTCAATTGGTATGGCTGGATTCATTCGTTTGAATTCTAACCATCGTCTCAAGACAGTTAAATCTCCAGGACAAATGCCTTTCTCATTGTAAATTCGCTTATTCCATTTGACAGTTAACTTGCCTTTCTTCATCATTGTGTCTGTAATCAAGACAGGTTGCGAACAAACGCCTAAGATGCTGATAGGAATTTCCTGCTTGCAGTCTGAAATGGCCAGGAGGGAAGGCAAGGTCAGGTTCAATTGTTCTGTATCTACGCAGTTAACGAACGCTCGGAATGTGAGTGGCTTTCTTAGCTGATCAGCTATTTTTAGAGCTTTGCAACCTTTTCCAAAAGCCTTTTGTCTGGCAGTTACACTGTTAATGTGACAGCAAAGTTGCATCACCTCATCTGGTGTGCAGTCAGGCTTGTTTGCATCAAGGTAAGCGTGCATCAGGCGTTGCACGTGCAGATCGGCATATCTCCTAATTGGAGACGTGAAGTGTGTGTAGTACTCCAAATTAAGTCCGAAGTGAAAATGGTCAGGTTGGTTGAGACCATGCGAACACTTGTACTCAGCAGACTCCATCAGTTCCATCCAGTGCTGGTTTGCAAGGCACTGCAGTGGATGAAGGGCATCCATAAATGCCACTTTTCTGACTGCTTCAAAATCTCCTGTTTCAAACGATTCTTCTATAATGCGCCAGACCTCCTTCTGGACAATCACATCGTGATGTTTCGTTACTGAGTTTTCACACTCAACATTGTCCACGGACAACTGAGAGCCTGGGGTGATTTTCTTGCCTTGCAGTTGCATCACAAGATGTCCTAAACCATGTTCGTTTTCATTCCATTCATTCAACTCCTCCCACGATGGAGCCTTGTGACAACGAAGAATCATGAGTCCTGGATACCTGGTTCTCAAGAGTTTAGCGACAGAGGAATTTGCCAGGATCATGAACTCCTCTACAAGGGAATGAGCCTCACGGCTTTCATTAGATCCTTCCAGATCCTGAAGACGTGGGTCTTCAAATGGCACATAAAATGTGGAATTCTTTCTGCGAGTCTGACTTAGCTTGGATGCAATTTTGTGCAGTTGAAGGACATCCTGACTTAAGGAACTGTCTGTGTCTTCATTTAAGTCAATGTTTATTATTTTTTGTACTTCATCATATGAAAATTTCTTTTTTGATTTGATGATTGTCTTTTGTATTTTTAGTTCACTGTCCTCGAGTAGATTGCAATTTTCATCAAACTTAAAAAATACTGAAAGAGCTAAACGTTCCTCATTGGGCAACAGACTGCACTTTCCATGACTGAGGGGCTCTGGTAGCATAGGGTGTGGTTTGCGATCAAGAGGGTAAAAAGTAACAGCCCGTCGCTGAGCCTCTTGGTCTACTGGAGTCCCTTTCTCAACCCATGCAGCTACATCAGCAATGTGAACACCAACGACAAAGTGATTTTCTTTTTCTGTTTTCCAGATGCTCAGTGCATCATCCAAATCTTGAGACTTTGGCGGATCAATCGTGAAAATCAGTTTGTTTGTTAGATCTCTCCTATTTGCAGTGTTTGGTGATCCTGCCTGAAGAATGGTTTTAGTATGATTAACAGCAGACCGCGGATAGTACTTGGGAACCCTCTGCTGCATTAAAAGCACTTTTAGACCGCCAGTATAATTATTCCCACCAATATGAGCTTCGAGAACAATACCTAGAGGATATATGGATTGACCTCTCCAAGAAATTATAGCCACTTTGAAGACATACTTTTCCCGTTTATCTGGGTCAATGTTTACAAAGCGTTTAAACTGCACGCTTCCATCACAAGAAATCTCCTTGATCTCGATGCGGTGCTTGACCAGTGCTGGGTATCGTTGTTTGACTGTGTCATTTAGGACATGAATCTTGGGCACAGTTTTACACAACGGTTTCATGAGATGGCCTTCGATCTCGTCCAGGGTACAGACCAACACAGGATGTTCAACATCCTTGCATCGAATTCTTCTTATCAAACCTATGACTTGTCCATGTGCAAGCTTCTCAATTGTCTGAACATCTGCATCAGAATTTGCAATAGCTGTCTCAAGACCCCGACTTTGACCTGGTTCCGCAAGAATCTCAACCACGACTTCGTCTTCATTAAATGTTCGACCACATTTAGAACGACCATTGATTAGGATTTCTGAGTACTTACTTCCTTTGTCTAGCACCTTGGCAATAGATCGATGGGCTGATTCAATCTGCAACTGACATCGCTTGTACCGATCTGGATTAGATTCTACAAGTCTTTCAAGTTCTTCTTGGTTCTCTATGAGGTCTGTGTAGAATGGCTCTCCTCTTCCCACTTTGTCGAAGCGTTCCATTTGATTTTCTGAGATTTCAACCTCTTCACGTTCGTCAGGATCTGCTAAGTTATTTGCTATTCGCTCTTCGCTTTCCTCGAACCAAGTTTTGTCAGATTCTAAAGAGATGAGGTTTTCCACTTGTGTCACGTCCTCATCTTGTCTCTGGTCATCGTCATCATTGAGAAGGTAAACCGAATGATCGTAAACTTCTTCCTCATCTTCAGTCTCCTCCTCTGAGTCTGGAAGCACAGGTAAACTTCCGGTGGCCGAGGTTCCAGTTTCAGATTGTGTGTCTGATGAATTTATGGTGGATCCACTGGATGAATGATTGGACTGTAAGTCGGACGTTATTTGCGTCACAAGAAATGGGTCCGCATCCATCATGTTGGCATTATTTTGTCTCCCAGGTGAACGAGCACTTGATTCAGGCGTTTGGTCTCTCACTCGTGCCTTTGCTGAAATAAAAATAAGTCCGCTGCTATTTATTTTCCACCAATAAATATTTGTGTTGGAGATCAATATTATTTAAACTAAAATTGCAATTTATAATACGAAGTATACATACAAGGATAAAGATAGACCCTAGATCACAAAACACATTAATAGACCAAGAAGAGAGCCACAAAACACATTAGTAGATCAGAGAATAGAGTTACAAAAACATTAGTAGACCACAGGAAAGTAAGTACCAAAACACTTGTAGACCACAGAAAATAAAGTACCAAGATACACTTTTAGACCACAGAAAAGTAAGTATTAAAACACCTTAGAAGACCACAGAAAAGAAAGTACCAAGACACATTAGTAGAACATTGAGAAGATAATCACTACGTACGTGCGTCATCTAGCTGTCGTGTAACTGATCGACAAGCTGTTAAATTCTAAAATTAACAAGAGAGAGCCCAGTCATTATATTTTGCAAGCGAAATTTTTTTTGAACATGTAAGTGCATGTCCCGTGTCTCGAAAAGATATTCCCGGAACGATGTTAAAACGAAACTAGGCTTTTCAAAATTGTTTATAATAACAGATCCGGGTAGTTTTATCTATATGCCCGTACGTTATCTGTAAAGACTACTGTAGCCAGTGGTCATGTGTCGGATGATAAACTGATAAATATTGAAGTTAACAAGAAAAATTACCACCAGCATGCTTGGCTTGCATATTTGTATAATGCTATATACATTATTCTGTTCGTATAAAAGGTGTTAACGTTGAACATTATAATGAGACTGTGATATTTATACTACAAGAATAAGATTACTGTTACTAACTAAAGTAAGTATGACAGTTTAGTCTTAGGCTGAATTTACACTGGTGGATGGAATGTGCAAAATCTGATCGTCATCTTTTACAACTATATGACGGCTTGGATTTGATTCACATGGTAAAGCAACTGTGTTTTTTTTAATCCTGCACCTGGTCCAATACTTAGGAGAATCGAGAAACCTATTCTTTATACAACACTTGGACTTTTTTCGTGAGAATATTTCTCACTGTCACTTTTTTCAACAGTATCACCTGTATACGAGCCAAATACAGTATAATGAACCATGTACACATCGACTTACAGCCAATGTACCCCCTAACCCAAAAGTGCGCGGCCGCGCAGCTCATTAGAAAATGCCGTGCAGCAATTTCAAAACCGTGCAGGTTTTGATAGCACGCCCAAACAACCTCCAGTTCCGCGCACACAGGGAAAACATTAGAGGGAACGTTGTTTACAGTTAGTTTTTGATTAATAAAAATACACTCGCTGATACATAAAGTAGAGGCAATACTAATATTAGATATTATTGGAATGGTTCCGGTCAAGAAACAAAGTAGTGAAACAATCATTTAAATAATGTAACTGACAAGATGACAGAACGAAAAATGAGTAAATATTTCAGCATAATGTTAAGACTTAAGATTTTGCACGAAGTTTCGATAACTTATTTACTCTCATTTTAACTAAAGATTTTACACAAAGATATTACAAGGATTTCGCACGTTTTAATTCGGATATTTTTCCATTCTATTTTTTAACTGACGGGGGGAGGGAGGGAGGGGCGGTCGATAATTAGTTTAACGTCACGTCTGGAGCTTGCGTTGATCATTTCATTATCAGACATTATCTAATCTGGAAGTGTCCCAGTGGGACACCAGAGCCTCAGATTTCGTTCCGAGGTGGAGGGCTGAATGACTGGCGGAAGGGGGTAAAAATGGTCGTACCTGTTTGGCGCACACCTTTCAGCTGCCCTCCGTGATTTTTTTAACGATGGATATCTATAGCGTTATATTGATTTTGCACATTTTGTCTATGTTATTTAAAACTATCGATTGTAACTTAATGTTTCAATAGTTGTTTTGCTAAATATTTCAATTGAACTGCACACTGGAGAAAAATTAACTTGCAACAAGGTAGATAAACATTTTTGAACAATCCACAGTACTACACGACTTTCCTCCTTTTGCCTTCCCTCTCCAGTGGTCGGTTGATTTGTCAGAAAAGAGACACCAGTATCATATCCGTAGTAAATTTTCATGTGCTTACTTAGGTCATGAGATATTTTACTATAATAAATATAGTTGCATCATTTCATTAATTTATAATGCTCCAAATACAACAACAATAAGAAGAATGATGCTTTTAATAATAATAATTCTTGAAAAGTGTATATGGCAGTTCAGCGTGACCTTTCTATATGTCCTTTCGATATTTTTTATATGTTCACTGTGATTTAGACACACCTCTTTAGACGTTTGAGTTAACTAGATACATTTAAACAAAAATAGAATCATAAGCTATTCTTCATACCTCCTTTCCAAAGGTTGACACTTATTGACAGCAGCTGTCAGCACAAAGTATGTGCAGTGCCACAAAACACAGCTGTCAGCACAAAGTATGTGCAGTGCCACAAAACACAGCTGTCAGCACAAAGTATGTGCAGTGCCACAAAACACAGCTGTGGTGGCTAATGTACGATAGCTGTGATCATTGCAATCGGCGTTTCCTGAAAACCATGGCTCACTGCATTAGTTATCCTGCCTGCTGGAGTTGGTAGGTGATGTCTTCTTTGGGACACAATTTCATTACTACTTATTTGAATGCTTCAAACTCTTTTCTACCCAAATTATTAATAATATTTTCAACACTCACTGAACATGATTATCATACACACTTTCTACAAATTAATTAGTTAATTAATTAAGTTTAAGCACAACACTGAGAAAAAAGTAGAATGCCCCAAAGATCAGTTAATCTCGACCCGATTAACCTCAGTAATATATATAAAGTATTACTTTAGCTTAAGCAGTAGAGCTTTATATTACTCTGAATAAATTTCGTACATAAATCCATTTATCTCCCCTGAAGTCTGAATTATACGTGTAGAATGCAGTAAACACTCACTACAAGTTATCACACACACACACACACACACACCATATTTACGAGCGGTAAGCCGGATTTCTATTCCGCACAGATTAATAGCAACAAGGCAACGGCCGGTATGCTTTTCATCGTCCATGCATCGCCTCACATCTTCCTCCAGCACTGCCATTTGGGTGGCAAAACCTCAAGCTACTTGCCAGTATATGTATTGCATCGCTGTAAATATTAGTGTTGAGGTCTGCCATCTTCAAGACTGGCAGTCGTGATCTCGATCAACGGGAGCAAAAAATCGCTTAAACTTAATAGGTTCAGGAAAGTTCCAGAGTCAGAATGAAAGGGTTGCTACATGCGGACACTAATCGGTGATAACTGATATATCTACTTGGTTTTCACAATGATGATCAAATTTCATCAGCTCTTGCACCTTTGCTATAAATTGTTCACGACATATCCCATATTTCTAGCACGATTTAGCCAATGCTTGTTTATTTTCTTATTGCCAGGAAAGAAACCACAATTCACGAATGCCATACTGATTATAATTATCAGTAAGTATACGAAATGATTATAAACAACAAGAATGTCTGACGGGACATGTACACTGCCATGCTGGGACAATTAGTCCATGAAGTGATTAATTTCAATAACTCATCCCCAACCCTCGCCATAGTCCTTTAACCCCCACACACAAACTTCAATTGTCACTAACTTGGGTTAATTAATGCACTAGTTGACAGGAGTAAAATTAATTCATGAATGCAATTCACCCAACGTACCATAAGACAATTTCTGTGGTAATAAGGTATAATGCTTGATGTGTGATATATGACAAATATTGTGAATACAATATTAAACTCTAAAGATTTATGTTTTCTGGACAAAGAGCTCTGGTCTTCAGCATCTTGCTAGAGTGATTTAAAGTGCAAATTCTAATTTTCTTTCTATTATAAATATAACCACACGCATTTCATTCGCTTCATAAACGATTTAATCTGATTTATATAAAATGCAATAATTATGTTTATTTAAATAAATATAAAGGATATATTTAAATGATATTTTATATGTAAGCCGGTTTTCACTGAAATTACTTTCACTAGTATTACGTAAAATAAGTGAATTGCTTAAATCTATAACAGAGACCACATGTTTATTTTAATATGTTTATTTTATATATGTTTATTTTAATATGAAACAAAATGTATAAAAAATTTATAATTGAAATGCACAAATCATTAATTGTTTTTGATAATTTTGGTAATTTTTGTAGACTGTTCAAAATATATTGTATAAAGTATGCATATATGTTACAAATTTATATTTTAAAATATTATACAGTTTAGAGTATAAAAGCGTGTTACTTGAGCTGTGAAGAAGGCAGGACTAATAACTCTGGAATTCCTATTTACAATAATTAAATAGTGTTGTTAATTTTTATTTCATTCTTCGATTCTTTTGCCAACTTATCGAAGTAAGACATCTAAGTGACAACGTAGTTGTAATTGTCAAAGCACTATTATTAATTGCTGGCAGTTTAAATATCGCATGGCAACGACAAGCCCAGGACAGTATTATATTGTTTGTCAATGTGTGACGAGAGGCTTCTTTCTTTCCGTTTAATTTATTCTTTAAAACTAACGGACCAAGATAAATTCTAAATTTTAAATTCCAAGATAAAGCTTGCATTCCATTTCGTTCCTTAGTTCTTACTTTTTATCAAGTGGCTGTATCCACCTACGTGAAGTGATAGCATGTGTACCGACATAATTTAATGAATATATTGTAGATCAACACTTAATGACCATCCTAATAGTTAGACCTTTCTCGTCCCATGACAAAACACTCAGTAGTTCTTCATAATTTTACGATGATTTTGCTATAATTAGAAACTTTTTTTATTAGAACGCATCAAATCTAGTATATACATTTTAATAATATATTTGTTTTCAAATGATAAAAAATTTTAAAAATAAAAAAATGTCTTTTTAATGAACCAGTAACCCCACCCCTCTTCGCCATTATTTTTTTCGTTTTATTTTTTGCATTAGTGAATCATAACAAAATATCATCTACCAAAATGTCTGACCCTGAAGTTGCAACTCAACTGGTAGCGATTAATGGGAGCCAGAGAATCCACATGTGTCAGATAAGGATAATTTGTCTAATACGCCAGGTGTAAACAAGACACCTGGATCAAGATTAGTGCACATTTAGCCTTTTTTTTCAGAAAATTCAACTATAGACAGCTTTGAGTGTCAAAGTGAGTCTAAACAATGACCACATAATTCATTAAGAACTCTACTCATAACTTCCCTCGTTTCTTGTCATAAGACCACTTTAGCTGTATCACAGTTTGTACATGTATCGTCCCCACATATTTATACTAGAGCAGTTACCCTAGGAACGAATGCTAGTGCGTTTTGTTTTTTTTCTTTCACTCTAGGCTTATTACCTGTCAACCTAAAACTCAATTTGTTTTAAATCTACGGTTTTAAAAACAATTATTTAAACAGTGAACTTGGGTTTTATTTCTAATATAGTGCTATAACACCTGCTGATGTTCACCAAGGCCCAACCAACCCATTGCCTAAATGTCTTCCTGCAAACCCACCAGGTGCTTTACTCCCTGAAGAAGCCAAGATTACAACAAAAAATCTAAACCCAATGATTTTTCTCTACAGATTTCTTGACCTCCGCCCTCTAGCACATATATAAATAGGTTTTACCCACCAGCCTTTAACTCTCGCTTGGACAGAGTTCCAGATTTAAAGTGCATTGTCAAATTTTCTTTTTTTTAAAAATGAAAACACAAATACTACTTTCGTTTCGTTTCGATTTAGACTCATTTATGTAACACGTAACAAAATCATAATGAAAAATATATAAAAGGAATTATTTAAATTAAACTTCTAACTACACAATTGTTTTCATTGTAAATACGATCACTTCACTATTATGTAAATTTAATGAATAAAATACATTTATGACAAAGTCCGTAAATTTAAAATAAATGTTTATTATAAATGTAAAACAAAAATTGTACACTTACAAATTGAACTGCTCATAATTGTACTTTCGATAATTTAGATCAATTTTGAAAATCAGTACAAAATATAAAGTATAAAATGTGTATAGAAGGTATAAATAAACGTACATTATTTATATATCACAATATGAAAATCTTCATTAAGCAGGTAATTTAAAAATCATAAATGAAAATTCATCATTTCATCTATTACATTATTTATCCTATTTATAACATATTGCATTATTTTATACAATCTCATATCACATTTTATTATTGCACTCATGATAAGTAAACACAAGTAACCAAGAAAAACAGTGGTTCCAGACTAAACTGATAACCTGGTTATCTCAATGGCCAGAACACGAAATAAATACCAAGAATGAAGATGTAATGCATTTTGTTTCCATGAAGTTACATTGATTACATTTCACAAGCTTATGCACTCTGCTACACGATAATAGCGTAACAATCAATATTATAAAAACTGAATTATCAATGGACACTTTGTATAACTATGAATTATTATCAATGGACACATTTTACAACTATGAATTATCAATGGACACTTTATATAACTATAAATTATCAATGGACACTTTATATAACTATGAATTATCAATGGACACTTTATATAACTATGAATTATCAATGGACACATTATATAATTATGAATTATCAATGGACACTTTTTATAAGTATGAATTATCAATGGACACTGTAAATAACTATAAATTAGTAATGTCACTTTTCATAAATATGAAAGTCAAAATAAGTATAATAATTTTGGATCCATTTTTAAAAAGCATTGCACCTTTAAAACAAAATAACTTTGAAACTAAAATTAATTATCCTTTAAAACAAAATACCTTAAAACCAATATAAATTATCCTTTAAAACAAAATACCTTAAAACCAATATAAATTATCCTTTAAAACAAAATACCTTAAAACCAATATAAATTATCCTTTAAAACAAGATACCTTGAAACTAATATAAATTATGCTGAAAATAAGTGTGAAACGTAAATTGCACACCGAAGCAAAAGTAAATTGTCCAAATGATTGTTCTTTTCCTTTTCTTCTTTGTATTTAACTTAACTCGTGCAGAGGTAAGTTAATGTAATGTGATTTATGAATAAATTACACTTACAAATATGAATAAATTACAGCTACAAATTTGAATAAATTTGAAGAAAATAATCGCCTATTACAAAATTAATAAACACTAAAATGACTGTTTTTCGATATACGGGTCATCATAAGATATTGTTTATTGAAATCAAATTTCGTCGTGGAGATAGAGGTATATATGTGATTTAGATGTATGAAAGAGTTTTTTTTAATCTGCTTTTAAATCATTCCAAACACAAGTCAGAAAAATAAAAGCGAATGATACTGTCGAAATAAATAACACCAAATATTTGAATTGAAATAAAACGTTATATGTAGCAGAAATTACATTCAAAATGTCACAAACCTAGTGTAAATACAATGATTCCTTTTGGTTACTCGGTGTTAACAATAGAAATTTGAATATATATTATTCACAATAATACCTCAACAAAATATTTAAAAGGTTTCACATGAAAAAGGTAAAGAGTAAATTACATAAAGGTATTATAATAAGTACCGATTAACTCATCACGCAATGCTGTACGAAAGTAGACAATTCAAAAATTATATATATATATATATATATAAACATAAAATTACATTATTGAGAGTACCAATGCAGATCACACAAAATGGACATATTTGAAATTCAATAAAGTATAAGAATTTTGAAAGAAAAATACTTTTATATCATGAGTCAAAATCTGCAAACATAAGGCAACGCATGACCGGTAGAACTAAAATGTGGGTCATTCAAAAGATGTAACAGTATGGTATACAAAACATTCGCATTTCTCAGACCCAACTGTGAGAAATCTTTTGAAAAAAATAATAAAATAATTTCCTTCAAAAAGAACTGCCAGTCGTTGCAAATAGTAATTGCTGACTTTTAAGAAACGAATATTAAAAGACAGGTCAATATAAATAGTTAATAATTTACAACCATTTAACATCTTAGCATTGCGTTTGAATAATTATGGTGAAACCTTGGTTTTACAACTATTATATGGCTTGATGAACATTTGTCAAGGATAACAATGATTAAATACACAATCAAGTTACAAAATGTACAGCAATTATATTTTTTTAAAAACACGTAAAACAACATAACAGAAAAGCGTGTGTTCAAATACGTGTAGATTTAGAATGTTATAATAAATAAATAACCAATAATTATTGGTAACATAAATGTGACGGGCTTAAAATTCCATGTGCCAGACCATAAGTTTTTAGGTGTCCTCACGTGCTCAATGGACAAAGTAAATTCATAATCTGTACATTTCCATTTCCATGACGACATTTGTATTTCATTGTTCCCATTGCGTGATTTCAAACAAATCAGTGTAAAATCGCCAAAGACACCTTTCACCTTGACCCTGCACATGGTACACTAAGCCATCGGATAATAAACATTTTGTTGATCAACTACGAATTTTCAGACAAGAAATATTTCTTTAACTTAACATATTGATCAGAACGCGACACAAAATGCAGAGATTTATTAACACTCATCAAGATAACATTATATTTACATATTTACACAAAGCAAGATTTATGCTCGAACCTGTGGAAATTTAAAGTATACCATTCTGAACTTCCGGCTAAACTACATCTGTACAATTATGGTTTAAACACTTTGCCATCTATGCGATCACGGTTTAAACAGTTTGCCAGTCATATGTAGCAGAAGGCTGATGGTGTCTTTGGTAGATTCTCTTTGGTGGTGGAGGGGGGAAATCTTCATCTGCATAAATGCAGTCTTTCTCCTTGTACCTCTGGACCAACCTTTTCCAGACACTGTCGCATTCCAGCAGTTCCACGTTGCCTGCAATTTCAATAAAAGATCAAAGTTAAATTAAACTTAAATTTGAGCCTCGCTAAATATTTAACGTTGGAATCTCAAATTGAAAGTCTCGAATGAAGTTTTAAATTTGAGATTCCAACGTTAAATTGAGAAGACAGCAAATTAGTTTCAAATGTGTTTCACATAAATAACCAAACAACAGGGGGGATTAATCCCATGGTTTTCTTCTATGACACTAATTAAAGATTTAAAATATAAACTAGTTCTTGATGTGACTTTAATAAGTACTCAGGTACTCTGTCGCAACGTTTGCATGAAACTATAATATATCTGACTATTAGAATAATGTTAGCAACAAATAATAATAGTAATAATCTACTGAGTGAGGAGGAGGAGAAAGACGAGGAAAAAGATTTGGTGGTGGTGGTGGCGATGATGATGATGATTCATTTTTATTAGTCTTCCTATCCGACAATCTGTACTGGCTTCGCAAAAGGAATTTAAGGTCGACAGTCTTGATCTGGAGAAAGATGTAAATGGAAACGTACCAACAATAATCAGGCCGTAACGGGCTCGCGTGAGCGCGACGTTGACCTGGTTCCGATCTGTGATGAAGCCCAGGTTCTGTCGACACCATCCAATTGTAGGGCGTGGCTCTATCTTGTAGGATGGGAGGGATCGAACAGTACTAAGGATGACATAATCCCATTCTCCACCTGTACACATTGACATATTTCTGTTTAGGATCGGTTTGACAGCACTATTTACATGATTATATTGTGTTACGTAAAGGTTTGACAGCACTATTTACATGATTATATTATGTTATGTAAAATACACATGTTTATTAACTTGACAAATTAAAATAAGAAAACAAAATTAAAATAATCAATTAAATGCTCCTTTCTATAAAAGGAACATTTAGCAAGCTGTGAGCCAACTAATAGTTATTAGTATTTTAATTTAACGTGAGTGTTACAGCATGAAACATTTGACAAATAACATTTGCTGTGTATTGTGATTCGATGACAACTAGTTTTATAAATACTTCTTTGCTTGCTTATTTCTTGAAATACAGTTTCTTACACTTCATTTCAACCTCAATAAATAAGATGTACGTTTGTATAGCCGCTTGTAATGAAATATCACCCAACACTGTGTTCTCTCTTATGAAAGCCAGTGGTTAATAAATTACTTTTAATATGTTCAGGTTTAATTCAGACTTTAGACATAAACTGTGGTTTAATATTTCAACGTTCCGCCGTCTTCCATTTAAATAAAAAATAAATCTATGAATGGCGTGTGCTAAAACATACATACTCGTTTATGTATGTTACAGTTCTCTTAAAATAAAACAGAAATGTACCTTGGCTAGAAACGACTGTTGTGACGTTGATTTTACGCTTGTCATAACGAGAGAAGACGTCATCACTACGATCTTCACAAAGTTTGTGCAGCTTTTCTTCCAGGAGATGACGCTGGGCGTTGTACTGTGTCAAAACCTTGATCCTTGATGGTTCAACATTGAATTCTTTCTTCAAGAATTTGAAAATCTCAGCCTAGGAAGAATAAAATAGAATAGTTATAGAAAATATAATCTATTAAAAATGAAATGCTTGCTTCAGAAGTTATTATGAAAACTCCAAAACAGTGCACATTCAATTTTGTTTATTTGTGTTAAGATTTGTGCATGTGAGACAGGAGAGAGAGAGAGAGAGAGAGAGAGAGAGAGAGAGAGAGAGAGAGAGAGAGAGAGAGAGAGAGAGAGAGAGAGAGAGAGAGAGAGAGAGAGAGTGGTCTTGGCGATCTCTGATGTCCGTCCCTTGTAGTGTACCTTCTGTCTCACCCTCCTCTCTCACCCTCCTCTCTCTGCTGGACTGTAACCTCCCAAGAAGGGAAAATGCATGACAAAATATGTACATTTGAAGAGTGCAGACTTTTCATTGACTTGCAATTCAAACGATGCCATTTGAACAGATATAACGTTCAGCACACTTTAATGTTTATTAAAATGTTTATTATTTGAATGCAGAGCTAGTGATATTCTCCCGTTTGTTTTCATGCTAATAGTCA
The DNA here is from genome assembly GCA_028829895.1 of Sinotaia quadrata. Taxonomy (NCBI): domain Eukaryota; kingdom Metazoa; phylum Mollusca; class Gastropoda; order Architaenioglossa; family Viviparidae; genus Sinotaia; species Sinotaia quadrata. Next base: position 107,593,803 of record CM054178.1, read on the forward strand.
ATAGTACTATCATCAATCAGCTTATTTCATCAGTTGTTTTAAACCTGCCTAAGCATGAATCCATTTCACCATGTACAGAGCGATTTGTGTATCCTGCCCGGTGTGTGACCAATTACATCTTTTGTGATTGTAATTGCGCCTAAACTGCAGGGTGCAAGCTAAGTGAATGTGGTACACAACACCTACATCTTTATTGAATTAATCGGTCATTACGGAAGTAAAGAAATCACTAAGTATTGCACTGTATTATATTATATTATATTATATTATATTATATTATATTATATTATATATTATAAGTAATATTCAATAGAATCAAAATAGAAAGATCAGACCATAGAGTAATATTTTTAATTTAATTTGGGAACGAAGAAAAATGGAAAAGTAATTCGACCTAATAAAATTTTACTTGGAAAATAACGTCATTCAGACATACCACTTTCTCTGCTTCCTTTCTGTTGGACTTTGACCTTTCATTTCCTTCCTCTGAAGACACAGTGAGTGTTTCCTCCTCCCCCTTCACGTCTACCAGGATGTGGGGGATCTCACACATCGAGATTGGATCTCTTGGCCAGAATGGGAGTAAATCCTGCCTTAGCTTGCCAGTCACCAGTTGTCCGTTATAAAACATTTGTGATGGAAACTCGCAGATCTCATGGTGCTAAAGAACAAACAGGAGATTACAGAATATGCTCATAATCTTTCCAAGTTTTAAGTTACTTCGCAGAACAGCAAATAATTCTTCAAGGAAATGATTTGTCTCTTAAGCATCAACTATAGTTTTCACCATATAAATATGTCTTGCGGATACATTCTTCCTGATATTCTTGGCTAAAGCCTATTAATTAATTTAGTAGATAATTAAATACAGATACAAATGATATATTCACATGCACTTATACATTCAAGTATATAGTATATAAAGATCCATTTCTGAATACATACAGTTTTATTAATTGTTTTGTAACATACCATGAATGTAATACTTCATTAGGCTTTTGAAATTTTCATGAGGGACGTTACAATGTTCACTTAATCAAGGAATAATTTTCTATAATCATAGACTTGAAAGTGCCATTACTACAACTGAACTACTTGAATAAATACTAACCAATAGTATTTCATTATTAATCAGTATTAACATTTCCGGTCAAATTATAAACAGACAACATTTAAATTACATAGATATAGAATCTGCTAAGTTGAAACTTTTACATTTTCTCCTAAGCGTCATGAGAACAAGACAAGTAAGATTAAAACGTGTTTTTTCTAAAGTCGGTTACTTGTATAATAATAGTTAAATGTACAATAAAATATTCCGTTTTAACTTACCATCCTGTATTGAGTACTCAGAAAACCAAGCATGTCTTGAGGTAAACTGTTATACAGCCGTTCAAACAAGGATTGGTCCAGGCCTAGCTCTGCCGCTGGCTGACACTTGATGATTGGTCGGAGTTGTTTGTGGTCGCCGATGAGGACGACCTGTTTGGCCTTGGTGGCGATGATGGGCATCAGGGTGTGAGGCTCGGGTGACATGCCGCACTCATCTATGATCACCTGAAGGACACAGAATTAAGGTTATTTTGTTTATATTTCGCATGTGATTTATTTCTTATACATAGTAATGGTTAAATGTTTATTTCTGTATTCATTAAAACACATTAATTATAAAACATCAATTTCATTTTCATTAATACATAAACAAAATCATTACAGGTGAAAGTTGTATCTAATTCACTAATAAACGTATTAACTTTAATGACATAACTTTAATGACTTAACTTTAATGATCATCATAAATATAATTTTAAGTATTTATTTTTAAGTGAACCCTCACTTGAAAAATTCTGCCTTGTGTTCCCTTCACCAATTTATAGCTTCCACCGACTGCACAGGTAGTGAGGATGACCTCATAGTGACCAATTTCTTCCACACTGGCCTCAAAGAGAAGTTTCCGATAGTCTTTCAACTGTTTGCTGGTCACTAGCTCCGGATTATCACGACACCTGGCGAAGTGCTTTTCAAAAGTGGAAATGCCTTCAGCGAATGTCTTGCCACTCTCACGAATTAAGTGATGAAGTGTTATGTCCTAAAAAGAAAGCACACATAAAAGACAAAGTGAAACCAACATTAAGAAAAGAAAATAATCAAAGACTTTCCTAGACGAATAAATTGAAGATTGTTTTGTAACTTCATACCTAACCCACAATGTAGACTGAATTATGTGAGAGTAATTCGAAATGAATTGTGTCTACTCAAGAAGTTTTATATGTGTTAATCTTCGATATATCGATTGATATATCGCATTGTTTGCTGATCTTTATGATTAATTTGCTGAAGATGAAGTTATACTACTCTAAAACAAATTGATTAATATCAGATATAATCTAAAGAAATTAAAATAAATAAAAATAAATAAACATGATTACCTGTAAAACTGGATCACTCTTCAGGTCACGCATGCCCCGAGAGGATCTGACGTTGCTCCGAGGTACCGGGTAATCTTTCGTTTCGATGGCTGACCCGTAAACACGTAAAATTTTCGGACAATGATCACCCAGACGATTCTTTAACAGTTCTGAAAAATTACATTTATATTTCTGAGTAATGATGCAATAATTAAATTATAAATACTATATTTAACTACACGTATTGTATACCCTGAAATATAACATTTCTAGAGAAATCGGGGTTGGGGAAATATCAGTGTCAGTTTAAAATTATTGCAAAATGAAAATAAGGAAAAACGACAATAAAAAATACACTCACTGGCCACAAGGTCGACTGACTTGTTGGAAGGTCCACAGTACAGCACGACTTTCCTTCCCTTGCCTTCACTCTCCAGTTGACGGTTGATCTTGTTGAACAAGTACACGAGTTTGACACCCGTGTAGGTCTTACCAGTACCTGCAGATACATTTGTCACGTTTTAATGCGTATAATAAATTTTGTAAATATATATAAGAATATAATTTATAAACTACACAAAGAACAGCAAAAAGAACAACCCCCCACCCCCAGCAATAATTTTGTCGGGCATCGTAATTTACTCATCAGAATACTAATTCGTCCAAAAATATTGTTGAAAGTTTCAATAATTTATTGATTTGTATTTACAGATTACATTCTTATTATTTCTTAGAAGAGATAATATATACTTCAATATTTACAGAAATATATTATCGCCAAAATTCTTTTTTTAGGGCGATCAGAGTTTGGCAATTTTATCTAAGCAAACAACTGGATTTGGGCAAATTAAATACCTGGTGGTCCTTGGATGAGAGATAAACTGTGGGTAAGTGCCGTCTTGATGGCTTTATGTTGTGGTGGATTATTCTTGGGAAGTCCCGTGACCATAACGTTTTCACCTTCTTCGATAACTCGTATTTGTAGATGCTTTTCGACTTCGTGGTTCTTGTCTCGTTTGCCAAGTTTGAGATGATCTGGATCTAATGAAAATTTAGATATTTTAAAATTTGATTATATTGAACAAAAAAAATCCTGGAGAAAAAAAGTTAAGAAAATGTTTCCGTATACAACATATATTTTTATTCGACACTTGATGTATTTTATTTTAAAATTATTAATTAATCAGTTAAAAATTAATTAAATATTACAAATGATGTTTACGATCTAATTCCAGAGAAAGAATGCGCAACTTACTAAAATTGAGCTTCTAGTTTAGACTCTTTTAATGAGTAATTATATTATTTTAAAGAGTAATTATATTATGACAGAATATATTTTAAAACATTTACAAGATTTCTTTTCTACTTTATGTCAACAACCGTCAGATTGGGAACAAATTTAGCAAACCGCTATTTCAGTAATTTATCGGTTATATCTTACCAAGTTTTGGAAATCTCTTGCCGAAGGCGATTGCCTGAGCAAGGTCAAGTTCATCATTCTCGAGCTGAAGTAGCATTTGTTGCGTTCGTCTAGAAATCAACAAAATAACGTTGGGATTAAACGAAAGTCTTCAGAAATATAAACATCGTAATAAATTAGTATAAATCTCAAAATTAATTGTTTAGAACTTACAGAAGAAACATTGTTTCCTCTGTTAAGTATTTCATCTGGGTCTTAAACTTGTTATTTTTGTTGACACTGTATAGTTGATATGACAAGGAACATAAATTTACCTGTCCACGTCTGACTTGGGCAAAATTTCCAGGATCACTTCGTCGCCAAAATCCGTCATTAACTCCTCCGGCGGTTTAGGGCTGTTTGGACTGAGTTCAAATTTGACGTGCTTTTGACCTCCATCTTCACTTTTGCGATTTTTGTGTTTGACCTCGACAATGCTGGCATGACCCACCCACGTGTAGTGGTCATCTATAGGCAACTGAATATCGGACTGTTCCAGACGTGACACTATAGTTGCTTCACACTTAAGTCGATACCGAATGCACAGGTAGCCAACAGGACACGAAAATTTACATTTATAGTCTTCATTCGTGTCATCATGCAACTCGTCGCCAAAATCGATGCTTCTGTCAAAGCAAAATTTAGCAGAGAGATGAAAGGTACCAGTGTAGACAGCACGGTCATTTGTTTCTGAATTTGTTTTTTGTCGCATGCAGACTTGAACGTTTTCTAGCAAAACTGTGTTATCGATGTCCCCTGCACCACAGGCACCTTCCATTTCAAGAAGCGGCATCCAAGCACGTACGTATTCCGTGTAGCTGTTGAACTTCTGTTCTCGAGTGGCTCGATTGGCAGAGCGACACAGAGCTGACACAGCATTCTGTGCGTGTGTTAAACACATGCTGATATTGCGAGTTATTTGCACCAGTTCCACACGTGGTCGAAGAATACCTTTTTTGGCATCTGACGTCATCTGAACTTTAAGCACCTGCCCAGCAGAACATTCCATCTTAAAGTGGCACTGTCGCACAGATATTGTACCATCTCCTTTCTCAGAAGACATGTGGTTGACATTCCGTGCATTCCTCTGTACAGTTAAAGGTACATCAAAAGATTGATTGTTTTCACACATAAGCATCTTCAACATTCTGGCCCAGTCTATTTGCTTCACATATTCAGTGAACTGGTGAGGGTTGATGTCGATTTCAATTGGTATTGCTGGATTCATTCGTTGGAATTCTAGCCATCGTCTCAAGACAGTTAAATCTCCAGGACAAATGCCTTTCTCATTGTAAATTCGCTTATTCCATTTGACAGTCACCGTGTCTTTATTACTCATGGTGTCTGTAATCAGGACAGGTTGGGAGCAGACGCCCATGATGCTGAAAGGAATTTCCTGCTTGCGGTCAGAAATGGACAGGAGGGAAGGCAAGGTCAGGTTCACTTGTTCTGTATCTACGAGGTCAACGAACGCTCGGAATGCGAGTGGCTTTCTTAGCTGATCAGCTATTTTTAGAGCTTTGCAACCTTTTCCAAAAGCCTTTTGTCTGGCAGTTACACTGTTAATGTGTCGGCAAAGTTGTATCACTTCATCCGACATGCAATCAGGCTTTCTTGCATCAAGGTAAGCGTGCATCAGGCGTTGTACGTGGAGATCGGCATATCTCCTAATTGGAGACGTGAAATGTGTGTAGCATTCCAAATTAAGTCCGAAGTGAAAGTGGTCAGGTTGGTTGAGACCATGCGAACACTTGTACTCAGCAGACTCCATCAGGTCCATCCAGTGCTGGTTTGCAAGGCACTGCAGTGGATGAAGGGCATCCATAAATGCTACTTGTCTGACTGCTTCGAAATCTCCTGTTTCAAACGATTCTTCTATAATGCGCCAGACCTCCTTCTGGACAATCACATCGTGATGTTTTGTTACTGAGTTTTCACTCTCAACATTGTCCACGGACAACTGAGAGCCTGGGGTGATGTTTTTGCCTTGAAGTTGCATCACAAGATTTCCTATACCATTTTCCTTTTCATTCCATTCACTCAACTCCTCCCAAGATGGAGCCTTGTGGCAACGAAGAATCATGAGTCCTGGAAACCTGGATCTCAAGTGTTTAGCGACAGAGGAATTTGCCAGGATCATGAACTCCTCTACAAGGGAATGAGCCTCACGGCTGTCATTAGATTCTTCCAGATCCTGAAGACGTGGATCTTCAAATGGCACATAAAATGTGGAATTCTTTCTGCGAGTCTCACTTAGCTTGGATGCAATTTTGTGCAGTTGAAGCACATCCTGACTTAAGGAACTATCTGTGTCTCCACTTAAGTCACTATTTATTATTTTTTGTACATCATCATATGAAAATTTCTTTTTTGATTTGACTATTGTCTTTTGTATTTTTAGTTCACTGTCCTCGAGTAGATTGCAATTTTCATCAAACTTAAAAAATACTGAAAGAGCTAATCGTTCCTCATTGGGCAACAGACTGCACTTTCCATGACTGAGGGGCTCTGGTAGCATAGGGTGTGGTTTGCGATCAAGAGGGTAAAAAGTAACAGCCCGTCGCTGAGCCTCTTGGTCTACTGGAGTCCCTTTCTCAACCCATGCAGCTACGTCAGCAATGTGAACACCAACGACAAAGTGATTTTCTTTGTCAGTTTTCCAGATGCTCAGTGCATCATCCAAATCTTTAGATTTCGGCGGATCAATCGTAAAAATCAGTTTGTCTGTTAGATCTCTCCTATTTGCAGTGCTTGGTGATCCTGACTGAAGAATGGTGTTAGTATGATTAACAACAGATCGTGGATAGTACTTGGGAACTCTCTGCTGCATTAAAAGCACTTCTAGACCTCCGGTATAATTATTCCCACCAATGATGGCTTCGAGAACAATGCCTAGCGGATATATGGCCTGACCTCTCCAAGAAATGATGGCCACTTTGAAGACATACTGTTCCCGTTTATCTGGGTCAATGTTTACAAAGCGCTTAAACTGCACGCTTCCATCACAAGAAATCTCCTTGATCTCGATGCGGTGTTTGACCAGTGCTGGGTATCGTTGTTTGACTGTGTCATTCAGGACGTGAATCTTGGGCACAGTTTTACACAACGGTTTCATGAGATGGCCTTCGATCTCGTCCAGGGTACAGACCAACACAGGGTGTTCAACATCCTTGCATCGAACTCTTCTTATCAAACCTATGACTTGTCCATGTGCAAGCTTCTCAATTGTCTGAATATCTGCATCAGAATTTGCAATGGTTGTCTCAAGACCCCGACTTTGACCTGGTTCCGCAAGAATCTCAACCACGACTTCGTCTTCATTAAAGGTTCGACCACTTTTAGAACGACCATTGATTAGGATTTCTGAGAACCTACTTCCTTTGTCTAGCACCTTGGCAATAGATCGATGGGCTGATTCAATCTGCAACTGACATCGCTTGTACCGATCTGGATCAGATTTTACAAGTCTTTCAAGTTCTTCCTGGTTCTGTATGAGGTCTGTGTAGAATGGCTCTCCTCTTCCCACTTTGTCGAAACTTTCCATTTGTTTTTCTGAGATTTCAACCTCTTCACGTTCGTCAGGATCTGCTAAGTTATTTACTATTTGCTCTTCGCTTTCCTCGAACCAACTTTTGTCAGATACTAAAGAGATGAGTTTTTCCACTTGTGCCAAGTCCTCATCTTGTCTCTGGTCATCGTCATCATTGAGAAAGTAAACCGATTGATCGTAAACTTCTTCCTCATCTTCAGTTTCCTCTTCTGAGTCGGGAAGCACGGGTAAACTTCCTGTGGTCGACGTTCCAGTTTCAGATTGTGTGTCTGATGAATTTATGGTGGATCCATTGGATGAATGATTGGACTGTAAGTCGGACGTTATTTGCATCACAAGAAATGGGTCCGCATCCATCATGTTGGCATTATGTTGTCTCCCAGGTGAACTAGCACTTGATTCAGGCGTTTGGTCTCTCACTCGTGCCTTTGCTGAAATAAAAATAGGTCAAGTGCTATTTATTTTCCACCAATAAATATTTGTGTGTAGGAGATCAATATTATTTAAACTAAAATTGCAAGTTGTAATAAGAAGTATACATGCAAGGATAAAGTTAATGGAGAGTATCAGGAATATTTGTAGTTTTATTTCAATATATCGTTAGCTAAGAGGGAGAATTCAAAGTATTTATGAACATACAGAAAATTAACAATTTTAAGTTTATTAGTTTACATTCAAATGAAATAAGTGCATACGTATTATAAAGAGTAAACGACACCAGCATGTATTGTTAAACAATAATCTATCTATCTATCTATCTATCTATCTATCTATCTATCTATCTATCTATCTATCTATCTATCTATCTATCTATCTATCTATCTATCTATCTATCTATCTATCTATCTATCTATCTATCTATCTATCTATCCATCTATCTATCCATCTATCCATCCATCCATCCATATATGCTAGAAGAGAAAGAAAGGGAGTGAGATGTAACCTGATTCTAACAAGAAAATAATGATAAGATAACTCTTTTTATATTTTAGTGAGACAAAGTAAAGTGGAAGAACTCTTCTCAAACTCACGTCGCCGGCGTTTGGCTTTGACACGATGACTGTCTCGAACGGCTCTCTGCCTCACGGAAGATTCCTAAAGAGAGAAATTGAGTGTAAAGATTTCAGAACACAACTCGACATTTTTCTTTAACAAAATCTAACAAAACAACCATAAAATGTGATGGGCAAACATATCACTGAGTTCGCCTCTTTAAACAATGTTTTCTTGATAGACTTGGTTGTTGTGGTTTAAATTAATATTATATTTTTATTTAACAAAGTCTAACAAATCAACCATATAATGTGATGTGCAAACATATCACTGAGTTCGCCTCTTTAAACAATGTTTTCTTGATAGACTTGGTTGTTTGGTTTAAATTAGTATTATATTTTTATTTAAAAGAAGAAATTAGCTTTAATCAGTTTTTAAATTAAAATAGCTCATGCTTTAATCAGCACCATATATTTGCTCAATGGTTGTAAACATCAGCTTCATTCATCTCTGTATGTTTGCTCAGGGTTTGCATAGTAAACATCTGCTTGCTACATGTATTGAACTTGCTGTTTGTTCACTTACTTAAAAATGTGATTTAGTGAGACTAATTGTATAATTAGATAGAAAACAGAATTATTGGATATCATGATTTGGTATGCGTTATTCATTCAAACAGTAAATCAATTAATCTGTTACTCAAACAATCAGTCTGAATTTACTAATAATTGACAGAAATCAAACAGTTAGTCAATCAATCATTTATTCAGTCTGGATGCTCTGATAACTGACACAATTACTTACTTTACATACTATAGAAATTTTACACAATTTTAAAAAAAGTAAACTTTACCTCGACCAGAAATGCGTGGGTGTCTTCCAACCAGTCAGGATCTGGAGTTCCACAAATGCAATAAGATTCCTCTTGTTTTCCGGCAAGTGCTTCGTTAAGCTGATTGATAAGAACCTCGATTTCACGTTTCTCTGTTTCATCCTAAGAGATAAGTATTACACTTCCATTTATAGGAAAGAAAATTTAATAAAAGGATGAACCTTACAAAAGCTCTTTTCGCTTTGCAATAATTACAAATGATATTCACAGTCTTGCTACAAAAGTATTGAAGCATATGATTAAAGTAAAGATAATATAACAATACAAAATTAACATATAAAATGACAATCAATAACAAATACGTATATTCACATTATAGAAACATAAATGAAATTAATTTACAAATGTACAATATAAAAAATAATGATACAAGAGAAAGTGCTATTCTTGCTAAGAGATGTCTTGAGAGGCCTCTGGCAATCTAGTGCTATCTTGCTAACAAATGTCTTGAGAGGCCTCTGGCAATCTAGTGCTGTCTCAGGTCAACATTTCAGCCACACTAGACACAAATTGATTTGCTATTTAACGTTCACTGTTTGATTTATATCTTCATTTCGAAATTTAAAAAATGCGTGACTGATATTAAGTGAACGTTTCTACCAGATGTAAATTGGTATGAACATAGAGATGTACTTAGGGTTGGAGCCAGTCAATGAAACGTAAAAAGAAAAGAGATGTTTTGCTGCTTTCTTGTGTGAACACAGCCATTTGTCACTGCAGAGAAGTGTTGAGATTGGACAGTACAATAATTCAGAGAGTGCCAGTGAACACAAGGGTCTGTGTAGCAATATCAGTGAAAAATTTGCAAATAGTGTTCATTAAACTCAGCAGCCAGATAAGCTGCTCTACAAGTTTTGAATGTTGTTGTAAGGAAAGAGAGCTGTCCAAAAGAACAACCCGGTTTCTGAGTGACCCATTTTAATGAGAGGTTCACCAGTAATTGTTTCTGATTGACGCATTCGTAAATGTGTTCATTTTGCATTACTTACTAATTTAATAAAATAGTAACTTTTACTATGTGTGAATATGCGAGTGTATACAAATATATACAAACAGCATTACTTCCCCTACTGAAAAAGTCTAATATTCTTTGTGTGATGTACAACCAAATTACTTCCCCTACCTTACAGTTTCTCAGGGCCTCTTGAGCCGTGTCAAGTGCCTTACTGTATTCCTGACAGTTCTGCAAGAGACAGGCATGGATGTACTTGTGCTTGACGAACAGCCGTGGCGGTAGACTTGATACATTCACTGCAATGTAACATTGAGACTTGTTCAAAAGGGGAATCTATTTACTCACACCATTACTTTTGTGCAAATATATGAAAAGAAAAATACAACATAATTACCTATCTGAAAATTATGAACGGTGGAAGTTATTAATCCAGTATAACAACAAAATTACACTTTTGGCATACTTCAAAAGAAACAATACAAAGACGAAACAATACGTCTTTTATATACATCTGTGTGTGTGTGTGTGTGTAAGAGAGAGAGAGAGAGACAGTATAATTACGTCTATCGGTGTATTTGTAATTATGGGGATTTATTTTATGCATTCGATATATAATGCCAACTGAAAGAAAAATGAGTTACCTTTCCGTTTTTGTTTTTTGTAAAATGATTCTGCAAACTCCAGAAATCCCTTTAAAAAGAAAACAAATCAATATAAACATTTTGTTTATTAAACTCTATTGACGTTTTGTTTATTAAACTCTATTACTTGAATTTTTGTTTATTAAACTCTATTATTTGACGTTTTATTTATTAAACTCTATTACTTGACGTTTTATTTATTAAACTCTATTACTTGACGTTTTGTTTATTAAACTCTATTACTTGACGTTTTGTTTATTAAACTCTATTACTTGACGTTTTTCAACACTAGAACGAAGTTAAGAAGTTTAGAAACTGTACCACGGAAAGTGTTGAGTTAGAAAATATTCTTTACAATAATGCAGTTTAGAACAAATATATTGTAAATATCTATTCATGTTACCTATCAAGATTAAGTTATGTTGCTGAAATATTGGTCAATATTAATTGAAATAACTATTTTCTTTCTATCGTTGCTATTTTAAATTAATAATTAGTTGCAATGAAGCAAATTAAAAAAATATTTAATGTTTCTGTGTAGAACGTCTAGTAACTTAAACAAACAAATACGAACCAAAGGATTTGTAAATTAAGTATGTTGTTACGGTTTCCTTTGCTAATGACCCAAATTAAGAAGAGAAGTGAGACAGAACGCGAGCGATTATGAATTAGAGGCAAAGAGTGAGTCAGTAAGATAAGAACGAAAGAAAACAAACAACGGAAAGAATCAAAGAATGGAGGAAAAACAAGAACTGAAAACAGAAGAGAAAAATCGAGAGAACTATTAGAAACATCCATTGATGATGTTATGTAGACTGAGAACTTTATCGAAGAATGCAACAAGAAAATGATGCTATTAGTTTACTTAGAGTCAGTATTATTTTTTAAAAAATACGAGCAGGGTAAAACTATTTAGCACCAATACAGGTTTGGTATAAGACATACTTCTCGGATGAGACAAGAGGCCACCAGCATGTTGATTGTCACTGCATACGGCTCTAGCATGGGGCCACTTGTCGGGCAAACTGTCACTGTCAGCATGTAGAGTCGAAGGGATTTCAAGGCCACAAAGTAGGCCAAAGATGGTCGCTCACGCTCCAGCCAAGACGACAAGTCCGACAAGATGTGTATTTGATTCTGGTTCATCTAATATAAATATATATATAATTGATTTTGTATTGTCCAATCATGAATCTACAAAGAGTTGTGAATATGTATACAGCAATAGCAATTTTCTATTTTTTTTTTAAATGCACGGCAACAGAATTTCTGAAACTGTGCAAGACAATTCCGAATTATTTAGAATTAGAATAAACGATTTTTTTTTTTACAAGAATAAAAGTTTTACGTATGAAAATAAAACACTTTTGTTTATTTAGTTTTATTTATCAGTCTATATATGTTTATTTATTTCAAAATATGTATATTTCTTCATATAATATATGGACGACAGTGTGCATACATAATATTTATGCACAAAGCTTAATTTATACACGAGTACACACAAATCAAGTAGAAACTTGCTCGGACTGTTCTATAAATACATTTATTTACGAGTAGCTAGGGCTGTTCTATAAATACATTTATTTACGAGTAACTAGAACTTTTCTATAAATACATTTATTTACGAGTAGCTAGGGCTGTTCTATAAATACATTTATTTACGAGTAACTAGAACTTTTCTATAAATACATTTATTTACGAGTAGCTAGGGCTGTTCTATAAATACATTTATTTACGAGTAGCTAGGGCTGTTCTATAAATAAATTTATTTACGAGTAGCTAGGGCTGTTCTATAAATAAATTTATTTACGAGTAGCTAGGGCTGTTCTATAAATAAATTAATTTACGAGTAGCTAGGTACCTGCAGGCCAGATGGATCCAGCAACGCTCGGATATGGCTATACTCTACAAGTAATTGTATCAATTGGTAGCATGCGGTACCTGCCGGTGTGAGTACGAACACGAGCCGCCCTTCATCTTGACGATGTAAACTGATGGAATGCTTGAACACCGCCATGACTAGAATGATAACAAGAGAGACGGTGATACATAAAAATAGCATTAGAATGATAACAAGAGACAGTGATATATAAAAATAGATTTGGAATGATAAGAAGAGACACAGTGATACATAAAAGTAGCGTTAGGATGATAACAAGAGACAGTGATACATAAAAATAGCGTTAAAATGATAACAAGAGACAGTGATACATAAAAATAGCGTTATAATGATAACAAGACAGTGATACATAAAAATAGCCTTTGAGTTTTAAACAACGCCATGACAGAAATGAATACAAGAGATAAGATCATGATGATTTAAAATAAAATTTAGTTTTAAACACCAATGAGCGTATTATATGAAACTGTACTAAAGCCAAGGTGAAAACATTTAAATGAAAAGTATTACTGATTGAAACTGAATCTTTTAAAACATAGAAGGTCTTAAAGCTTCTTTAAATTATGTTATTCAGTGATCGGTCCGATATTTAACATTGAATTTCATGTGCAAGGAGCAATAGATTTTGAAGGTATTTTTATCGTGTTTCTTGACTTAATCTTCTAAATAAATTATATCAGTTCTAGAAATATATAATTCGTGTTTATACATACCACAACAGAGGTACACCACAGTTTGACGAGGGTTGCCGGTCTCAGACGAGTTCTGAAAGAAGATAAACTGGCATTAATAATATTGCAGTAATATATAAATGTAAACAGACTTTAGTATTATGGTAATACATAAATATAAATAGTTTTACACTACCGCATTGTGTTGTTTACGTTTACAGACACAAAACATGACACAAAACATGACACAAAAGAATTGCTCGAGAGATGTTTACTGGTCACCTGTATAATTCCTTACAGGTAAATTTCTCGCCTGAAAGATGTTAGTTTCTTTTACTTGTAAAACGTTTACTTTCTAAAAAGAAATGTGCTCATTACTTCAGATGAGAAAATGTTTCTGTAGAAATATGTTTAATTATTGCCCGTATGATTCTATGTAGATTAAAATACATGCTGGCTAGAAATAGATTTAATTATTAAATGTATGATTCTGTATAGATTAGGAAATGTTAGCTAAAAGGATGTTTGATTATTACCTGCAAAATTGTATCCTGAATCTGCTCGGCAGGCCTGCAAGCCCTCCTCACCATTGCATCTTCCATTGCCTCCTCTGTACACCCCTGCTTTGCATAGTTGTCGGCCGTTTTGCGTAAAGTGTCCACAAGGGTTTTGGAGAGCAAGAGATCAAATCTTCCGTCATTAAGTTGTCTTTCGGCATACTGGAAGACACTATCGATTTCATCGACAAAGTTCTTCTGGGGATCAGGTTCCAGAAAGATTAATTCTTCCGCACCCAATACTTCCATGTTCAATAGCTTGCTGGATTTCACTATAGGTTAATTCTGGACACGAAAGCAAATAAAAACTTGAAGTCAGACATATGAATCCTTTATTTTTATTGATGATTACAAGTTATTACCATTCATAACGATCACTTTGTCATCCTTCGCTTATCGCGTCACAATTTTCTTGATAAACGATCATTTCATAAATATACGAGGACATGAGTAAAGCACTCCATCACCATATTAGATCAACGTCAATGAACTGTAGGCTAGCGGGTGTATAATTTAGTTTCTGTGTTTTAATTGCATAATGCAAACTGTGGGCAGATGGTGACTTTAAGCTTCAGTAACGCAGTACGGTGATATTTATGAAACAGTAGCAACCTTTGAACAACAAAACAACAAAATAACTAAATAATTCAAACTCGTATCACAATTCACAGCTAGCTATAATGTACTGTCGTCAAGTGCACAGTACGAGGTCACTCAATAGTGAACATTTTGAGTTGGACGTCGTCCTAAATATAGGACATCTTGTCGTCTGTAAACACGGCAATGGAGTATGAGACAACCTGCTCGGTCTCACGTTCGCCCGACTGTTACTGTGGTTCTTCAGAGGAGGGGGAAATAAGACCAGGGATGTATTATATTTCTAACATTTCAGAACTGAAATATATATATATAAACCATTTCGGTTTCTGCGCTGTGCTTTATCTCTGCCGTCATGTAATCTGATAAGTTAGTTATTGATTTAAAACATACAATAATAGAAATCGGTAAAACCCAATAAATCAGTTGAGTAGAAGGGCTAAGGATAATGGAAATGACGCATGCGAAAAGACTGCTATTTAAAGCAATAATTAATTGTCGTAGACCTATTCAAACGTTGGTTTCTATGCAATGTTAGTGAAGTTCAAACACAGGCTTACAAACCGTAATAAAAACCAACTACAAGCAATCATTTCCACTAGTGAAATTGGTGCAGGTTTGAAGAGTAGAGAGTCTATTGAGTGAACAGATATTGTTAAAATGCGCTTATGTAAATATTAATAGAGAAGTGGTCTCTTTGTTTTTGCTTCTAGTTTCAAGATATAGATGTTCATTTAGTCAGGCGTGACCATTCCCTCAACATGTCTTGTTTCGAAAACTAGATAAGACAAATAAGGAATTTAACATCATAACAGTCGTTCAGAAATTGTGGTGGAGTAAATTTACCTATCCCTATTTCTAAACTTAATAATTATATAATGTTGCCAAAACTTATGTTGGAGTAATAGCGGGTGGATAGGAGCCAGTTAAATATAGGTCTAAATAAAAGACGGATTTTTATTACTCCATTAGTAAAAAGTTTCTACTCGCTGAAATATTATGCGACAGTAAAACGTCTATCTTATTTTTGTGTAAAGAGTCGAGTTTTACAACACCATTATAATCCGCCAAGTGAGAGACATGTTGGCCTTGTGGGAGAATTATTAATAATTATTAATTAAGAGTCTCGATCACTAGTAATTAGTTATCTGTTATTGTGCCCAGAGGTGTCACAGAAATATTTGAATATTATGTATGTTAGGAAAATAATCACCAATAATGAATACATATGTTAACGTTCATGGGTAGACATACTGGTGAGTCTACGAAGGTCCTATGCATGTGCATCTAATGGACGTTGGCGACATGCAAAAGAAAAATAATGGACATTTGTCATATGCACCTATACATAACGGATGTAAGCCCTAAAACATGTAGAGATAATGGACCTAGGCCCTGTACAAACACAGATAATAGACACATAATGCATATACGACCCGAGTGTATAACAATAATGGACAGATAATAGACACGTGTCCTATAGTGTGTAAAAATAATGGACGTAGCCCTTTGCATGTAAATATAAATGAACGTAAGATCTATGCTTGCAAAGATAATGGCCCTCTGTTCTGTTATTGCGATTGTTCTCGATCGAACCTTTCCTACTTCCTAGTTGTTAGCGAACATGACTGTAAAACACATTCCGATCTAATAAATTGGCGTAAATATTACATTACCCTTTTAATAAATGGAGAGAAGATAAAGCTACCGACAGTATGAGAAATGTGTGAGTTAAAGATCGTGAACAGGCGAGCGATTACGTGAGAGAACGAAAGAAAAAGACGAGATAAAATCAGGGCGGCAGTTGTACACTAATAACAAACTGTAAAACTGTAATAAAGACTATTGGAAGGCAACATACCTCAGATTCACACTTTCGGGTGATATTGTGAAGTTACTTTTCTCTCTCAATGCTATAAACTCTGATAAATATCCAAGAGCTGAAAACCAAATTCTGTATGGAGCCTATTCGGAATTGCAAGCTCTTTTATACACCTTCAACCTCAACACAACCCTGGGCGCCTCAGAACTAAACATAGAAACAAACTACCTCGGACGGAAATTCCCCGTATGCCTCGAAAGCAAAAGTGGGATTTCAAACAAGTCTAAAAATAACTTTTCAGCTGTTGTCAGTGGCTGTCACTGCGCACGTCGGGGCTCGCTCGCTCGCTGTGGCTGATCGAATGCTGTCAGCAAAGCACTGAGCAGGTCGGAACTTTCTGAGATTTCTGTTGCTGCCTGCAATTTCCCGGGAATGGAAAGGTAGCTGAAAACGTCCTTATTGCACTTAGCAATCACCTACAACAGGGGAGGGAAATGCCAAGCACGGCTTGCAAACTGCATTAAGGAAAACAGACTGCTCATTCTGTAAATTATTATTCATGTAAGCCTGTAAAGTTATAATCTCAGTTTGACGGTGGAGACTGATTGTAAAGGCGAATATTATGACGTAATTAATTAATACTAATTGCATGAGTACGAGCTGACACTCGTAAAAATTTATTAAAATCAACGCTGGCTTGTGACTCGTAAATTTCATGCTAATCGGATCGCCAGCAATGCGAGAAAGGAACATAACAACATAAGAAAATTTGGATGCTGGTCCGATAATATTTATATTGTTCTGGATCGAATCGAATATCTGTGATTTTTTCGTGTAAAATATGCTATTTGTATTTCATACTTAGCAGACCAGTCAGGTTGCGGTTCTAATTATTTCTTTATGTTTAATCTGATAGACAGGACGTGGTTTGGTGTTTGTAAAACATCGCAAGATTCCAGCCTTCAAATTAATTTATAAGTGGGGATTTATCACTTTAATGTAATCCCCTCTAATAAAATTCTAAATGGAAAGGGGGTAACAATCTGAACAATGTTTTCTTTTTCCCTCGTTTGTTCTTGAGTGGTTTAATATTCATCAGATGACAATCGATATTAAGTTAGCACAGGGAGTGTTATGGCGATCTGCGCGGTTGCAGGGAAAGTGCACCTGTTCCAGGTGTAGTAAACACTTGAGAGAATTAAGAAAATGGTTCCAATGACTTCTCCCGTCCAGAGTAGATCGTCGTGCTTCAAAATATTTGTTTGAACCCAGTTTTGCTCGGTGTATATTACAACTGCACACTGTGAATTTACTGCTTCATATTACTTAGTTAATGATTGAAGGAAAATATATAACAAATGGTCGGCAGGCAACGAGAAACACTGTAATTATGTGTTTAGACTAAGGAGGATAGCTTTGCTGTTCACTGACATTATCAACATTGCATTTCACGTCCTTTATGTTCCAGCGAAATATTGCGATTACAGAATATGTCCCAGATATTTTTCATTAGAAAATGTTAGTGGCAAAGAAAGAAGTCTGTAAAAGAACTAGTGAATAATTGATGTAAGGGGCAAAGAAAGAAGTCTGTAAAAGAAACTAGTGAATAATTGATGTAAGGGGCAAAGAAAGAAGTCTGTAAAAGAACTAGTGAATAATTGATGTAAGGGGCAAAGAAAGAAGTCTGTAAAAGAACTAGTGAATAATTGATGTAAGGGGCAAAGAAAGAAGTCTGTAAAAGAACTAGTGAATAATATTAAATGAAGTGGAAGTGAGCAAAGAATATAAAGATGACACATTATATAATCAAACTCAGAACATAATGACTGAATAATCAGCTATCTGTTATCGTTGTATTATAAACAAAAGACGGAATGAACAATATTATATATAAAAAATGTTGACCTCAGAATAAAATAAATCACAAAGAAAAACACAAAGAATGAGACTTACTTAATTCTTCGTGACCTAATTCTTCGTGTGGTATATCTTTAAGGAGTCAAATTGACATCCGTAAAACTGACAATATTTCCAAATATCGGAAACAGAGCCAGTGCATTTGTTTTTATAGCTCTGGCTGACAAAAACACCCAGTTGGGTAAACGCAAATTGATTCCTCTTAAGAGTAAAATATTGGTTTCAGTCCCCTTCGTGTGTTCATTGAAATAACCTAAACCGAAAACAGGATTTTCTCAATCTAAAAATACACCGGGTCTGCTGTTACCTGTAATGTTATATGATATTTTTAGATGTCGGTATGAAACAACATCATCACTAAAAATAGATTATCTAGGTCAGTATTGCTAAGTTTCGATAGGTAGGCAGCTTCGACTTTTAAAAGCAAACAGCTGTGCAATCTACATTATGACGATTATTTTCCAGAAAGGTTAAGTTCGCGCTGAGATCGTTACCGATCGTTAGTTCTTGAAAATCGGGATGCATTACTGTTGTTGTTTTCTCCCTTCCTTTCCTATTTATTTTGTTTTATTCTTATTAGAGTTTCAACTCTCTATAAAAATATGTAATTATTTCTAACAATAATGGCTTGCTACTTTGTCTACAGTTCCATATGAAGTTGTTCTCCTTACGCTGCAAAGTACATAAAATTGTAATACATCAGCATCTCCAGTTTCTAATGACAAGCAGTTCTGAGTGTTTGCTATGGATGTCATAGTGCTTAACAACAAGAGAGTCAGTAGCCATGACAACGATTCAGTCAAGTATTTCGCAGGCAACTTGTGTGCTGGATGTTAATGATTACTAACCACCTCTGCACCCCCCCCCTTACTCCCCGTAATCCACCATTGATAACGTATTAAATGCACTAAAGTAGTAAAATAAAACGAATATGAGTTTTTAAGAAAGATACGGTTCAGTGTATGTGATGCAGTTAAAGTCTGTTTCGCTTTGTTCAGTACCAATACACTGTATTTCGTGACTAATCTAGTGTGTAGGCGTAAAGGTGACGTTAGTTGGAAATTTACCTGGTCACAGAATAGTGCGACAAATTCATTGTAATGTGTTGTCTTTGAAATCACTTACCTGGTCACAGAATAGTGCGACAAATTCATTGTAATGTGTTGTCTTTGAAATCATTTACCTGGTCACAGAATAGTGCGACAAATTCATTGTAATGTGTTGTCTTTGAAATCATTTACCATTATTGACCGTTTTTTGTCCAGATCATTGACGTATCACTTCAGGAAAAAGTCGCCACGGAACATTTTACCGTGGTTAGCCATGGTCAGTAACGACACCTCGACAAATTCTCTGGTCTTGATCTTAACAGCAAATTTCAGCTTTATCAATCGAAGACCGGCCAAAATGTGATTTATATTGCTGTCGAGTACCTTTGGTACTTGTTTTATTCGTTGTTCTCCAATGCTTGTTTGTTTGTATTGTTTTTTTCATTCCAAATCACTATTTCTTATTTCTATAGTTTGCTATTTATATGCTGATGATCTGATTTATTTTGTAAATATTTGAAAATGTTTTTCCTTCTCTTGCAATCTGACTATTTTAAACTCTTTTCTATGATGTGTGGTCTACATTACAATGCTTGAGAGAAAATTATGTCGTCGGTGTAGAAACGTTTGCGTCTGAAAAATAATTGTCAGACTGTAATACTACTTTGAGTTTGCTTACCTACGTTCGTTTAGGGAAACGGTTGACGTCTCTTTACAAATTTAGTCATGATACGTTTATACTGATAATTTTTGTGCTGCTCTCCCTTTAATTATTATGAGCGTGAGCATTATATTTGTTGAAGGTACCAGTGCTTTTGTTAGGTATCGCGCGCTTGTGTGTGTGTGTGTGTGTGTGTGTGTGTGTGTGTGTGTGTGTGTGAGTGCTCTAAAACCTGATTCCTATTTCATATAAGAAGTACGTGCAGGTGTACTGACAATAAATCAATCAACCCCTGCGACAGAATAGAGTAACTATTGCGCAATAAATATGCGAACAAAACTACATTGAATTTTAGCTAAATGCAGAAATAGCATTCTACTCATACGGTGGTCGAGGTTTGCACAACTTTATACCGATATATAGCAAACATCTGAATATTGAAATCATTATTGATAACGATAGCACACATTGTGAGTCTATATTCTGTCCATTCCAGATGAACATCGGCAACATCTATATGACTTTTGTGTATATGTGTGTGTGTGTTTGTGAGTGTTTGTGTGTGTGTTTGTGTATGTGTTTGTGTGTGCGTGCATGCTTGCGTGCGCATAGAGCAATTTTATGCCGTTTTACAAATGTATATGTGTCAACACAACACCTCTTAATTATGTTTATGTAAGCATATCGATTGCTCAGTCATTTCTTTCAACCATTGATTTCTCGCACAAACTAGCGTGAGCAAAACCAAATAGTTTAACTTTTATTCTTTTAATTTGATTTTCTTGTTTATATTTCCATCTTCGTACGTCTGTATGATAATATGTGTAGACAGATGGATGGTCAGATAGATAGATAAATAGATAGGCAAATAAGCAACCTAAAATCGCCGTTCCTTTATGCTCATTTATTATTTCTGTCACAATATGTTAAACTGGGAAGCAACACATACACAAAATGTAGCATGGCAAGAAGATATATTTGTAAACACGTTATATCTAGGCCAGGGTAACAATGTGCTCCACAGCAAGCTGCACGAAGAATGTGCCAGAGATATATAAATGATTCTAAGTTTAAAGGATCGTACAGTTATAAAGCGCAGTGCGAATAAATGTGTGTAATTTAGTAGGCTATGTCATGTACCCAACTCGCTCTTTGAAGACACTTCTACGTTTTCTGTTTGATATTTAAATTTCCGTATTCACATTAAGACCTGTTTTTCCTTAGTTACCAAATTCTCAAAAACCCATTTTTCCTTAAGATGAGTGAATATTTTTTTCAAGTTCACAGTTATTTGTCACCAAACGCCAGAAATTCGCAGACATTTTTAGTACAAGACCACTATTTTGTTCATTTATTAATACAACTGTTGCTTTCTTAAATAGTGTCATTTAAAAGAATCAATCATTAAGAGAAAAAGAAGGAGAAGACAATAATTTGAATGGCTGTAGATACTTAAGGTCTCTTGTTTATGTGTCTTAGTTAATTTTAATGGCTGCAGATATTTAAGGTCTCTTGTTTATGTCTTAGTTAATTTCAATGGCTGTAGATATTTAAGGTCTCTTGTTTATGTGTCTTAGTTAATTTCAATGGCTGTAGATATTTAAGGTCTCTTGTTTATGTGCCTTAGTTAATTCCAATGGCTGTAGATATTTAAGATCTCTTGTTTATGTGTCTTAAATTTCAATGGCTGTAGATATTTAAGGTCTCTTGTTTATGTACCTTAGTTAATTCCAATGGCTGTAGATATTTAAAGATCTCTTGTTTATGTGTCTTAGTTAATTTCAATGGCTGTAGATATTTAAGGTCTCTTGTTTATGTGCCTTAGTTAATTCCAATGGCTGTAGATATTTAAGATCTCTTGTTTATGTGTCTTAGTTAATTTCAATGGCTGTAGATATTTAAGGTCTCTTGTTTATGTGCCTTAGTTAATTCCAATGGCTGTAGATATTTAAAGATATCTTGTTTATGTGTCTTAGTTAATTTCAATGGCTGTAGATATTTAAGGTCTCTTGTTTATGTGTCTTAGTTAATTTCAATGGCTGTAGATATTTAAGGTCTCTTGTTTATGTGTCTTAGTTAATTACTGCATAAAATGGACAACTGTCAAGCACTTTTCACGACATGATACTGACCACTGACGGGAGAACATTCAGGGGTGTGACAATAAATGTTAATACACAAACTTGTGTGTGTGTGTGTGTGTGTGTGTGTGTGTGAAATTTATAAACACACTGCACACTGCTCCTAAGTGTGCTCATGCGTATGAGTAACTGACAAAAAAAAAAAAAAACGGTTTTGCAAGTTTAGTTCATGCGCATGAACACTTACGTGACGAATGCAAATCGTGTTTTTTTTATTTCTGCTTCTCAGTAGTGGCGCCAAGAGGTGGCTTTGCCCTTCCCTAATCTCCATCAGCCCCACCTTCCTTAAAAGCCGATACATATAAAACAAACATAAAAGATCAACTCCCACTACCGCCACCACCCCAACGACCCTAGACTTTCACTTTCAACGAGATTGACGACCCTAAGACCCTCTTATCTGGAAGTTCTAAAGCCTCCACTGACACCAGTACAGAACACTGTATACTATAGGTAACACAACATTAAGACTTGACAAGTTTGTGAGGACGTGAACAGCTCAATAACGATAATCTCTGTCTTGACGTGTGTGCGTGCGTGTGTGTGTGTGTGTGTGTGTGTGTGTGTGTTCTCTTTCTTGACATAAAGGACATTTACACCAGGCAGTATTACACAAGATCACACGCACAATCAATTATATAGACTTACTTCACACACCTATGACAGAGTTGTCCTGAAGTTGTCCTTTCTTTCGATTGGTTTTTCATGCACTAAAAATTGCAATGGGAAAACACAACATATACATGTCTTTATTATTTTTATGTGGGCATACCCGATTAAAGCGAATTGCTATGACCTTGACATTGTTCACGATCACAACGGATCGCATTATTTATTTAATCGATTGATTTACTCTGGATTTTTTTCTTTCACTTAGTGACACTCAGTATCTTGCTCAGTACCATGCATATTGTTTTCAACTGTGCATAATTTTATCACCGGAGGGGATCTTCGCTGTTATTTTGTTATTTATTGTTAATTTAACCGGTGACTACATTCCCTAACTAAAGGTATTCGCTGAAGGGGACTAGTCATAACTTCAGTACTCTGTAGATCCTTTATGGGCCCCGAATATCCCGGTGTCCCTCTTCACATTCCCACTGCTCTCAAACATTAGTGTTCCATTTTTATCACCACTATTCCCATTAACCAAACAGTACTCATGTCTTGTGTTTTCTATAACATTAGTGTTCCATTTTTATCACCACTATTCCCATTAACCAAACAGTACCCATGTCTTGTGTTTTCTATAACATTAGTGTTCCATTTTTATCACTACTATTCCCATTAACCAAACAGTACCCATGTCTTGTATTTTCTATAACAACCTACATTCTAGTGAAGTAGTAAATACAATATAGTATTACAATCGTAATTCATAACAATAACAGAAACGTTATAAAAACGATACCTAAAATCTGACTCATCTGCTTAATTAAGGATTCTTTTGAACCAGTTTACATTTATTAATAAGCATTATTCTATTTCAGTATATCTATTGTTCCATTATCTTCTAATTAATTAACCAATCTTCATGTATTGTCCAGCTGAATAAGTTAAGTATCTAATTAATTAACCAATCTTCGTATATTGTCTAGCTAAACCAGTCAAGTATTTAATTAATTAACGTATCTTTGTGTATTGTCTAGCTGAACAAGTCAAGTATCTATATATATTAATTAACCAATCTTCGTGTAT
Organism: Sinotaia quadrata; assembly: GCA_028829895.1. Classification (NCBI taxonomy): domain Eukaryota; kingdom Metazoa; phylum Mollusca; class Gastropoda; order Architaenioglossa; family Viviparidae; genus Sinotaia; species Sinotaia quadrata. The sequence goes on from CM054178.1 coordinate 107,617,717, forward strand.
TGTCTAGCACTCTAGCTGAACCACGTCAAGTATCTAATTAATTAACCAATCTTCGTATATTGTCTAGCTGAACAAGTCAAGTATCTATATATATTAATTAACCAATCTTCGTGTGTTGTCTAGCACTCTAGTCAAGTATCCACACGCAGAAGAGAGAAATGGGAGAGAACGAGCAAGCAAACACCCTCTTGAATAGTCTCTTTCTACTTTTTTAATACCAACTGTCTCCCTGACTACGTCAGCATTCACTGAAATTGACCCCTTTAACCCTTGATTTTATCAGCAATTAACCTTACGTCAACTCGACTCCCAAGAGGTATCCCTCCCCAGCACCATGCGGCCTTCCACTGTAGTGATAGTCCTACACTTAGTCGCCCCGACACTAAATCATTTCCAGCTTTCAGTCGGACCTGCATCACGACTCACTTTTCAGTCTGGCCTGCATCATTTGTTCACGACTTACTTTTCAGTCCGGCCTGCATCATTTGTTCACGACTTACTTTTCAGTCCGGCCTGCATCATTTGTTCACGACTTACTTTTCAGTCCGGCCTGCATCATTTGTTCACGACTCACTTTTCGGCACCGCCACCTCATGCACTAGCACTGTCCGGTTCGTGAACTCGGTACCAATGCTTGTGATTACCACTAACTTAACGTAAGAGATTTCAAAATTTGAACAAATACCTTCACTTTAAAAACGCCTTATTTTTTTCTTTCTCTCACATTTCCCTCAAAAGCCGTTGTAGACATTTTATCGTGAGACATTCTCGGTCTTGGGTTGCACAACAATGTCTTGCGCTGATTGCTAGAGTCCCAAGTAATTAATAAATATTCTGTTAGTAAATAAACTTTAAATCAGAACAAATTGAATAAGTTTATCACGTCGATATCATCATTCCATAATAAATTGTCGCATGAAATAGAGTAGAATTCTAAACTTTTGAACTAACCCACATTGTCGCATGAAAATATGAATAGAATTCTAAAATTTTGATCTAACCCTCATCCAGAAATGTAAATCTTTAAATAAAATATAAATTAAGGTTACAAAGATCGTTCTAATTAATGAATTGTTCTGTAAAATTTAGATTTTTTTTCGCTGTCTTTAATATTATATAAAGTATCGAGTAAAGTATCCTAACTAATAATATCTTAGTAAATTTCAATATATTGTGCTGATCATTTCGCATATAAAATATTAAAATGACCCGAAATAAAAACAAATGTAGATAGATAGATAGATAGATAGATAGATAGATAGATAGATAGATAGATAGATAGATAGATAGATAGATAGATAGATAGATTTCATATGCAGAAAGCGAATCTCAACCACTTTTATTGACATATTGTATCATCGTTAAGTTAATATAATTTTGTTTGAAATTTGTGTTTTGGTCTGGTTTTTATTCTATTTTCTAATTTTCGTGTGTGTGTGTGTGTGTGTGTTAATTACTGTAAAATACTTTCCGATTGGTATTAATAATCTACAGATATATCTGTTAACAAAATACAGTTATCTAATTTTATTAAGAGATTCATTTTATCCAGCATAGTTTTCCTAATATTGCTCCACCGTAAAAAACAACAACAACAATAAAGTTAAACAAGGAGTTAGTTTCACTACTAACTATGTCTGTGTGAGTATTGTTATCGTCCCAAAATATCCTTGTTGTCGGCACAGTGATATCTAATCTATCGCTAGTCGCAGGTCGTAAATTGGACACTAATTAGGGGTCATTCACATGAGCAGGTCAAATAACTTTTAAGTCCACTCCAACCATTTTCAATGGATATAAGCGAGTTTCGGAAACTTCGCATATCAATCTGACCTGTTACCAGGGCAGTCCATGCTATAGCACAAGTAGCAATAGTTGTTTTTTTGTTTTTTGTTTTTTGTTTTTAGAAACAGTTTCAATATTATTAGCAATATAAACTGTACATTGCTTTGTTTTTGCTGTATATATTTACTGTCTGTTCCTATTTGACTCTAGAGAAGTTGTCAGCTCCCAAACATTTTTCATAATAACCGTGGAAGAGGACGAAATCCTCATAAAAGTGCTATTTTCAGAACAAACGCCGCTCGCTACCCCAGTCTCCGGAAATAGCGTTTTCATGTCAGGCAATTACTAGTTCACATAAAACACACTTCAACGTATTTCTGCAGTCACGATTTTCACAGTTCTCTTGACGTATTATGGAGAAGTCGATGAACGGATGGAAATGCGACTATTAATAAACAGGAACTTGTGGAGACCTAAGAATTAATTAATTTCGCGTGAGTGGTCTAAAACCTGCAAAGGTGGTCTAACGTACCGAGTCTTGAGCGTCTCGAGTATTTAGTTGAATCTAGTGCTTAAGTACTGGTCAAAACAAACACGTCCTACCTGACTATGTCATGAAACCTAAACCCAGTCTAATCTAGTGCTTAAGTACTGGTCAAAACAAACACGTCCTACCTGACTATGTCATGAAACCTAAACCCAGTCTAATCTAGTGCTTAAGTACTGGTCAAAACAAGCACGTCCTACCTGACTATGTCATGAAACCTAAACCCAGTCTAATCTAGTGCTTAAGTACTGGTCAAAACAAACACGTCCTACCTGACTATGTCATGAAACCTAAACCCAGTCTAATCTAGTGCTTAAGTACTGGTCAAAACAAACACGTCCTACATGACATGTCATGAAACCTAAACCCAGTCTAATCTAGTGCTTAAGTACTGGTCAAAACAAGCACGTCCTACATGACTATGTCATGAAACCTAAACCCAGTCTAATCTAGTGCTTAAGTACTGGTCAAAACAAGCACGTCCTACATGACTATGTCATGAAACCTAAACCCAGTCTTAGCTAAGAGTAATTCAATAAACATTCCCCGGCAGGATTTTAACAGTCATTTGAATTCATTAAATGTCAATGTATCATTTCTAGTCGTGACGATAGAATAAATTAACAAATCCATTCAAGGTCACTGCAGAAAAATAAACGTCCGTACGTAAATGTATCAGTAATAGATAACGCCAGAACATGATCTGTGCCGAAGTGTAAAAAACAAATGTATCAGTAATAGATAACGCCAGAACATGATCTGTGCCGAAGTGTAAAAACACATTCGAACGGGGCTACACGACGAACAATTGATATCAGTTTTTGCTAATTGCAGTAAACCAAAACATCCGTTCGTGCAATAAATAGGTAAAGACACTTTATTATATGTGCAGTAAAAAAAACCCACACACATCCTAATGTGAGAGTATTATAAAGTGCAATAAATAAAACACATCTGAATATGACAGTATAATGTTCAGTGCCAGTATAATGTTCAGTGCCAGTATAATGTTCAGTGCCAGTATTATGTTCAGTGCAACAAATAAAACACTCGTTACGATTATTATTATTTAATTAATAACACATGACTATTTACATTTGATCGAGCATCTTAATTTATAGTTATTAATAATTCTCACACAAGACCAACATGTCTCCTACTTGGCAGATTATAAGGGTGTCGTAAAACTCTACTCTTTACACAATAATAAGATAGACGTTTTACTGTTGCTTAATGTTCTGCAGGTGGAAACTTATTACTAAAGGAGTAATAAAAATCAATCTTTTATTTATATTTAACGAGCCCCCATCCAACCACTAATACTCCAACATAACGTTTCAATATATGTGCAAGAAGGTTAATAAACTTAACAATAAATTTAATAAATCAACAATCAAATATACAACACATGAATATAACCAAAGAGAGTTCACATTTACGTCACTTCACAACAATGTTTGCTTAAATGTTAGACATTCAGATTATTCTAAGAAGACATGAGAATTCAAATTAACACACACATGTATATAATCAAGTTCATAGGTATGGTTTCAATATGGAAATGAAAGTGGAGTTTTGAGAAATAATTATTATAGTCAATGTACATAACCTTTTTAATGATGGCAGCTGTTGCTGATACGTGCTCACGATCACGTGGTTTGCAACAAATCACTTTCTTTCTTATTGGATGATGGCCCAAAGTACCCCTTCTAGGAATGTTACATAACTGTTCCAGAATCTTCGATGCACTCAGAAACACAAAATTTCATATGCACTAGCAAAGCACATCGCGAGAAATATTTCAGAATTGTTATGTGCACTACACAAGAACTCCTTGTGGAATGTTCAACAATCTTCGAGATTCTCGAGACCAAACTCAAGCCTCAATTTCCATCATATTTGCTCTAGAATATAATTCACTTGAATCAACTTACAGCAACACATTTACTGATAAGTTCGACACACCAACATGATCCAGTATAGTACACTAGTCACTGCAGTCTGAAGGGATACAAAGTTACAAAACATCGAAAGCATCAAAAGGCGTGCTTCCCTCTGCAAAAGTCAAATCAAGGGCAGTGCTACATTTCAGGCATATTTCATCTCTAAACTCCTTTCTCTCTTAAAGACATTCACAACTTACAAATCCTGCAACAATATTTATTAGGTCAATACAATTGCAGCATAAGAAATATAGCATTGATCAAAATTCACAAGTATAATATACAACGTAATCAAATTAGTCAACATAGAAAGAATGATTCAATTACATAAAGCATGCTCCAGTTCAAATTATATTTCTAAGTCCATTCTTTCCTTTTCAGTCAGTTAACTTACTACAAGCTAACGATCGCCTTTACATCATTAACTTGAGTTACATCAAAATCAAAGTGATTAGAATAAAGAACTTTGTTCGACAAATAAACTTAAGTATATCCCCATTGGATGAAGTTGTTATGAACAAATGTGAGACTATTAATCAGAGAAACCCCTCATCCACTTAGATTGGTTTGGATTACGTCAGCAAGTTCTAGAATATTCTTTACCTTAGTTGTTATTTTAACTCTAGCACTTAACAAAAATATCTTCATTCGCAATACCTGAAGGTCATGTCAATCTGATATTTAACAAATTATATAACAATTAAGTTTAGAAATAGGGACAGACAAATTTACTCTGCCACAGACAGTATTTGTTCAGTGCAATAAATAAAACACAGCTGGGTGTGATAATATTAACAGAAGAAGACAATGCATACTCATTGCAATAAATAAAACAGCCAGATGTGACAATATTAACAGAAGAATACAATGCATACTCATTGCAATAAATAAAACAGCCATATGTGACAATATTAACAGGAGAGGACAATGCATACTCATTGCAATAAATAAAACAGCCATATGTGACAATATTAACAGAAGAATACAATGCATACTCATTGCAATAAATAAAACAGCCATATGTGACAATATTAAGAGAATACAATGCATACTCAATGCAAGAAATAAAACACAGCCAGATGTTACAATATTAACAGGAGAAGACAATGCATACTCAATGCAATAAATAAAACACAGCCATATGTGACAATATTAAGAGAAGACAATGCATACTCAATGCAAGAAATAAAACACAGCCTGATGTGACAATATTAACAGGAGAAGACAATGCATACTCTGAGCTGTGAAACAAATCCACACACCAGACGGGACTGCAGATGGAGCCAGTCTGTGCTCGTTGTATTCAATCCAATATGTCCTTCAAGTAAAACTAAATTTATCGAAACCTTGTCCTCCCATCTGATTGCATCCTTTGGAGCGACGGCGTTGGTTGAGATAGTCGTGGTGGAAACTCGTCACATCCATATATGCAGCCCTCATCTCTGTAGCGCTCTATTAGTTGGCGCCAAACTGCATCGCACTGCAACAACTCTATGTTTCCTGCAAATAAATATTTTCAATATCAGAGTCAAATAACACGCATAAATACTGATTATTGGAGTAGCAGAGAACATCTCACTACAATTTCTCATGGTAGTATTTGCTGTAGTCAGTGAAATGGCGCATTATGGCTGAAACATTCTCTGTGTACTGTTAGTATTTTTAGTTTAGTAAGCAGTCTTTACACGATAACAGTAATGTTGCCGTTGTCTTTATGCTTGTTTTAAAGCTATTTACTCCATTATTGTAGACAGTTTTCACTTACGATCTACTCTATAAGATAGGCATATATTATAGTTTGTGCTTTCAGTGTTATTTATTATTTATTTATTTAAAGTCACGAACCGACAATAATGAGGCCGAACTTTGCACGAGTGAGGGCGACGTTGACCTGGTTCCTGTCCGTGATGAAGCCTAAGTTCTGGCGGCACCAGCCGTACGTGGGGCGTGGCTCTATCTTGAACGACGGAAGCGAACGTACTGTACTTAGAATGACGTAGTCGGATTCAGAACCTGAGCGAATCAAAGATTAATTTACATCAGATCATTATTCAATTGACTAATGAATTAGACTCCATGTTATTATTCGCTTGAATGCAGGGTTAAATGTTCCCTAATGTAAACTAACTGTTAGGAATAGGATATATAACATTAGAGTGTAGATGAAATATTAAACAAGACAGTGACACATTGGGTCCATACGAAGATTAAATCCGAGTTCCTTAAAAATATAAAAATAAACGTAGTAAGTGTTCTTTATCAGTATTAACTGCATTGTTAAGCACTGAGGTCACAATTGATGACCATACTTCACTGGGAAATTCTAATTTTAGGTTAAACACGGTACGAAATCAGGGGACTTCATTGGATAAACATTTTAAAGAGAGAAAGAGATGAAAACGTTTTTACTGTGCAGTCGTTATATATCTCGTAGGTGTATGTGTACTACGTAGGCGTATGTGTACTACGTACGTGTATTCGTGCACGATTAACAGACAAATGTTTATGCATTATGACAGGTGTCTGTATACATAATTGTGCTTTGTCCCTTTATTTTTCTTTTTACATTTGTTTCAAGTCCCTTGCAAAGTAGAAAGGAATGTCTCTCACCTTGACTAGACACAACAGTTGTGACTTTGAGTTTAGCTTTGTCGTAGCGAGAGAAAACATTTTCCTCGCGGTCATCACAAAGTGTTAAGAGTTTCTGTTCCAGTAGATGGCGCTGTGCGTTATACTGCGTCAAAACCCTAATTGTCGACGTTTCCACATTGAATTCTTTCTTCAAAAATTTAAACACCTCGACCTTTCAACGGGAGAAATAGTTCTTATGAACTGAGTGCTAATTCAGCGTCGCACGAAAATATATGTACACTGTCATTTTGTTTCTCGGAATCTATTAATTTGTTTTTAAACCGTAGGCTATTAAGAAACAGGGTTAAAGCGAAAAGAGAAAAATATGGGCAGAAAGTACTAAAGTATAGATAAAGAGTGCATATAAATAGAAAGCTTAATGACTACAGTGGAGAAGAAACAGATATGGGCAAACAAGCAGATGGACATACATAGATAGATAGATAGATTGATTGATTGATAGATAGATAGATAGATAAATAGATAGATAGATAGATAGATAGATAGATAGATAGATAGATAAATAGACAGACAGATAGATAGATAGATAGATAGATAGATAGATAGATAGATAGATAGATAGATAGATAGATAGATAGATAGATAGATAGATAGATAGATAGATAGATAGATAGATAGATAGATAGATAGATAGATAGATAGATAGATAGACTGATGTATGGAACATGAAGAAGTGCATGTCAATAAATTAAACGCAGGACGCACACATTGAGCAGGAAAGAAAATTTGCACATGAAAATCCATCAACAGAATCCGAAAACTGATATTAAAGAACTTATATACGTGACAAAAGGTGTTTATATGTTCATGCAATACATACAACTTTTTCAGCCTCCATTTTGTTGGACTTTGATCTTTCATTGCCTTCATCTGATGAAACTGTCAGTGTTTCTTCCTCCCCTCTCACATCTATCAGTATGTGGGGCACCTCCCTTCCAGTTCTTTTTTCTCTGGGCCAAAAGCCAAGTGACTTCTGCCAATGGGTTTTAGTCTTCAGCTTTCCTTTGTAAAAGACTTCGGAAGGGAACTCGCAGATCTTCTTATGCTAAATCGTAGTGAACAGACCGTCAGTTCTTATTATTCGAGAGTAGTGAACAGAAATGTATTATGTGAGTGTAGTATGCATGCCATTTCTTACTTTATGAGCGTAATGAACAGTAATTTCATATTATACGAGCATAAGTGAACAGCCATTTCTTACAGCAGCAACAAATATATTTTAACATAGTTTACTATCGTTTCATGCATTAGTGAACACTTACCACAATTAGCAGTTATTTTTTGCTCCACTGAACAGGTATTTTTAACAGTTAATCTTACAAAAGTGAGCAGTCATTTTATAACAATGATATGTAGTTTCCTACTTTGAGAATCAAATATTATTTAACCAGAGTTAGGACAGTTATTTCTGAACAAAGTGAATAAATAATTTGTGCCACAAACAGTTCACACTTAAACTAAATATTCATAATTTTTATTTCTTGTCGTTTATTACAAAACGATGTTATCTGTTGTGAACAGGGAAACACATTCATTAAAATTACTGCAAGGATATTCAAACTATTGTTCATTAAAAAAATATCAAGATGTAATGTGTTTATAGGTTATCAAAATTAATACAAGAAAAATATATTTATTTGTATTTGTATATCTCTTACCAGAAGAAAAAGAACTATACATATATAATGTGGCATACCAGTTTGACTTGTAGACCACTTACCAGAACAAATAATTAAATATTTATAATGTAGCATTTGTATACCTCTTGCTAGAAGACAAAGAAATGTATATTTATAGTGCGGCTTATCCGTCTGACCGATATACCGCTTACCAGAACAAAGAACTATATTTTGATAGTGAGGCATGCCAGTTTGAGCTGTATACCTCTTACCAGAACAAAGAACAATAGAAGCACAATAAAAGATAAAGTAGCTGATGATTCATCATTAATTTCTTAACGATGAACAAATAAAAGAAAAATAATAGCAAATTAACAGATAATTTTAATTACTCTCTGAAACAATATTGCAATCGGAATCGTAGTATATAAAAATAATAAACACAATCCAGACGCTAGCATCTACAAGACGATCGATATTAGTGAAATACTTTATTTGTATATATATATATTTCTACAAAATAAATATTAGAAGAAATACCTTTAGTTATATGTGTGAAGACAATACATATTAGTGAAATACTTATAGTTACCTGTGTCTAGGAGACGAAAATGCACAACACACGAATGCATACAAGAATTACTTCTCAAATCAAAGGACATAGTAAAGAGACGTTCAAAAGGCCCACGTGTACGGTTTAGAAATAGCAAAGAGAATATCAAATCATGTCCTGTCTATACGCATCTTAGTTTCCTTTTCTCCAAACATAAAAATATTTCAGTCTTTACTACATGTCTGTTCTGACTATAAATGATGTTTCTTTATTCTCTCAACAGCATGCATATACCATAGCCCCCCTCCCCCAATATCGTGTTCAAATAAACTCATTAGACAGTCGTTCGGTGCATATCGTATACAGACATTCCTATAGTATTAGTCGTTCTGTGTATATGAAAGATAGACATTCCTATAGTATTAGTCGTTTGTGTATAACAAACATAGACATTCCTATGGTATTAGAGAGTCGTTCTGTGTATATATATACTATACAGACATTCCTATGGTATTAGCGAGTCGTTCTATGTATATCAAACATACCATTCTGTATTGGTCACTAAGGAAGACCTTCAAGTTTTCTTGTAAATTCTTGAACAGCCGTTTGAAAAGGGACTGGTCCAGGCGGAGCTCTGCCGCGGGCTGACACTTTATGATTGGTCGGAGTTGTTTGTGATCACCAATGAGCACGACCTGCTTGGCCTTGTTGGCGATGATAGGAACTAAACAGTGTGGTTCAGGGGACATGGCACACTCATCTATAATCACCTGCAATACAAGAATAAATCCAGACAACTTTCTCTTTCGCACATTTTTATAACATTGTTTTTTATTTTTTAATATTGCATTTCCAACGTCTCATTCAAAAAGAGGATGTAGTTAAATTTGTCAGTGAACAATAGTATCATACAGCAATACAGACATTACAGTAACAATTGACAAATTATACTATACATAATATTAAGATTTAATGCAATTTGCAGGTTACTATGTATATGTGTAATGGAGTCTGTGGATGACAGGAAACATCAGGCTACTAGGAATACATGTACAGGAGTTTATGGATGACAGGAAACATCACGCTACTAGGAATACATGTACAGGAGTATATGGATGACAGGAAACATCAGGCTACTAGGAATACATGTACAGGAGTATATGGATGACAGGAAACATCAGTTTACTACGTATATGTGTAATGGAGTCTGTGGATGACAGGAAACACAAGCCAAATTTCTCCTTTAAAAACAATAAGGAAAACAACCACATAGTAGTCATGAAATAAAGTTTTATTGTAAATCAATATCATGGTTTAGATTACTTCTCAAAATACACTTAGTGCAGAAAGGTTTTCACAAAAAGAAGGCTGTGTAACCAACAAAAGTAGTTAATGTGTAGAATTGTCGGAAGTGTGACAGTTTGTGAAAGAGGGCAAAAGGAGAACAACTCTATGTTCTTCATTGAGATTATATGCGAAACACTTTGGGAATAAAGTAAGGTGCTTTATTTACTGTGTATGAAAGGGTTTGTTATTTGATTTTTTAAAAATTTAATATACTATTCGATTGCAGGGTTAGAGTAGTGGAATATGTAAACACTGAAATTAGTCCAAAGTTTCATATTCACTAGTTTATGCGTAAAATTTACTTTTAAAAATTTAAATGATTATTTGTAGGGCTTGGGGATGGGGCAGTTTTGAATGCATATATTTTAAGGCTGAGTTTTAGGTGAAAATTTTGGGTACAGCGTTCTTTTTAGTTTCAAGAACTACTTTTGATTTTGCAGCTAAATACACTTGGGCGTGTGCTGCTGATGGCACACTGATGCCAGACCAAAAGTCTTGAAAGGAGGAATAAACCACTTTCTTCACTTCCTTGTGGTTTTCCAGAAATCTTAAAATCCAGTGAAAGAGAGAACGTCTGGAACTTTTAGTGAGATTTTGTTAAACTGTCATTACAGAGAGGTGATGGATTATATTCACTGCGTAATTTAGAGTTAGTGTTAGTGTCTTGTGGGTAGAGTCAGATAGGCTACATCCCGAATATGGATTGAAAACACATTTCGTTTTTTTTTCTATTATGTGAACAATTGCTAAATTCGTCACACATCTATGTGTTAATTCTTTATCATTTCATTTTATGTGACTTCATCCACAGTGCTCGAAGCGCCATTGATAATGTTCTGACATTGTTTTACTTTTAATTTTATTTAGATATTTTTAAGAGTAAGCAATTATCCTAATATCGCTATCTTCAATTAAATGTTATCATATTTCTACTAGTACCATTAAAATAGTAAATATAATCATTATTCCTTTAATATATTTCGTATTATTACTATTATTAATAGTATTAATTTAATTAGTAGCAGAAGTTAGAAATGCCCATATGCTCAGTTTCACTCAATTGCTGTCAGTCACACACAGCTTATATTGACTGTAAAGGTTATTGCTGTCAGTCACAAACCAACTTATATAGACTGTAAAGGTTATTGCTGTCAGTCACACACCAACTTATATTGACTGTAAAGGTTATTGCTGTCAGTCACACACCAACGTATATTGACTTAAAGGTTATTGCTTTCAGTCACACGAGCTTATATTGACTGTAAAGGTTATTGCTGTCAACAACACACCAGCTTATATTGACTGTAAAGGTTATGTTGTAAGTCACACACCAGCTTATATTGACTGTAAAGATTAATATATGCTGCCTGTTCGTTTTGAACTGAACCAGAGCAAGCTTTCCTTAAAGGGAGAATACAATACATCGAAAAATAAAACTCTTAAATCAAACCTGAAAAATGTTTCCATTTGTTCCTCTAATAATCCTCCTACTGCCGGCAACTGCACACGTAGTGAGAATGACCTCATAACCTTTACTTATTTCCTCCACGCTGGCTTCGAATAGGAGTTTGTAATATTCCTTGAGCTGCGTACTTGTTACCTTGAACTTTTCTGGATCTTTGAGACACTTCTCAAAGATTTTATCGAAAGACACGATTTCCTCAGCGTGTGGATTTTCATCACGGATTATATGGTGAAGAGTGACGTCCTGGAAAATGTATTACTTCACTTGAGTTTCACTGCGACACTTGGAAGTATTTACTGACAGGGTAAGCTAAGCTATTTCTAACAAAATAATAACTATCTGTAATCCTCAGTGATATTGTATTTAGCAGTGTGAGAGAAGAACTTAGATATTACTATTTGTTTATTTCCATCTATCTATCTATCTATCTATCTATCTATCTATCTATCTATCTATCTATCTATCTATCTATCTATCTATCTATCTATCTATCTATCTATCTATCTATCTATCTATCTATCTATCTATCTATCTATCTGTCTATCTGTGTCTCTGTCTATCTGTCTGTCTGTCTATCTATCTACCTATCACTTAAATAGTTATACCCTGCCTATAGTTTACTTTCTGACTGACTACCAAACCCTGCCTATAGTTTACTTTCTGACTGGCTACTAAAATAGTTAAACCCTGTCTATTTTTTGACATTCTGACTCGCTACCAAAATACTTAAGCCCAGCCTATGTTTTGACATTTGACTGACTACCAAAATAGTTAAGCCCTTCATATGGTTTGACATTTTGACTGACTATCAAATAGTTAAGCCCAGCCTATGGTTTGACATTTTGACTGACTACCAAAATAGTTAAGCCCAGCCTATAGTTTGACATTCTGTCTGACCCATTGCGCGTAAATTGTTTTTATTTCAGAACACATAGGAGAACATTCGCTATTGGCGACATTTCAGTTAATTATAAATGTGTTTTACAAATACAGTCACCCATCCTTATTTATTTTTAATACTAATATATCTTTAAACAGCAAAGTAAAGTTATTTGAATAACTAAGTAAATGGTAAATGATTGGTCAGAGCGAAAAATCACACAAACTCATGCTAAATAAACAGACCTGAAATGATGCCAGGTGATTAATATTATTATGTAATCAAGGATTTTACGTTGAGCATTATTATTCTTTGTGCATATACTGTGTGTTCAAGACGTGTACATATGTTGTGTTCAAGACAAGTACATGTACTGTGTGTTCAAGAAATGCATATACTACGTGTTAAGACATTTATTTATGTGTTCTAGAAGTATACATGTACTGAGTTCTAGACCCATACATAGTCTGTGTGTTCAATACCTGCAGGGACAGATCACTCTTAAGATCACGCATGGATCGAGAAGACCTGAGGTTACCCCGGGGAACCGGATAGTCTTTGGATTCGATGGCTGACCCGTACACTCGTAGGATTTTGGGACAGCGATCACCCAATCTCTGTTTCAAAAGTCCTGCACAGACATTTATGGTGTTTCCGTTACAAGACCTACTGACATGTGTATATATGTTAACAAAGTTTGGAAGAGACTGTCTATAGTATTACTCATATATATTGTTATATCTACTTGGCAATACATAGCGGCCTTCCTTTAGCAATCACAAGCATGTACAAATAAAAGCACATGTACACACACATACACACTTGTACTGGGTGTTTTACGTTATCACTAAAGAGTATTAAATGTCCAAAATTTAACAATGCCTAAAACTGTTTAATTGAGAAAAAACTTCAAACAACTCTCGGCATAAGTACTTGATGCAGATTTCCAAGATCGTTTGGACAGGATTTAATTTTTATTTCAGAAGTAGTAATGTACTTGTTTATAGGCGTATATGTTAAATTAAAAATATATTTTATATCATCAATATTAGTGGAAGTAGGTATCTTTTTCAGAAGTAGTAATGTACTTGTTTATAGGCGTATATGTTAAATTAAAAATATATTTTATATCATCAATATTAATGGAAGTAGGTATCTTTTTCAGAAAAAGTTCAATCTCGTTAAATCTTTACCACAGAAAAGGAAGAAAGAAAGAGAGACTGCGAGAGAAAGATGATTACATACACAGAGTGTTAGAAACAAAGAAGACACAGAGAATGTGTGTGAGGGAGAGAGAAGTGTGTGTGTGTGTGTGTGCGGGAATAGAAAGAAAGACTTACAGAAATTAAGTATGAAAAGAAAGGAGAAAGAAGATACAGAAAGTGAAAGAGAGGGAGGGAGGGAAAGGAAGGAAGACTTACAGAAACCAAGAGGATTAGAAACAATCGGAAAAATGAAGAAACAAAGAGAGAGAGAGAGAGAGAGAGAGAGAGAGAGAGAGAGAGAGAGAGAGAGAGCGAGAGAGAGAATAAAATTTACAACTAAGTTTCAAGACAAAACCTATGTTTTATTGTCATGTAGGTGTTAGATATTACATTGGATACAAAACTAAAAATTAAATCCTTCAAAAATCATCTCACTGGCCACAAGGTCGACGGACTTGTTGGACGGCCCACAATATAGCACAATTTTTCTCTCCTTGTCTTCCCCTTTCCCCTTGCTTTTCTCTGCCAGTTGCCGGTTGATTTTACTAAAAAGATATACTAGTTTAATCCCTGTGTATGTCTTGCCGGTACCTGTGAAGAAAATTAGGCTTGAGAAATTATTAATGGCTTCTGTTTTCAACAACATATTCAAATTTATTTTCGCAACATGCAAGCAATACTCGGAGTAGGGCTATTTACTTTTTCGATTAATTTTGTGAATAATTTTACCTATAATGATTTAAATGTTTACATAATTATTCAATTTTTAATATGAAGTACTACATTTACCAACCAATGATTGTTGTGGCTTCTAATATGGCTCACATAGAAGTGATGTACATAGAATGATTTGATTAAATTATTGTCTATTTAGCGGATATTAAAATTTATTTCCAAAGATAGCCTTCACGAATCATGCATTATATTAGCATAAAATGACCTGTACCCGGTGGTCCTTGGATCAGAGATAGAGTGTGTTTTAATGCAGTTTGAATGGCCTTCCTCTGTGGCTGGTTGTTTCTTGGTAATCCAAAAGCTTCTTTTCCTTCTTCAAATTTTTTTGTGAACAAAGCACTTTCAACTTCATGGTAACGGCTATCTGAGCCAAGACGTAAATGATCCTCGTCTACACAATGAAACACATTAAGAAAATAATGATTTAAGAGAAATTAAACTAACAGTTTAGCAATAGCAAATAGTTACCTGTATTTTAATAACAATAAAACAACCAAGAAAATAATGATTTTAAGAGAAATTAAACTAACAGTTTAGCAATAGCAAATAGTTACCTGTATTTTAATAATAATAAAACAATCAAGTAATTAATGATTACTTTTACATATTTAAAAGACAAGTGAAACATATTGTTAGATAAGTGTTCACCTTAAAAAATCTTGTCCCTAGTTGAATTAGTTAACTAGATGTTTAATTGTTTCTTTTAGTGAAGTTATTTATTAGTAAAGTGGAAACCCAGATAGTGAGGGGCAGGAGGTCCCTCATTTTACTGATTGGATATGGTTTGTTTGGAATGTCTCATCACGGTGTAACCGGCGATTGAAAGTAGGTTCTTGCCCATGTCTTGCCTTCTGTCCTACGTGTATAAAAGTATTTTGACTATTTCTTGCACACTGTCCTACTTGTGTAAAAGTATTTTGACTATTTCTTGCACACTGTCCTACTTGTGTAAAAGTATTTTGACTATTTCTTGCACACTGTCCTACTTGTGTAAAAGTATTTTGACTATTTCTTGCACACTGTCCTACTTGTATAAAAATATCTTGACTATTTCTTGCACACTGTCCTACTTGTGTAAAAGTATTTTGACAGTTATTGCCCACTGTCCTACTTGTGTAAAAGTATTTTGACAGTTATTGCCCACTGTCCTACTTGTGTAAAAGTATTTTGACAGCTATTGCCCACTGTCCTACTTGTGTAAAAGTATTTTGACAGTTATTGCCCACTGTCCTACACATATAAAGTATGCTTGACCAATTATTGCAGATTTGATCATACCTGAAGAGCAGGTCTAGAAATGACCGCTAACTATCCAATCATTGAACGATTTTGGTTAGTACCCATCCAAATTGCTACAGCTAACCAGAATAGAGGGAAACAATACCCGGAGTCAATGATCAGGCGCCATTTTACCATCTTCATGTCACGAGCAGACGATCAGGAGGAAGTTTTATCTCACCGAGAAAACATAAATCCAAGTTATAAGAAATTCGTCAGTTACATGAACACTTTCTAAAATGCATTTCTAAAGCAAATTGCACAAGACCTTTCCTCAAATATTTATTAATCATACTTCAAAATTTCTATTATTTTATAATTTAACTATACAAAACATTGTTTCCAGTCTCACTTGTACAAGACTTGCCAGCAAACTTCGTTCTCTCTAAAATATAATGAGCAAGGACGAGAGCTGTCTAAAGACTAAAGGACCAGACCTGTCATGGAAAGACTAAAGACGTTTGAAACTTGCACAGATATGCCAGCTACTGATTAGCCATGGGACGTTGTGACTCGTCTGCTAGCATAAATTTTAGTCTTCCAGTTTTAGTGTACCATTAATAAAAACGTCTTTTAGATTTAGAGTTTTAGTGTACCATTGATCAAAATGTCTCTTAGACTTCCAGTTTTAGTGTACCATTAATCAAAAAGTCTTTTAGATTTAGAGTTTTTGTGTATCATTGATCAAAAAGTCTTTTAGATTTAGAGTTTGAGTGTACCATTGATCAAAAAGTCTCTTAGACTTCCAGTTTAGTGTAACCTAAATGTCTTTTGCAATGTTCATTCCACCTAAAATCATTCACCATTCCGATGGCGCATATATTTCCCTTTGCTCAGCACAACATGTTTTACGTGTTTACTGGATAGATGTTTCAAATGCTTGTCGATAACTACCATGTTGACATTCATACCAATATCACACACTTACTGTCCATCTCAAGTACACGCGTCAGAGAGAAAGAGAGAGAGAGAGAGTACTAAATTTGATTTATCTGCAATTAATCTGTCATTTATGGTATTATTAACGACTATAAAAATTAATTCCCATCGAAATTTGACATTTCATCTTTTATAATATGCATTTTGTTAATAAATTTTAGTATTTGGGTTTTTCTTGTAAATAGCATCTATATCTGGTGAGGAGTGCTTTTCGCCTGTATGAGTACACTTCTGTATTCGTGACTCCCATCCAAGGGTTAAAGGTTTCAAGGAGTGCGTGAATATTGCACTCATGAGTGCAGCCTGCCCGAAATGTTGGTACCCTACTGAATATCTGCCATACAAAATGGATGAGAATGAAGAAAACTAATCTGCCTTGTGTTGAGGATTTGACATTGACGTTCAGAATTATTACTGTCTGTCTCGTCCATGCTCTTGAGATATGAAATCCTGATAATCCTGAAATCCTAATAACAGCCTTATGATATTGGGTGTCGAGTGCTTGATGTCGTGTAGCCATGGTAAGTTCTGTTTTAGCTTTGAAACCTTATTGCCGTATGCAATCTTGAAGATCTACTAAATCATTGTGACCTACTTACAGATCATAGAGGGCCATGTAGTCTTGACATCTGTTGGAGTTCTTAGAGTCTTTGTCTCTTTCAATGTCTCATTCAGATGGTCATGTTTGCTAATTGCTCTAGTATTCTGAATGGTCCTATGATTTCGATAACACCCTACATATTTCTCAGTATTTCTATCTTTCCATTTTCAAGTTTACCATATTCTTTATTCATCTGTATAGATTTCATCAACAAAATCAGCAGCAATATTATCATCAGTGGTAGTAGTATTTAAAATATAACTCTATTTTTTCTCATATTGTGAATAAGTAAATAAGTAAATTTAATTAAAGCATCATTACGATTTAGTTTAATATCACTTGTTGTGTTTGGTGCACAGTATGTTGCCTGCCAGAATTGTGCTAAAAATAATAAACTTTTTTCTTTTAACTGATTATAAACTATTTGCTATGCGTGCTACTAACACCTTACACAGTCTTAAAACATTTCTACAGGCAACAGTTCCTTATGGGGTCATACTAACACCTTACCCAGTCTTACTAAAGCATTTCTACAGGCCCTATGGGGTCATGCTAACACCTTACCTAACCTTGGGAAATCACTGCCATAAGCAATAGATTGAGCAAGGCTCTCTTCCTTAGAGTCAAGTTGCAGCAACATTTTCTGAGCACGCCTGAAATGAAGGGAAACAATTCATTTCTGTGTTTATTTTCAACTCTTTACGACTATAATCTTTGTAATTTATCTTTAAAATCTACAATGTTCATTTTTTATAAAAATTCAAAACCACCATTTCTTCTTTTGTTTTACTTCTTCTGTCGCTACTCTAAGCATCATTAGATTAAAAACAATTTATTCGTTTAGTTATTTTCAATAATAAACTTAACAAAACAACACACATTTAAAATTATTTAATTATAATTTAAAGAAAACATCAACAAGAACTTACTTATCCACTTCTGATTTTTGTAAAATTTCTATCATTACTATTTCTCCTTTTGATGATGTCATTTCATGAGGTGGCTGAGAATTCTTTTCATTTAGGATGAATTTGACATGCATAACACCTCCGTCATCAGCTGTACGATGTTTGTGCTTGACGCTGGTGATGCTGGCATGCCCCACCCAGGTATAGTGGTCATCAATGCATGTCCCCAGGTCGGACTGCTGAACTCTGGAGACTGTTGCTGTGTCACACTTCAAGCGGTATCTAATACACAAGTAGCCTACTGGACACGACGGTTCGCCTTCGTCTAAGTCATCATACAGTCCACCACCAAACTCGATATCTCTGTCGAAACAAAACTTGTACGGCAGCTGAAAGTGTCCAAAGTAATCGGATCCTGCTTTTCCGCCCTTGTTCATAAAGATGTGGACATTTTCTACCACCACTGTGCTGTCGCTGTTCCCAGCTCCACAGGCTGCCTCCATTTCCAGCAGTGGCATCCACGCACGGACATAATCCTCATAACAAGTGAAGGTCTGACGTCGAGTGGTCCGAGTGGCAAAGCGAGCTAAGGCTGTCACGGGGTCCTTAACGTGCCTTAAGCACACTGTAATGTTGCGTGCTATGTGCATTAACTCAACACGAGGCTTAAGGAGTCCTTTACATGGCTCTGACGTCATCTGAATTTGAAGCACTAACCCTGTGGAATACGCCATCTTGAAGCGGCCGGGGCGTGAAGATAATGTGCCATCGCCTTCTTCGGAAGATATGCGTTTTTCACCAGATTCATCTTCTTCCTTTAGAGACTGCCAGTCTACACCTTGGCCTTGCTCCGAGGTAATCAGTGACGTCAGTATTTGTGCCCAGTTGCTCTGCTTAACGCACACACTGAGTTGATGACGATTAATGGAAATATCGGCTGAAGACGGGAACGTTTTTCGTCTTTCTTTCCTTACATGCTTTTCGCTGAGAAGAGGACCTTCTTGACCTTCTTGGGTGCTGGCGAGAGCATTGTAGATTCGCATATTCCAAGTAACTGACACTATGTCTGCAGTAAGTACCGGCTGCGAACTGACGCCCAAGACGCTGAAAGGTAGCTCCTGCTTGCGATCTGCTACTGCCTGCAAGGATGGCACGCAGAGGGTTAATTGCTCTGTATCGACGTGCTGTACATAAGCTCTAAATGTGAGTGGTCGGTTCTGCAAACCGTCAGCAATTTTTAACGCCATGCAGCCACGTTCGAACGCTTTCTGCCTTGCTGTAACGCCGTTGATGTGCAGACAAAGCTGTTGCACGTTGTCTGTCGTGCATTCCGGTTTTCTTCCATCCAGGTCAGCGTGAAGCAAGCGTTGGACATGGAGATCCGCGTACCTCCTTAGTGGAGACGTGAAGTGGGTGTAGTGCGAAAGGTCAAGGCCATAGTGCAAGTGGTCGGGCTGGTTTAGACCATGTGAACACTTATATTCAGCAGACTCCATCATCTCCATCCACTGATGAGTGGCGAGACACTGAAGTGGATGCAATGAGTCCATAAATGCCAATTTACGGGCTTTTGGAATGTTACCCGATTTCATTGATTGGCACAACATTCTCCATAAATCTTCTTGAACAAATACATGTGTTGGATGCAGAGTCATTGATGATAATTCAGGGTTGGATATTGATAAACGTGTTTCGGGTGTGATCTTCTTACCTTGAAGCTGCATTACAAGATCTCCAATAGAGTTTTGCTTTTTCCTCCATTCAGCAAGACTGTCATAGGTTGGAGCCTTTTGGCATCGTAAAATCATATGTTCTGGAAACTTGGAGGATAGGCGCTTTGCTATGTAGGCGTTGGTCAGGATCATGAATTCCTCAACTAAGGCATGGGCCTCAAGGCTATTGTAAACTGTATGCAAATCTTCCAGGCGTGGATCTTCAAATGGAACGTACATTCTGGAGTTCTGTTTTCTGGATTCACTCAGGTTAGAAGCAATTTTGTGCAGACGATGAATGTCTGTGCTTAAAGAATCATTGATATCTTTTGTCTGGGTTCCATTGATAATCTTTTGCACTTCTTCATATGAGAATTGTCTTTTGGATTTGATAACTGTCTTTTCTACCTTCGGTTCTATAGTTTCTAACAGCTTGAAATGACTGTCAAATGTGAAAAAAACAGAGAGGGTTAAACGCCTCTTGTTGGATAGAAGACTGCAAATTCCATGACTAATCGGTTCAGGAAGCATGGGATGTGGCTTGCGATCCAGAGGGTAGAATGTGACCCCTCTTTTTCTGGCTTCCATGTCAGTATTAGTTCTTTCTTTAATTAACTCAGCAACGTCTGCGATGTGAACTCCTACAACAAAATTACCTTTCTCCTTCCACACACTAAGCGCATCGTCCAGATCTTCAGCTGTTGGTGGATCGATGGTAAAGACCTGCTTATCACTGAGATCTCGTCGTCTTTTCATTCTTTTCTTTATTTTTGACTGCAAGAGAGACCTTGTGTGCCGGACCACACTGAGTGGATAGGTTGTAGGAACTCGCTGCTGCATATAAAGAACATTCAATCCTCCTGCGTAATCCCTCCCCGCTGCGTGTATTTCTAAGACTGCGCCGAGTGGATATATTGACTCCTGCCTCCATGCTAGAATGGCCACCTTGAAGACGTAGTGCTCGCGCTTGCTTGCTTCGATATTTACAATCCGTTTGAACTTCACCCAACCATTTGAAGATATTTCTTTTATCTCGATACAGTGTTTTACCAATGCCGGATGTTTTCTTCTCACTGTGTCGTTCAGAACATGGATCTTAGGCACCGTCTTGCAGATGGGCTTCATGAGGTGTCCCTCGATTTCATCCAGCGTGCAGATCAAGACAGGATGGTCGACATTTGCATATCGAACTCTTTTCAAACGTCCAATTACTTGCCCGTGAGTAATGGTTTGGGTGTTTGTCTGTTCTGCGATCATATCGCATGGCGCCGACCTGGAGCCAAGTCTTTGGTCTGCAGAATCAAGGACCTTAACGACGACCTCGTCATCGTTGTAAGTGCGACCGCACTTCGATCGGCCAAGGATGGCGATTTCGGTACATTTGCTGTCCTTGCCATCAAAAACTTTGGCAACAGACCGGTGAGCTGAGTCGATCTGCAAGTGACAACGCTTGTACAAAGCCGGACTAGTTTTAAGCAGCTTTTGAAGACTCGCCTGATCAGTGCACTCGTCCTCATAAAACTTTTCTCGATTGCCACTTTTCTGAGAGCGTTTAACTTGACGTTTCGAAAGTTTAACTCCCTCGGTATTTTCAACATTTTCATTGTTAATGCATTCTGCGCTTTGCACGAACCATGATTTTATACTGGCCTTAGGCCTGTCTTCCGACAATTCCAGACTTTCCTTGTGTTCGTCATTCTTGATAATAGCGACAAACCGACTGCACGCCTGTTCTTCCTCTTCGTCATTGCTCTCCACTTCAGAATCGCATAAAATGGGTACACTGTTGTTGGCAAATGTCTTACTTTGGGATGGTGAAGCGTGTTTATATTCATTGACTCCACCCGATAATGTATTAGATGAAGACCATGCATTTCTTGAGAGTGATGAATTATTTGAAGCCATTTCCGGAAATGGCGTGCTGTTCCTTGACTAAGAGGTGTTTCTGCTCACGATAGTATTTTGCGCGTGAATCTTTATCATCTGCAACATTGATATACTTGTTCAGATAGACAGATAGTCAGACAGACAGACAGACAGACAGACAGATAGATAGATAGATAGATAGATAGATATGTAGGTAGATAGATAGATAGATAGATGGATAGGTAGATAGATAGATAGGTAGATAGATAGATAGGTAGATAGATAGATAGATAGATAGATAGATAGATAGATAGATAGATAGATAGATAGATAGATAGATAGATAGATAGATAGATAGATAGATAGATAGATAGATAGATAGATAGATAGATAGGACCATGAAGTAAGTCAGGAAAGATTGCAATGCGATTATAATTATACATTTCTATTGACAGGCATCGCACTCTTTACTCCAAATAATAATTTAGTTAAGTTCATTGTATTTATTTTCAAACTGTGGAAACATTTTAAATATTCCTTTACCTTTTAAATCATATCTCTTTGCAATGTCTGTTTGCACAAATTGTTATGTTTTACGCCAAACAAGAAACAATGCATTGTGACAGTTGCCGCAAATATTTTAATAAAATAAAATAAAATGATAAATAAATAAATACAAAATGAATAGAAACTTTCTCGGAATCCACGTTACCTATAATTGTTTTAAAGAAGTTACTGTTTCCAATACTTTCTTGGATTGTCTGTTGAAAACATATTTTCTCTTAAATTGTTTTGATAATGTAATTTCTTTTGACTACTTGGAAGTCAAGGCGGTGGGCAAATTGTCATGACCTAAAAGATACATATTTGCAAACACCGCACAGACTGAAATTTATTAAATATATTATATTCATTTATGTGTGTAATTGCATTCCTGCTCTCTAAATGAATTTACATTTTTAGGTTTTTTTTTAAACATTAAAAATAAATCTCTTGGTGATCCTTTTCTATAAAATCAAAATACTTCCACATTTTAAGTTATAACATCTTGTTTATGGATTTTAAAGCAATTTAATTATATAATTGCACACCACAGCCTTTTACTGTTAATGGTGAGGGAATTCTTTTTGTACTGAAACTTTATTCAACCTCTACAATAAGTAAACAGCCAATATACAACAATGGTGTTCTTCACTATATGTTAACAACATTAATATTCTTCACTATAGGTAAACAACTAGTTTACAAAGTAATGGTCTTCACTATATGTAAATAATCAAATTACAACTGTAATATTCTTCACTATAGGTAAACAACTAGTTTACAAAATAACGGTCTTTACGACAGAGAAAACTCGGTCATTCATTTTCCGCCTTTTTTATTTTTTCATTTTAATCACCAGTCAATTAATTATATATCAGCTCCCATAATAATTATTACATCTTTTAAGGTGCTAAATTTATTTTCTTTAGAGAACAATAGATTTTTGTGTTCCTTGACTTTTCTGCATTAAAAGTGAGCTAACATTTATTGACTGCCGGAAATGGAGACTGATTCTACATACTTGCCTGTGAATGAGCGAGTGCTGTTTGTTCCTCAAGGGTCCACGAGGCCGTGCCTCGCATTACTGAATAAACAAATAGAGTATGTGCTTCCAGTGTTGGTTTGTTTACATCTGCATTCAATTATAGCTCCATTCACTTAGTACCAGTTCTTAGGCCCACTCTTTGTGACAACCCTTATGCATAATGATGAGAAGAATGATTTTACAAGTATCCTCAAAAGCCACGACTTTTATGTCTTTGTATTTTCTGTTACTGGAACCCAGAGGTTGTGCGACTCGATCAGACATAGATACATTTCAAAACTCTGCGGTCGTCTGACGCGTTAAACAATCAAGTTCATTTGGAAGAATTTGATAACAAGAACTTCTTTAATATACCACAGGGTGATCTGAAAAGTGAGAAAAAATAAATGTATTTGTTTGTTTAATTTCTGATTTAAATTTTCTTTAGATTTTTAAGACTCGCTCTCTACCACGAAAAAGCATCTAGTTTTAAAAAGAAAACAGTATTAACTGATTCAATAGTACTCAAAATAAAAGTATTTGTCATTTATCAGTTATTTTTGGCGGCACAGGAACTAGCAGCTCATGAAAAGTGGTAATTTTTGTCATTTTTAGAACAATAGATTTAGAAAGATATTGGTATCATTCAATCTCTTAGTAAAACAAATTTTTAAACGCTTTTCCTCTAAACATAAGTTTCAATACATATGTAAATGAACTACAAAATTGCCCATCCCAACACATTATAATTAACAGTATATTCACTAACGATTACATTTGTATTGTATTCTTTCGATTGCACGCTTTGCTCATAGGTAGTATTCCATTCTGTATATGTATTGCATTCCATTTTTTATGTGTACTGCATTCCATTTTTATGTGTACTGCATACCATTCTGTGTGTGTACTGCATTCCATTCTGTATGTGTATTGCATTCCGTTCTGTATGTGTACTGCATTCCGTTCTGTATGTGTATTGCATTCCATTCTGTATGTGTATTGCATTCCATTCTGTATGTGTATTGCATTCCATTCTGTATGTGTACTGCATTCCATTCTGTATGTGTACTGCATTCCATTCTGTATGTGACACTGCATTCTTATGACCAGAATAGTAATAACACAAACATACTTTCGCTATCTTATGACCAGAATAGTAATAACAGACATACTTTCGTTATCTTATGACCGGAATAATAATAACACAAACATACTCTCACTATCTTATGGAATAATAATAACACAAACATACTGTCGCTATTTTTCTAAAAACGAAAGTAAGAGGCACAAATACTGTACGAACTGTATAAATAGTACATTATCATGAAATAAAAACAAACCGAAAAGAATTTCTAATTAACGCAACAACATGTTTAACTATATTGCATTATTCTTGTGAATTGCTTTATTTTATTAAAATGTACTGAGAATGATTTCAAATACTTTTTTTTAATGCGGAAGTAAACTGAATGTCACTCATGAAGTAACTGATTACAAACAAAGTACAACACACAGGTAAACGAAATAGACAGACTTATCACACACACAGGTAAACGAAATAGACAGACTTATCACACACACAGGTAAACGAAATAGACAGACTTATCACACACACAGGTAAACGAAATAGACAGACTTATCACACACACAGGTAAACGAAATAGACAGACTTATCACACACACAGGTAAACGAAATAGATAGACTTATCACACACACAGGTAAACGAAATAGACAGACTTATCACACACACAGGTAAACGAAATAGACAGACTTATCACACACACAGGTAAACGAAATAGACAGACTTATCACACATACGCGTAAGCAAATTAGACGTACGAAACACGCATAAACAAATTATACAGATACCTACACACACACGCAAACTAATTAGACAGACGTACCACAAACACACACAAACAAACAAACACACACACACACACACACACACACATGCGTAAACGAATTATACAGATGTACCACACACATAACGCAAACGAATTTGACAGACGCAAGCATATGAGTGTGTGTGTGTGTGCGTGTGTCTGTGTGTGTGTGTGTGTTTACAATAACAGAAATATGATGTAGTAACTGTACAAACACTCTATCTTACATAAACAGGAAATAAATAAATAAAATATATATATATATAATTTACTATCGACGTCATTAATATGAGCCTTGATTTTAGCGTACAAAGCACTACAGTTTACCATAGCCTTATTACTTTTTTTCTCAGCCTTGATTTTAGCCTACAAAGCAGTACAGTTTACCATAGCTTTATTACTTTTTTTAAAAGTAGTAAGAGTCTCACTGACAGTTTACAATAAACACAGTCGCAAAAAGAAACTACATAAAATCCACACTTGTTTCATACTTACTATAAAATTATACTGTAATAGTATGTCGCCGTACGAACTGGACGATAACACGTGATCTGTGTACTGGAATGTGTGTAACTGACGATCTATTCAAGGCAGTCACTAGAACGACTCGCTGTCAGGTAGAGACGAAAATACCAGGTAGAGAAAGGTATCAGGTGATTATCTCTCCGTGGCTAATGATTACGTCATAGTTTTAATAAGGCATTTATTTATAACATATAGTATTTTTCGAGGTAACCCTTTATTGAAACAGGGTGTGAACAATCAGAAACAGTGATTTGTATAGATAGGCTAAGTTATTTATATTTACAAAATCGACAACTTTATCCTTACTATCTATTAGCGCGCACGAAAACACACACACACACACACACACACACAGACACACACACACACACACACACACACACACACACACACACACTACATATACCTATGTACTATTAATAATTTACTACTACCCATGACGTTTTATACGAGACATGTACTTTCTTTCAGCATAACCTTTGACCCACTATACTCAGAAATTCACTATCATCATTAATAAGCTGTTGAAACTGATAAATATTATATCTATTCTCCCTTGATACATTTCCCAATAATTAGTGCTGACATAATGATTAAAAAGATATAACTTTTTTCTTGCGAAAGATTACATATACACACATGATATATATCATGGTTGTTTGTGTCAAAGAAATGAAATATTTAAGCCTAATATTTGCCGCATGTTTGCTTTGATAATTTAGACTGACTCCTGAAGACAAGTTTGCTATGCCTTTCAATTCTTTTTAAAGTAATTGCACGAGCTTTCTAAAGTTTACTACCTGGTTAGCATGCGCACTCGATTGTGTTAGCAGCGAAAAGGAAAAAATGTCAGGTGTCTGGGCGATCGAATTTAAAAGAAGTGAATAATCGACCTGAAGTAGGTAACAAGTTTATTCACATGCTAATCTTACTGACTTTAACAAACCACTAAAATACTGCATCAAAAGCAATTTCTTGCAAAGAATAAATATTTACGTTCCACTCAAACCGTATAGTTTAATACCTCTGCGATTTAAACCTATATATTTTTATCATTAACAGTCACGTTTAATGTAACTAGACAGTAAAACGTCAGTTTGGTGTGCAGTCCCGCAATTGCTCAAAGACTTCCATAATATATTCACTTCTCTTCAGAAAGAGAGTTCAACAAGACCTTGCGTTAGAATGTAGGTGCCATATACATAAACAACATGCAATGTATTTCTCCCAAGGAGAAGTCAATGCAACAAAATGTAAATGCTATTGAAATAATTATACATGCCTAATATTAATAGCAATTGTCAGAAATTGAATTGATACAAAACTTGCGTGGTAGCATTTACTGTAGCAATGCTCTGTGATACACATGTCCAAAGAACATACACACACATGTACACACTAATCATATATATATGACACAAATATATACAAACGTTCATGCATTAATAATACAACAGTAAATTTATTAAATGAACAATTAAATATACATATAGCAAATACAATGAAAAGATTACTTGATATCAATATTTGATATATATTACTTGATATCAATATTTCTAAGAAACACGCTCGAATAATTTAATATTTATACAACCTTATATCCTAATACATAATCAAACAGATAAGTGTGAATATATATCACAGGGTAGTTCTTATCAGAGAACAGAAATGGAGTTTTAGAATATATTTTGTCTAGGCAAAGCTGCAAAAGTCTTTTCACGCTTTCGTAACAAAGACAAAAGTTTATTGTCACAATGGAATTGTCAAGTTTCACGTGTTTCTTTTGCAAGTTGTAGAACACTGATGAGCCGCTATTCTCTCGAGGCTAAGCTTGGTGCTCTGCTGTATTAGTTCCCTCAAGTTGAACAACAATGTAGCAATTTTCCAGTAACTTCCTTGTACCAGAAATTTCACAGTGTAGTCGAGCATACTTTGCCACCGTACATCAAGAGAGTGCAGTGTGTCCTTACACTTACACATTAGGGTAAGATTTTAATAATAACAACAATTAAATGATGTTGGTGATTGTGACAAAAGTAATGGTATGGTGATAATAGCCTGACGTTTGATTTCCCTGTATGCCCAATGTAACTAAGCGAGCGAAATATGATGAAAGCATGCGCATATACTGAAGTGATAACCATATATCTTGTAAGAGTTTTAGTTAATCGAAAATAATCGTCATACTCATCTTAATGACTCTCGGGCAATTAAAGATAAAATAATTCACCATAAAACAAAACATTCGTAATCTCTGATAATGTAATCACAGCTTTATACCAAGAATCTTTAAGACATTTTTCACTTATTAAATTAACCATATATCACACGACATAAAAATTAACATTTATTCAAAAGTAAAAAACGAAACCAATATATTACAGACAAAATTACGGAAATGAAAACTAAAAATAATATAATATATTGAATGTTATGTGAACACAGTGATGGTCGGAAAAACGCGACAACTTGAGATCTGTATGAATATGCATGATGAAAGTAAATATTTGAACGTTTTATTGTGCAAATATTTATTAAGGAATTCAGTTTATGATTGAATTCTTATCTTGTATAAATTTACACTTTTCTCTCGCAATTTAATAATATACCATGAAAAGCATCACAGAAATTGCAATGGGAATTTCATCCTACCAAAATCTTTATATTAGTAAGATCTTTACATAAACTATATGTTATAAACTGAAAATACGTATATTGGTAAAAATATAAATACATAATGACATCTTGAAGTTGAAAAGAATATTATGGTAAAAACATAAATACATATAGGACATCTTGAAGTTGATAAGAAAATCATTGTCAACACAGAAATATGTATAGAAATCTTGAAAGTTGAAACGAATACCATGGTAAAAACATAAATACATATAGGACATATTGAAGGTCATAATAATATCAAGGTGAAAATATAAATACATACACCACATATGGAATGTGATACGAATATCATGACTAAGAAATGAAGAAATATAAAACTCATATATAGACATTCATAGGTATTTCGTTGCCAGTTTTATCCTACACATACTCAGCCCACCCACCCTGAATGAAAAAATAAAATAATTTATATTCACTCCAAATAATTATTAAGCATGTTTTAGTTCGGGACGCATTGATGGGCGCATGCGCTATCGAAATAAATCTGTTTTCAGTAGTTACGTTTATGTAATTTTAAAATCAGTCTCTAAAACATATTACACTATTTATTACAGGCTGCCAAATTAGAAGAACTGTTAAGATATGTTTTATCATAATTATTGACTGTCCAACCATTCACTTTATTAAACGATGGTGCGATTTTTTTAAACAATTTACACGCATGTGCGTTCTGTTCATGAATGTTGCAACATGTGACGCAATCAAAAAGTCGTTGATGTTCGCAAAAACGACAATAATTGCAAATAAAATACAACATTATACAACATTATGACTTGATTTTTCTTTTCATTTCAAGTGTAATGAAATGACGTCATATGGTTTCTATCGGAGTAATGATATCGTTCATTATCTTGAGGTTGGAATGTTGCGATAGAGGTGAAGTTTTAGCACCTAATTAACATCTCTCAACCATATTGGTGGATTTTAAACACCTAATTAACATCTCTCAACCATATTGGTGGACTTTTCACACCTAATTAACATCTCTCAAAGATACTGATTCAGAAACCTTGCCAAGAGTTCTTAACGAACCGAAACTACCTCATGACACACTTTTCTGCTAGTCTTTCATTTACAAGACACACATTTCTGCTAGTGTTTCATTTACATGACACACTTTTTTGCTAGTCTTTCATTTACATAACCCACTTTTCTGATAGTATTTCATTTACATGACACATTTTTCTGCTAGTCTTTCATTTACATGACACACTTTTCTGCTAGTCTGTATCTGACGTGGATTGAAATTCATTTTCTTTTTAAGAATTACGATCTTTGTGTCCAGCACAGGCCCACGCCATGAATTCTAAAATATTGCAAAACAAATGCAAATGCTACGTTTTATGTGGGAAGGCTTGCCTTTTTGTTTTACATCACAAGAAATAATGGCGTATCCTGAAAATATAACATTAGCAGTGTAGTCTTTTTGTCCAGAGATATCATTCTGACGAAACGGTTAGGATCTTTTGGACGCGTTTTCTTGTTTTCTTGCCGGTTGATTTTTTTTTGGGGGGAACTTATCGCTCTGACGAATACAATCCATTCGTTCGTATCGCTCCACCAGGTGTCTCCACACCTCGTCACACTGAAGGAGTTCCTTGTTTCCTGCAAGTCATATTGATTAGGTCAAAGAGATTAGGTTACGGAGTTCGTGTTGATGAAATGAGCTATATTGTGTGATCGAATGAAATAGAACGAAAAGGTAGAATTATTTCTAAATTAATAGCAATGAGTGATTAATATTTGTAATTTAATTAACTAATGGGCATAAACATTATTGATGATATGTAAATATAAGTGTAGAATTCTGAAGTGATGTTTTAATCCCTCCACTGCGGACTGAATTAAAACACAATTGCTAATTACTGAACACAGCCGTGAAGATGCGTAAGCGAACGTTAGTTTATAAAGTCATTGACTAACGATAAACAATAGGACCGTGCGTGATTGTAAGTGATTGCCCAGAGACCAACGAGGGCTGTAAGTATTGATTAACTAAGGAGTTGTGTTAAACGTTTAAAATGATTTTGAAGATCTAACAAACAACAAACTATAATTTTTATGTTATTTCGGTTTAGAGTTTATATTACAGACATCCATGCATAAAAGCAAAAAGCAACTGTCATGTGACAATCTTTGGAAAGTGATTTCCAAGTGTTGTAAACAAAACAAAATACTTTAGAAAAACTTAAACGCATAAATTTAACAAATATAAACAGAAGAAAACGCATCCCCTTACAAAATGTGTTAAGAAGCTAAAGAAATTATAAAAATGGAAATTACGATATTATAGAATGTCCTATTTATTAGAAAGCAGGCAAATGAAAGACTGACAATTGATGAAGCTTTAAAGTTTAACTTTCCAAAATGCCAGTTTATTGCGATTTCAAACATCTTTCAATAGTAATACTTATTCTCACTTTCACGACCAGTAAAACTGTATCAGAGCACGCATATATAACCAGCATCGTTAAGTTGTATGCGACACGTCGGATAAAAATAAGACTGAATATATTATTTATAAATTTACGCACCAACTATAATTAGACCACGCCTGGCACGAGTGAGGGCGACGTTGACCTGATTCCTGTCAGTGATGAAGCCCAAATTCTGGCGGCACCAGCCTTTTGTGGGATTGTGCTCTATCTTGTACGACGGCAGTGATCGTACAGTGCTGAGAATGACATAGTCCCACTCTCCACCTGCCAGAAAATAAAATGATATTAATACATAATGTCACCTTGCAAAGGGGAAATAAAAACCATTCAAATCAGGATTGCATGTGGCAATGGATAATTATAGTTGCCGAAAGTTATTTCCTTTATTTGTTTTAGCTCTTAATGTCTATAGCAGAATTACATCCCTTGCCCTTTTCCTAACTTGTCATCTTAATGACTCACTAAACAAATTACCAACAAATTAACAAATTTAATTTCTGACTTTAAAATTAGATAGATAGAGAGATAGACAGACAGACAGGCAGACGGATAGAAAGAAAGAAAGAAAGATAGATAGATAGATAGATAGATAGATAGATAGATAGATAGATAGATAGATAGATAGATAGACGGACGGATGGATGGATGGAGAGAGAGAGATTACACCTAGTAGACTATGTGAGGTTTATATGGCTTCTAAGGCAATTTGCTACAGTAACCAAAATGGAGTCCCTCTCTCCTTTGTTCATTGCGAAGTCGTTAAAGTGGAATTAAAAAACGATAATACTCCTATTGTTTATTTGTTATTATCCAACCCTAACAAATCATAACAATTTGTTCCATTCCTTACGAGTTCACACCAACAGTGATGAAGTGAGGACATGCTCAAATTAAAAAACAAACAAACAAAGATAAATAAACCACTAGTTGTACTCAATAGCCGTTTGTTCTGTTGAATCATTACGGGAATACCCGTTGTGTTTGAAGCATTTGAATGTTCCCAGACCATGCTGAATATCAATATGTGAGTTTTTCAACCCATTCAAGGCCCGACTCTGACCAACACTTACTAAGTAATATAGATATATGCACTCGTTTGTTTGTCGTTTATAGATGACAATGTCCGTTTCAGTTTCCTAGCACTTGGTTTGAATCTTTAGAAATCCGTATTTTTTTAATTTCACAATATTATTTCCTTGTATCTAGCTTTAGTGTACGCTACCTGTTTACCAGTATGATATAATTCCAGTCGTTTTAAGCCAGAGAAATTACTGTGGATATACTGAATTGACAGAACTTGAGTGGACCAATCGTTCGTGAATGTGAATGTTTACAATGCTTTCTTTATATGGTTTGTTACTATTCTCTTCTGAAAGCTTAAATTAAGAGTGATATGTTCTGCATATGGTATTCAACATTTACTTAATTTGTAACAGAATAAACTGCTAATGGAGAAAGGCTACATATGGTATTCAACATTTACTTAATTTGTAACAGAATAAACTGCTAATGGAGAAAGGCTACATATGGTATTCAACATTTACTTAATTTGTAACAGAATAAACTGCTAATGGAGAAAGGCTGCATATGTTATTCAACATTTACTTAATTTGTAACAGAATAAACTGCTAATGGAGAAAGGCTACATAGGGTATTCAACATTTACTTAATTTGTAACAGAATAAACTGCTAATGGAGAAAGGCTACATATGGTATTCAACATTTACTTAATTTGTAACAGAATAAACTGCTAATGGAGAAAGGCTACATATGGTATTCAACATTTACTTAATTTGTAACAGAATAAACTGCTAATGGAGAAAGGCTACATTCCTTTCTCAACCCAAATCAAATCGTTCCACTCTAAAACTGTTAGAGTGGTTACCTACCTTGACTCGCGACAACTGTGCTGACGATCGTGTTTTGCACATCTGTACACACAGGCCGTAGATTTTCCTCAAGCAGGTGTCGCTGTGCGTTGTACTGTGTCAGAACTTTGATGCTTGTGGGCCAAATGTAATTTTTGTCTGCATTTTTCTTTTGCGCTTTTTTCCCGTAGTTTTTCTTCAGGAACGAGACGATTTCAACCTTATGACACCAACACCCACATTAGTTAATAATTTCGAAGGAATTTGTTTTCAGGACATTAGACCAAGTGAAGAAGAATTTAGGTCAACCGTGAGCTTATGCAATAGATTTAGGTGTTCTGATAATGTCATAGTCCCAAAGGATATTGCAATATACGCGATCAAAATAATTTGTTTCTGCGAGATTTTCAATGTTAACGAGTTTAATGACGACACTTAGAGCTAAATGCCATTATTTTATATTGAAAGATAGAACTTGATAATAGGTAACCAAGTTCTATAGGAATGTCTAGAGATATTACTGACCTTAACTGTACGAGAAACAAAGAAACAATCTTGACTGGACTATAGCCCAGAAAATTGTAACCACTTTGTGTCATGTGACAGTCTTGCGCACGATTGAGAACTTAGGCTTCTATTCTACTTTAAACACAAAATAATAATAACATTTATAAAAGTTGTTGGCTACTTAAATTTTGCCAGAACGATTTGAACTGTTGATATTACTGAAATATCTGTCTTCCTAAAAGTATATATTGAAATCAATTCTTGTTCACTTGGTCTTTAAGATGCTATTTAACATCCGAATATAAAACTTTTGCTTGGATCGGGCATTTTCTGCTCTTACAAAAAATATAACCATATTTTAGTGAGGTTTATTCGCACAAGTGGGGTCTGTATAATAAAATGTT
Organism: Sinotaia quadrata; assembly: GCA_028829895.1. Lineage (NCBI taxonomy): Eukaryota > Metazoa > Mollusca > Gastropoda > Architaenioglossa > Viviparidae > Sinotaia > Sinotaia quadrata. Next base: position 107,651,627 of record CM054178.1, read on the forward strand.
TGTTTTCTTCCTCTAACACTCTAGTGCTTTACAGAACTAACCACTTTCTCTACTTCCTGTCTGTTCGACCGAGACCGCTCATTCCCATCGTCTGTGGACACGGTCAAGGACTCCTCTTCCCCTCTTACGTCAACGAGAATATGGGGAACTGGTAGTAGTGTTCTAGGGTCACGTGGCCAAAATGGCAGTGGTATCACATTCCATAACATTGAGTGTTCGGTCTTCAGCTTTCCGTCGTAGAACTCTGTAGAAGGAAATTCACAGATGGCAGGATGCTGTTGAAGACAAAGAAGGAAATAAAACTGCAAAATCATGCCTTCAGAAACAGACGACGGTACAAGGCTAAAATCAAGAAATTCTCTATTTAAGTTAGGTGACATGTTTTCACTTTAATTTAGAACTAATAGAAAAGTTATGTTGACCGGGTGTAGATAGCAATTAATATCAACTGAAATAATCTCTTCTGTACATATAATAATGTTGCAGAAATAACACACACACACACACACACACACACACACACACACACACACACACACACATCACACACACACACACACACACACACACACACACACACACACACACACACACACATATATAATTTTGGATTGTACCATGCAGATGTAGATATATAATTCATATATGTAGTGTATGAGTGCAATATACATGTAACTTATGGTTTACCTGTTTAACAAATGATAAGAACTATTGACCTACTAGCATTGTCTCTGACGTATGATACAATAAAATTGGGCTATTGACAACTACGATAGAAATAAGACTGTATTGGGCTATTGACAACTACGATAGAAATAAGACTGTATTGGGCTATTGACAACTACGATAGAAATAAGACTGTATTGGGCTATTGACAACTACGATAGAAATAAGACTGTATTGGGCTATTGACAACTACGATAGAAATAAGACTGTATTGGGCTATTGACAACTACGATAGAAATAAGACTGTATTGGGCTATTGACAACTACGATAGAAATAAGACTGTATTGGGCTATTGACAACTACGATAGAAATAAGACTGTAGTATGTGTTTTGTGGATAACGGTGTATCTAACGAAATTAAGTAATATCAAAAGATTCAAAGCGTGCGAAAGAATAGATATTATATATGCTAAACCCGTTGTCAGTCACGCAGCCATGAAAGTTAACATTTCGGTCCTTGTGTTGCACGTAATGTATGTTCACTTTCGTGTAATATTTTCCCAGTGCTGTATCGCATCTAAATATTGTTGCTGATGTGAACAAAATGAATTCTGGCGTTATCTCATTAGGGTCTATAAATACGTTAGAATGCAAAAGACCTACAAACACTGAAACAGTCGTCAGGTATATTTATATTCCGACTCACCATTCTGTACTGTTCATTCAAAAATACTTTTTTCGTCAAAGGATCGTGGTAGAACCGTTCAAACAGGGACTGGTCCAGGCCGAGTTCTGCTGCGGGCTGACACATAACGATTGGTCGGAGTTGTTTGTGGTCGCCGATGAGGACGACCTGTTTGGCCTTGGTGGCGATGATTGGCATCAGACAGTGAGGTTCCATTGACATGGCGCACTCGTCGATAATAACCTATTTCATTGGTAAGGATGTTTTATTTCAAAATTTGTTTAGAAAATTTGTAATATAATAATTACATATTTATTTCATTCTCGCAAATAAACATACGCACAGAGAAAATTATTATCATATTGTTTCATAAAGTAAATTTTAGACTACTGACTTCTGTAGAGAGATATGCAAGCTATTACGCTTCATTGACAACTGTCCCATATATGGGTAATATTTCAGATATTTCACGGGATAATAATAAAATACAACAATACTTTTAGTAAATACAATACTTCTCTGCATTGGTAAACAAGACAACATTTTTATTATGCTAGTCCCAAGACTTAACATTTTTATTATGCTAGTCCCAAGACTTAATATTTTTATTATGCTAGTCCCAAGACTTAACATTTTTATTGTGCTAGTCCCAAAACAGGAAAGATGCCTATACTAATGAGAATAAAAGATCAAAATATGCAACCTGGAACACCTGGCCTTCCAACCCTTTCACAAGTCGATTGCTGCCACCGACTGCACACGTGGCCAGCACAACATCGTAATGTCTGAGTTCTTCTACAGTGGCCTTGAAGAGTAGCTTCCGGTAGTCTTGCAACTCTTTGTCGGTCACTTTATAGCGTTTGGGATCCTTGTGACATAAGTTGAAGAAATGTTCAAACTTTGCGATGTCCTCTGCGTGCGGCTTGTCACTTTGGCGAATAATTCGATGCAAAGTAATGCCCTGAGAAGGAATTATTTTCAGTATTAATAGTAGGTACTGACCAGTTGTGATAAGCTATTGTACTTTGCATTTTGTTCGTAATGAACATGTGTATTTATTTATTTTTTGCATATTGGATTAATATTTCATATCGTCTACGTCTATAGCAAAGCCTAATTTGAGATAGATAGATAGATTGATAGATAGATAGATGGATAGATAGATAGATGGATAGATAGATAGATAGATAGATAGATAGATAGATAGATATAGATAGATAGATAGATAGATAGATAGATCGATAGATAGATAGATAGATGGATAGATAGATAACAGTTTGTACAAGTGATTTTTGTTAATAATTTTCTATATATTAACAATTACTTTTAAGCTTAGACCACTCTTGAGATCACGCGTGCGCCGTGCTGACCTCAGGTTGCCCCTTGGAACAGGAAAATCTTTTGACTCGATAACAGTTCCATACATTCGGACAATTCTGGGACGTGCACTGCCAAGTCGATTTATGAGAATTTCTAAAAATAGAAGAACATAACACGTATATATAATTAAAAATGCATTTTATTTGTTACAATTTACTATGTCTCTTGTTCTTGTTAATGATCAACACAAATTTTAGACTTGTTAACAATATAGCTGTCTTTTTCTTTTACAACAATTTATTTTTAGAGAAATGTTATAGCAATTATAGCATATCTTTTAACAGAGTCTTAGGTGTCAAAAGACACCACATGCAGATAAATGAAAGATAGACATGCAGGTAAGTATGTGCTATTGCAAATGGATAGACTGATAGTACGTCACAAAGAAAGAAAGAGAGACGGAGTGAGCGAGTGAGCGAGAGACAGACAGAAAGAAAGAAAGATAGATAGATAGATAGATAGATAGATAGATAGATAGATAGATAGATAGATAGATAGATAGATAGATAGATAGATAGATAGATAGATAGATAGATAGATAGATAGATAGATAGATAGATAGATAGATAGATAGATAGATAAAGAAAGAGAAAGAAAGAAAGAAAGAAAGAAAGAAAGAAAGAAAGAAAGAAAGAAAGAAAGAAAGAAAGAAAGAAAGAAAGAAAGAAAGAAAGAAAGAACACGCACCAGCCACAAGATCGACAGATCTGTTGGAAGGTCCGCAGTATAGCACAGTTTTCTTCCCCTTGCCTTCACTCTCCAGTTGCTTGTTAATCTTGTTGAACAGGTAGACGAGTTTGACACCTGTATACGTCTTTCCTGTGCCTGTCATTATTACAGTAAATTGGTCTGATTACATGTACTGCATGTGTGTGATTCTTTCTTCAGTTAAAGAAACCAGCCCCATCAATAACGATAATAACCTGTTAAACTTCCTGTTAGCTCTAAAACATTGCATACACTTGGTATTAAGTGGCAGCTTTTCTGCATGTAAAAATTCATTAATTTCAGTCTTATTGCAAACACTAAACAAATATTGGGTACATGTTTTATCTATGAGAAAATAAAACACACTTAAATGTTAACATTTCTGGGATTTTTTCTGCCAAATGTCGATCAGATAAATATAGTGTATATGATAATCAAAATAAGAACGAAAGACAGAGTATCACCATCATATAGACTAATTAATTTGTGCGTATATGCGAGAAATCATACCCGGTGGGCCCTGGATAACTGAGAAGCTTTGAGTCAACGCCATTTGTATTGCTTGGGATTGCGACTCGTTGTTGGGCGGAAGGAATTTCTCACCTTGACCTATGACCTCGTGGTTCTCTTGTTTTGCACCATAGTGTCGTCTATCTTTGTCTGGAAGAAACATTTATAATCTATAAATAGCCAACGAAGCAGAAACTGATGAAATGCACTAAATTTGACATATTTTCTTATTAGTATTTGGTGTAGGGAGTAGGGCTGGAAGGGTGAAACGTTCTTAATACGTATTTGTCATGATGTGCTTTAGAATGGGAAGGGGGGTGAATTTTATGATATCAAATATTTAACCAATTTAACATCTAGTAGAGTTTACTATTTTAACTAGCACAACGGCTAAATTATTGTAGATTTTAACACACTGTAAGAGCTTAAGATTCTCATAAAACATTATAACATTATTTGAGTACTTACATTGATAGTCAAAACTAATCATTCGAATATTAAGTACTTTACTTTCTTTGAAGAATTATTAATATTGGACTTTTTTCTCCAAAGGAATTGTTATGTGTATGTGCACATTATAGACTCGGTGACAGGATGCATTAAAAGGAAAAGTTTTGAAGTATAATAATCTTACCCAGTTTAGGGATTTTCTGACAATACGCGAGGGCTCGAGCGAGCTCACATCCCTTTTCCTCTAGGCGAAACAAAATTCTTTGTGCACGCCTGGAATGAGATAGCACTAATGTACATTTCACTTTTCAAAACATCTCATCCCGAGCTTTATGAATAATAAATAAAGGCTCTTGTACATAATTAACAATTCAAACAGTCCAACATGACGAATATTTAAAGTTTTGATCGTATAACCCAATCAAAAAAGGTCAGTTCAGTCAACGTTATATTACGCCTTCAGGAATTAACATAAGGCTTAGATTTGAACTCTCAATTACCTTACTAAAGCAATCACTACTTACATTTCTACTTCAGATTTGTGCAATATCTCCACTATTGCTTGGTCTCCACTAGCTGACGTCAATTTTTCTGGTGGTGGTGGGCTGTTGTGGTTCAGTACAAAAGTGACCTGCTTCTCCCCACCATCAGTAGAGTTGCGATTTTTGCTTTTAACCTTAATGACCTTTGCATGACCCACCCATATGTAGTGGTCTTCGATAGGAACATTAATACCTTCTTCTCCAGTTTGGAACACGGTGTGCTTTGTGTCTTGTGTCTTGTAGCGGATACACAGGTAACTCAGAGTACACGGGTATCTGTCAGAAGAGCATCCTCGGGTATCCCCGTTTTCATCCTGCAAACCCATACCCAACTCGATCCACCTTTCAAAGCAAAACTTTGACGACAATTTGAAGGTGCCTGTGTAGATATGACTCTCCAGAGACTGAGGTACGATCTGCTTCTTCATACAGATTTGAACGTTTTCCAGCAGCACTGTGCTGTCATTGTCACACGCAGTGAAAGCTGCCTCCATTTCCAGCAACGGAACCCAAGCCTGAATATAATCTTGGAAAGAGTTGAACTTTTGCTGGCGTGTGGCCCGTGATGCTAAGCATGATAAAGCAGACACTGGATCCCTGGTATGTTTTAAACATACATTCACGTTTCTTGTTGTTTGAACCAAATCTATGCATGGCTTCAACATTCCTCTAGACGGCTCTGACGTCATTTGTACTTGAAGCACTTGTCCTGGTGAAAACACAAAGTTGAAATGGCACGGATGCAAAGAAATGGTTTTATCACCTGTTTCAGACGTGATGCAATCTGCTACGTTCGGATGTGTTTCTAAGGGTTTCGGTATGTTTGATAACGCTGTGTGTTTGTGTTTCAGTGCTCGCAAGATTCCCGACCAGTCTTCCTGCTTTAAAGTCACTGTCAACTGGTTTGGATTGATATCAACATCAATGGGCTGGAAACGGGTGTGGCCATCAGACTTTTGTCTTATATCCTCCAGTTCGCGTTCCTTGCGTAATTTCATTTTGGCCAAGGGCTTGGGGCAGTGACCAGACTTATTATATATTCTTGTGTCCCACGTAACAGACACACAGTCCCGTTTCCCTTTAGTATCTTTAGTGAGCTTAGGTTGCGAAGTAATGCCCATTACGTTGAAATGAATTTCCTGCTTGTGGCTTGACACAGGTAAGAGGGAAGGCACACACAGACCTATCTGTTCTGTGTCCATCTGGTCGACATAAGCCCGAAATAAAAGGGGCTGTGACTGCAAACGGTCAGCAATTTTCAACGCACGACAACCACGACCAAATGCTGTCTGCCTGGCCTTGACCCTGTTGATGTGCTGGCAAAGCTGCGCGACCTCCTCTGGCGTGTAATCAGGCACTCCGTTGTCCATGTCAGCATGCAGCAAGCGTTGTACGTACAGGTCGACGTAGCGCCTGATGGGGGAGGTGAATTGTGTGTAGAGGGGAGTATTCAGGCTGAAATGAAAGTGGTCACTCTGGGAGAGACCGTTGGAACATTGGTACACAGCAGATTCCATGAGTTCCAACCAGTGCTGATGCGCTAGGCACTGTAGAGGATGGAGTGCGTCCATAAATGCTAATTTGCGAGCCCCATCAAAGTCTTTTGTCTCAAGGGCCTTTTTCAATCTCTCCCACACATGGGTCTGGATAATAATGTTGTGATGCTCTGTGTGTTTGTCAGCGTCACGTACAACGTTGTCCATGCATAATTTGGTTTTGGGAGAAATATGTTTATCCTGAAGCTGCATCACAAGATGTCCTATTTTCCCTTCCCTTTCAAGCCATTTATCTAGCTGTTCAGATGTCGGGGCTTTTTGAGTTCTCAGAATCATCAAATGAGGAAATTTTTTCTTCAAACGCTGAGCAATGTGAGTGTTTGTCAAGACCATGAACTCTTCCACTAGAGAATGAGCTTCCAGGCAATCATTCACGGTCTGCTCATCATGAAGGCGAGGGTCATCAAATGGAACGAATACCTTGGAATTCATTCTTCTAGACTCACGTAACTTTGATGCAATGAAGTGCAGCTGAAGAATATCTTCGCATAAAGAGATATCTACCTCTTTATCCTGGGGTTTATGGATTATTTTCTGAACATCGTTGTAAGACAATCGATACCTGGATTTGATGTAAGATTTTTTAACCTCGGGAACGATCTCTTTCACAAGTTTGCCACTTTTATCAAAGTAGAAAAAGACGGATAATGTCAACCTTATCTCGTTAGGTATCAAACTGCATTTCTCTTCACTCAGAGGTTCCGGAAGCATGTTGCGTGCATTACGATGGAACGGGTAGAAAGTGACGGCTCTCTTTTGGGCTTCCAGGTCAGTTGGTGTCCCTTTCTTGACCAAAGCTGCCACATCCGCGATATGGATGCCCACGACAAAATAACCATCTTTCTTCCAGATGCTAAGAGCGTCGTCGATGTCTTTGGTGACAGGTGAATCAATTGTAAAGATTTGTTCTCTTGTAAGATTTTCCCGTCCCCTTGTATCTGGCGATTCGTTCTGTAAAAGGTCTTTGGTGTGAGTGATTGCAGATCTTGGGTAGAATGTTGGCACCTTCTGTTGCAAACAGAGTACTTCTAGTCCTCCTTCATAATCTTTGCCTCCAATGTGCACGTGCAACACAACTCCAAGAGGATACATGAACTGGTTCCTCCACGAAATAATGGCCACCTGAAACACATGCTGTTCACGCTTGTCCAGATCAATATTTACAAAGCTCTTGAAGTGAACTTTACCATTGGAGTCTATTTCATTGACCTCAATGCGATTCCTGGCTAGAGCTGGTAAGGTGTCCTTTGCTGAGTAATTGTTAACGTGAATTTTAGGCACAGTCTTGCACAGAGGCCTCATTAGATTGCCGTCTTTGTCGTCCAGGGTGCACAGAAGTATCGGATGCTCCACATCATTGTATCGGTTTCTCTTCAACAGTCCTATGACGTGGCCATATGCTTGTTTTTCCACTGTCGTCAAACTAGCGTTCGACTTTTTCGTTGTTGTTTGAAGCCCAGAGCTTTGTCCTGGCTCAGCAATCACCTCCACTACAACTTCATCTTCATTATAAGTACGTCCACATTTCCTACGGCCGGAGATGATGACGTCATGAAAGTCGGTCCTCGGGTCCAACACTTTGGCAATGGAATGGTGCGCAGACATTATCTGTAACTGACAGCGTTTATATATGCGTGGTTTCTTATTAATGAGTTCTCTGAGGAACCTTGTGTCTGTGTGCAGGTCTTTATAGTACGCTTCACGTTGCTTGCCTGTATCGAAGTCTTTCGTTTGCTCTTCGGAAATTTCAATTCCTTCGGAAATGTCAACGTCCGGCAGGCATTGCAAGATTCGATCCTCACTCTTTCCGAACCACGTTTCATCGTCGTCTGTTTTCGGCAGCGCTTCGACCTGCGCAGTGTCCTCGTCTTGGGCTTGGGTAAACAATTTGGCGTTAAAACAGTCAAAATTATAGTCCGTATTATCGCCCCCATCATCCTCGCTCTCTTCTTCAGTATCACTCAGAACAGGTAATTTAATGGGGGCAGGTAAAATACAACGAGGCGAGGTGGCGATGTTCGTTTTCAAGGTATCTGAAGAAGCTCTCTGCGTACTGCATGGTCTGGTGAACGCTGGTGTAGCTGTCGTAGTTTTATGGTTGTTAGTCGGTTGTCTGTCACTGGACCGTTTTTGTGGGAACCGCTTCTTAGCTAAAGAAAAGAAAATAATCGCGAAATGAAAACGTAGCTTTATATCTTTGTATTTCTGCTTTATATTAAAATTCAATAATGTTCATGTTCGTACACCGTTTCTCATTAAAATTAAAGGTTGACACAGGTATGTATCACGACGGAATGTTAACATATCTATGCTAATCGAGTGAATCATTTATATTTCATCCGTTATGATAGAATAATCACTCAGTGACAAAAACACATCACTAGATATCAAAATAATAGAAAAGGAAACGTTTCCGAATACATTTAAAATCTATTTATTGCAAATGAATATTTGAATGAATTAAAATTATTTATCTGTGTTAGATGTCCTATATTTTGGGCAGACGTTTGAATCTACCCCACCCCCCTTATAAGTCACGTTTCGTCCCAAACGCTCCGAGCCCTTAACCCCTTATCTAATATTATGTCGTATCATTGACCCTATAGCCCGCTCCACGTAAAATAATACAACATATTAATTTTAAATTACATCTGCAATTCAAGAAATGCCCAGCATAGTATACTATTGAGTACTAAAGTATTAAATATATATTTTCCAAAACAATATCTCTGGTTCTCTGAAAAATCTAAGGATTCTTGAGCATAGTACAAAAAATACAATGGACACAGGTTTTTAAAACAGAGTGATACATTTTCACTCTTTTTTCAGTACAACATGATAATAAAAATGTCATCATATTCAAAGAGTTGTTTGCCTTTTTGAAAAAGAAATAGCGTAACCTGCTATAGTTCAGATTGACTTTAAACTTTTTCAATATAACTCAGAATGTAAATATCTTTATATGAAATGTCTTCTTATACTTTACTCATCGCTATAGTCTATTACATAAAATGTCTTCTTGTACTTCATTCATCGCTGTAGTCTATTACATGAAATGTCTTCTTGTACTTCATTCATCGCTGTAGTCTATTACATGAAATGTCTTCTTATACTTTACTCATCGCTATAGTCTATTACATGAAATGTCTTCTTGTACTTCATTCATCGCTATAGTCTATTACATAAAATGTCTTCTTGTACTTCATTCATCGCTGTAGTCTATTACATGAAATGTCTTCTTGTACTTCATTCATCGCTATAGTCTATTACATGATCACAATTCTGTTGGATTCCAGGCCAATATGTAAAAAGGTTTCCTTATCCAGGAAAATGATTAAATTTAAATTATTTTGACTAGAAGAAAATTATCTCTTTGGTGTAGTTTGAACATTATTACAGTAATGTTAAATATTATCATCTACCTTTTCCTTTATACTCATTGGGATCAGGTCGGTCGTTTAGATGAACCTATAGCTCGAAAGCTGTAAAATTTCTAAAATCTTGAAAATGCAGAGAACGCATAGGGTAATCATAAATAATATTTTAGAACCAAGTGTTCAATATACTTCCGGTTATCGAGTCAAACCAAAATATAACACTCAACAATTCTTCTATACTGCTTCACGGTAAGGAGGCCATGAAGCAAAGTGTGCATTTTCGCCATGTGATTAAATATTTTCCAGCTTTTCAAACATTTTCTAAGATTGCAAACATTGTTTTGTGAACAATAAAGCCATACTTTGTAAATTCATGTTTTATTCCTAAGTAACGATTTATAAAGTTTTACCTTTTAAATACTACAGTCCAAACACAAATCAGCATTTCCATAACAAACATCTCCTACAAAAGTTATCTTAATACAAAGGTTTGAGCATTTTGTGGATTACTAAAGAGAAAACAGTTTTGTCGACGTCACATTAAAAAACATATAATAAATCATCTCTGTATGATGTCATATATGGGATATATTTCCCACTAAGGGAAATAAATAGTTTTCAATATATGTGTGTGCTTGTGTCCTGTTAAATAAAAGAAATTAAATGCAAATTTGAAATATATCCCTGAGAAAGTTGGCTATTCGGATGTTCACAAATCATGGCACTTCGTTGAAATCAGATATTTTAGACAATAGCAGATCGAAAACACCTGTCTTTGAATACATACAATGTTCATGCTGTCTGACACTTTATACAATAGAAAGAGAAATGCTTCAATGAATTGGAATTTTTACGTCATTTGGCACTCGACTGCTATTGGATATAAAGTAGAGCGAAAATAATGGCTTTAGTGTATTGGAATATTTACGTCATTTGGCACTCGAGTGCTATTGGATATAAAGTAGAGCGAAAATAATGACTTCAGTGTATTGGAATATTTACGTCATTTGGCACTCGAGTGCTATTGGATATAAAGTAGAGCGAAAATAATGACTTCAGTGTATTGGAATATTTACGTCATTTGGCACTCGAGTGCTATTGGATATAAAGTAGAGCGAAAATAATGACTTCAGTGTATTGGAATATTTACGTCATTTGGCACTCGAGTGCTATTGGATATAAAGTAGAGCGAAAATAATGACTTCAGTGTATTGGAATATTTACGTCATTTGGCACTTGACTGCTATTGGATATAAAGTAGAGCGAAAATAATGACTTCAGTGTATTGGAATATTTACGTCGAGTGGCACATGGCTATTATTGGATATAAAGTAGAACGGTATGTGGCTTGAGTGTTGAAATACTCACGTTGTTCGGGTTTGGGTTTTACAGAGTGACGCTGAACAGCCATTTTTTGTTGATCCGCACAGACCTAAATAAAATCAATATATATACAATTCATAGACAGATTGCAACTTATTTATCCCTTTTTACATAACTATTACTTAATTCATTAGGCGTAATCATTCATTGAGATACAGTTGTTTTTTTAAAAATCCTTTAAATTGTTCGTACAGTATATCTGGTTCCAAAATTTTTTTTTCTCTGCAGCAAATGTACACCTCTTTCATTTTTACAATTTTCCAATTGCTCCTTTCCGCTAAATCTCTTTCATGAGCTCTTCCATACTTGCACAAGGTCGCACTCACAAACAGGCTTGTAAAAAAAAAAAGAAAGGGAAAAGTTTGGGTTTTTTTGTTCAAGCACTGACCTTGGGTAAATTTACGTTGGTGCCATCCAACCATTCTTCTTGTGGTGCTGCACAAGTACTCCTAATCTGTTGACAGCTTTCGCGAAGTAAATTGTCTAACTGGTCGATGAGTTCTTGGATTTCGGCTTTCTCGCCCTCATCCTGAAATTCAACATGGCAATAGATATGTGTAAATGATAAGTACTTTCAAATATTTCGTCTGGTCTAATGATTTTTTTTCAAAAGAATTTAAACATGTTAAAAGCACCTACACTTTTGTCCAATTTACAAACATAGAAATGGCGCTTAGTGTGAACATTGAACAGGTATTTGTCGCATAGTAATACTAATAATAATAATAATAATGATGATGATAATAATGATAATAATAATAATAATAATGCATACCGTAGACGTTCGAAAAGCATCTCTCGCGTGATCCAATGCTTTGTCATAGTGACCACAGTCCTGTAGTAGTCTGGCGTACACGTGTGTATACTTGACGAATAGCGGTCCTGACATATTATCTGTATTTACTGAAAGTCCAAAACATATATTGAAAAACGTTTCTGTTATTTTGCTAATAGGTATGCAAGATTTTGTGATAAAATAGTGAAAGTACGATGAAAAATAAACAAACAAAAGCTCCATCAAAATAAATGCAAAACAGTTACTGCTAAAGTATATGAAGACAATTAATAAACTCAGTAAAATAAATACAAATAGACTTTTTAATCAGCAAAATTCATCTTGTTCGTAAGTTACATCATGTTCTTAAGTTACTTCTTGTCTGTAAAGTAAATCTTTTAGTAAAATATATCTTGTCTGTAAATTATAACTCTGTAAATAACGTCTTGTCAGTATGGTACATCTCTGTAGAAAAAATTCTTATCAGAAAGGCAGACGTATTGTTCGTAAAGTACATCTCTGTTATGTATATGCTGATAGTAAAGACTATCTTGTTTGTAGAGTATATCTTGTTTGTAATAGAATACATCTTAACAGCAAATAAATCTTATCTGTAAAGTAAATCTTTGTAAAGTGCATATTGCCAAGAGACATTTACTTTGTTTAATCCATTTAATCAGCTAGAATAACTTGTCCGCAAGGTACTTCTTGTGAGTACAACACTTCTAGTTTGTAGGGTACACTTTGTGAGTACAACACTTCCAGTTTGTAGGGTACACTTTGTCTGTAAGCTACATCATCAGAAAGGTTCATCCAATTCTTCATTAAAACTTGAAAATTCGTCTGAATGAGTGTTGAGGGTTTGGGAGATAATTAAGTGCGCTTTGTTAGATATAGTTTTTATAGTTTTTATTTCAGTGTTCACTTAAAAAAAATACGTGCATAAGCTGTGCACGCGTATGTTGATGTGTATGTTTGTGTGTGTATGTGTGTGTTTGTGTGTGTGTGTGTGTATGTGTGTGTGTTTGTGTGTGTGTGTGTGTGTATGTGTGTTTGCATGTAGCGTATGTGCCTAGTACACACTGACCTTCACGGGATAGCGTATTGTAGAACGTTTTAGCAAAGTCAAGACGCCCCTGTAGTTAAACGAAAGAAAGAAACCAGTAATCCTCAATGTAAGACAAATTATTTTACTTCTTGACATAGTGTACAATATTAAGAACGTTCTTGCAAAGTCAAGGTGAACTTGTAGTAAAACAAAACAAAGGAACAAGCAATGTTCAATGTAAAGTAAAATATTTTAGTTCTTTACAGTGTGTATATTAGTAAGAACTGTTCGTATATTGTTCTTTTTAATTGCATTTATAACCTGAGAAAATTTATTTCATTGACATTTTTTTCCTCCAAATTAAACACGCCTTTAGATTTTTAAAAGACAACCAAATTGAAACAATAATATGAGTGAATGAATAAAAGACGACAGTCACTTTCACTTACACTTTAATATAAGCCAGTATTTTTAAGAACGAGGAAATTTTATATATGACACTGCTAAGCAGCGATGAAAGTGCTGAGAAAAGCACATCAATAATATTATCAATTAATTTTTAAAAGACAGATTAAGGGAATTTTCAATTCACGACATTCAACAATATAATACAAAACAATGTTACAGCTCTATACATTACGATAATGTCACATTTCTGTTGGTGGTATAGATTAACTGCTAACAACAGATAATGTGAATTTCAAGTTGTAAATAAAATCGGAGTCATTTAAATAATTTTGAAAGACCTGTTCAAAATCCTTGACGTATACAATGTGAATTTCAAGTTGTAAATAAATACGGAGTCATTTTAAAAATTTTGAAAGATCTGTCCAAACAAACCTGTCCAATGAGACATGACGCCAACAAAATGTGTAAAGTGATTTTTATTTGTGGACTGGGTAATGGCTGTTGGCGTATGATGATAAGCTGAAGGAAGTGGACAACATTCAGGCAAATGATAAAGGCGACGAACGGAGACTCACGTTCCAGCCAAAGGGACAACTCCAGCATCACTTGAAGATGATTACTGCAATTCTGGAACAAAATGTTAATATATAAGAACGTGTGCAAGAACGCTGTCAATAACACTTACATCAACGTCAACCACCACTACCATCGCCACCGTCAATACCACCGCCAACGCAAACGTCGACAATGAAATCAGCAAAACCAATAACACCACAGCAATAGCCCATAATACCGCCATAATACCATTGGCATAATTATGCTGACAAAAAGGACTGTTGTGTTTTGCTTTTTCAAATGAAAATGGGCTTAGCGTTATTTAAAGAACACATACCTCCAGGCCTTCAGATCCCTCAAACATAGTGCGCACATGGCAGACTCTGACAAGTATGTTTATGCGCTGAAGGCAGATATTGACTTCTTCACATTCAAACGTGCTAACAAGCTGACCATCTGGCCCAATAAATTCCGATGGTGGACGAAACACGACCAAACCTGAAATATAAAATAAATTTGATAAACACGCTTGCAAGCTGAATAAAGTGTTTATAATTTCCAGGTTGAGTTTGGGTTTAACATCTACTTTAAACGCTAAACCACTTATTTCTTACAAATGTAATTTACTCCAGATCTGGAGACAAAAAATGAAATGTGAAGAAATAGTTTCGTTGTTAACGAAAGTTAGTGAATACATACTGCAGGAGGTTGAATGCACTAATCAATCAATAAACCATGCAATCAGGTAAATGAAGAAACAAAAAAGCAAGCAACGATAGAAACAAGAAACTAGAGGCCAAGGACTATTCACTTACATCCACGTGTATTCTTCTAACTAGCAATTATGGTCACTCGTTTTCTGTGTTTATACATTTTCTTTTTACTCGCTTATTTCGGCTCTTTGTTTATCTATCGAAACACAAATACAGCAATGGCATCAGCATCTTGTATTTTTACTAAAACTCACCACAGCACAGGTATAGTAGAGTCTGGTGTACATCGTATGGGTCTTCGGTAATCTTGTGAGAGAAAACAAACCATTTCGGAATTAAATATTACATTGTAAACTAAACGTTTAACTATTTATCCTAAACGTAATCTTATTACATTAAATTGTCATGCACTATGACCAAACCCATTACTTTAAATTATTAGTTGCTTTCTACACCATTAATACGTACTGCTCTGTAATAAAAGCAATTCACACCACATATATGATAGATTATTCCACAACAAATTTTCGTTACTCTGTGTATGATACAGGTTGTCCTAAAGGCAAAACACTTTGTAACACATAATAAAGAATGCCCTAAAACTATAAAACGCTATGCACACTAAGTTTAATAAGGTCAAAGAATTTGTACAAGTATTTTTATAGTTTGTTCGTAGATTACAGTGCTTTGCCCTGCATTTATTATTGTTTGGTACTATAACCAAAAAACACGTTACATGTTTAAGACGTTATTCAGGACCTAAATATTGTTCACTACTTCCGCTATACAAAATATATATAGTGCATATATTATGGCTTGTTCTCAGACCAAAATAGTTTGCACATAAGTTATCCAGTGATCAAAACGCCACAATATTTTTTGTCTAATCTGTCCTGTGACAAGAGAAATGTACACTGTATACTGTTCAAGTTCCACTCCATTTTCACTATAGCATCATAGATTATATCTTAAAAAGTAATAAATTTGACCCTATGAAAATAGTATTTAACTGTATTATATGTCCTAAATAATAACCTCAAGTCAATGCATTATAGTGTGTAAGAGGTGATCTTTTTGCAATATATTCTAATTTGTCTTGAGCTGATCTTACCTCTGTACATTATAATGTGTCTTGACCTGACCTTACGTCAATATAGTATAATGTGTCCATAGAGCTGTCCTGATATAAATGTATTATAATATGTCCAAAGAGATTTCCTTATATAAATGTGTTATAATGTGTTACACATTATAATGTGTCCATAGAACTGTCCTGTTTTATAATGTGTCTTAAGAGCTGAGATTTAATTATAAATATACATTCATTTATAACCATAATGCACATCTGAGAGTAAGCACTTTTTCGATAATGTACCTCTAAATACCAGAAAAACAGTTTACTAGTAAATTTAAAAAATAAAAAACTAGTAAATAAAAATGTTTACTGCTATCTTCTCTGAAGTTTTGCAAGCCCTCATCAGCACAATCCTTTCTACAGATGTGTCTGCGGAACCTTTGTCTCCATAGCGCTGAGCTAAATTGCGAAGAGTTTCCACCAGTCTTTTAGCAGCAGGCAGATCAAACCTCTTGTTCTCAATACTCTTTTCGGCCTCTTCAAAGATGGATTCGATCTCACAAGTTAGAGTCTCTATGTCACTGTTTTCTTCATCGGCCATCTTCAAATAGGGCTCGATCTCACAAGTTAGAGTCTCTTTGTCACTGTTTTCTTCATCGGCCATCTTCAAATAAGGCTTAGATTTGATTCTTCATATCTGGCAATCATTTGTTCAAAGTTACATTTAAAGTTAAAGACATAAAAATAGCTAGGTCGAGTAGACACTAAATATACACTTGATACCAAATTGTCATGACTAAATTCATTAATAACTGGTTTAAGTAAGCAAGCTATTTTTGTTTGATTGTATTATTTTATAGTTATTGTTTCTTTTTCTGTGAAATTAATCTGCTGATTTCAGCAACCAGTTCAAAACGAAACTTTAAGGGAATGTGGTACTTTCACAGCATTTGTTGACGTGTTTCTCAAACAGCATTAATACGACGGAAAGTCGTTAGATTATTTATTATTATTATCCACTTTAATGCGTTTGAACAGATTCTAATGCCCGATCATCTGCAGCAATTCGATCGAAATGTTTAATATTTTTGTTTTAGAGTGAAAATATCTCTTGCTGCAACAAGCCTAATATTATCCTTTAAGAAAACTATTTTTAAGAAAACAACTGTTAACATGAAGCAGGTCTTTATTGAGAATTTATGAACTTTGTCTGGGCCTTTATATTAATAGCAGGGTGTCACTACTAGGCTCACGTTTCAATGGATTTCATTCCATAATCATTTATGCTGACGCATATGACTATTTTTAGATTTCTAAAGCGAAAGTGCCGAGCGTAGGATACGAGGAAAATCGTGGTCGCTGTTAAATATGTACTTTACGTTTACTACTGCGCATTTTGAGGAGCAGTAGCGTTACATCGTCGTAGATATAACATGTCATATTATGTTACGAGTCCTATAACAATAAAAAGTAAATTTCCTCTTCAATATGAAATAGCAATTCCATGAAAGTATTGAGAGAAGTACAATGAACACTGTTTTATCATAATAATAATACAGTAAGAGAATCAGATGTAACATGTTGTATTATGGGG
Organism: Sinotaia quadrata; assembly: GCA_028829895.1. Taxonomy (NCBI): domain Eukaryota; kingdom Metazoa; phylum Mollusca; class Gastropoda; order Architaenioglossa; family Viviparidae; genus Sinotaia; species Sinotaia quadrata. Next base: position 107,669,053 of record CM054178.1, read on the forward strand.
AACATCCGACGGGGCCGATTTCGTGTAATCAAATGTAGGTCAATTTCAAGATGAATATTGATCTTACGTAGAGCTCTTTCCAGTCCATTAAAGTGCTAATGCATCATCATTACTAATGGGGAGCACTTCCTTTCATTCATTAATTATGGGAAACGTTTCCGGCCTGGGCCGATTTCGCGCTGGAGAGGGGGGAGTTTGGCAGGTGGGGGGGGGAAGGTTGGACCTGCTGGCTAAGTCAACTTTAACTTCGTTATTGAAGAATTTTTCAGGCGTAGAAGGTATCTAAACTGAATGCATCGTTGCTGTGTGTATTTGTTCTCGTCCGCTGTCGTAGTTAGTTGTGTTGGCTTCTTCTTTCTGGTATTGTTATCTTTGTCTGGTTGTTGCCTTGCTCGGTGGTGGTGTTTCTGTGAAAGGTCTGAGACTTTCTATAATTAACCTGTCTGTAAGGTGTTCTCTATTCTCCTCCATGTATATGTTTTATCTTCATGATGGATGTTTATTTTTTATTTATTTATTTTGTATTATTTTGTTATAGTTTCTCTGTGTGGTGATGTTTACATTTGCGCTTGTTATATTGTTCCATAATGTTATTTTATTTTGATTAGGTTTTGTATTTAGGTGGACCTTCCAATCATTATTTTAGGTGGCTAGCCCTAGGGCTTGGGAAAACCTTGGACATGGTAGAGCTGTACGACATCATTGCGGACACAGAATGAATGTAAAAGTGAACAGACCTCCAGGATGCAATAGTATAATGGTATAGGATATATATATCACAATAGTTCACACACCACTTATTTTTAAATGTATACTTCCATATATATTGACACACAAAAATAAAGGGTATGACATATAAGTCCCGTCCAAAGAAACAAAAACATTGGTTTATAACCTGATACTAGCCCCCAACTTATACCCGGTTGGTGGATGAGTGGTAACAGTGTGCCAGCACCGGTTTGGGTGGGGATGGGACAGAGGAATAAATTACATATCAAGAACTTGGGTTGGGTTTCGCACTGGAACCACGGCACCTCTATATATTCTAAATGAAAGCTTATATTAGCTAAGAATGAATATACACCTTTAATGACAAAACATTTATCTGAACTGTTTGTCAAACGTTCATGGTTAACAGTTATACATATCTACATGCATTTATAGTTCAACGAGGCTTCACTTATCAGGAGAAGACAACCCTCTGGCGATAAAGTAGCTCGATATTTGGCTTGGCATAACTTTTGGTAATTCAGGATTGAGGCGATAAAAATATATAAAATAAAATATAAACGACACACTTCTCGAGGTTTAAGTCACGTGTGCTGTTAATATAGCCGGATAAGAAATCGCCGAATCTAATCCTTTATCCTTGACTGACTCATAACTGTTTTACTAATGTACAATACACAACTTATCGTACATGTGTAAAATTTTTAATTAAAGCGACTACTTTTTAAAAAAGCAGATCTATGAAAAGCCGAGTGTTGCTTTCTGCTCTTATCAGTTGTTATTGTGTGGTAATTAAAATATCATTATGTCGTCCCGTTGTAGAGTTGATTTTTGCTGAAGCGTTATTTTTTTAAAATCCTTTCACAAACGATCGAAGTGCATAATTAGAGCTAAAAGTGATAGCGTTAGTATTACAGAGGTCATTTTACGCGAAAGCGGCAGAAGCAGGAAGCGCCCCCTACAATCAATCAATTACAGAGGTTACTCAAGTTAGATAACTGTATCAAATATACTCGAAACTCTCCATCGAATAATATTAATTTAATAGACTAACATATAGGTAAATAGTTTACTTAACATTCCGACAGATGGATAGGGAAACACAAAGATAGATAGATAGAAAGACAGACAGACAGACAGACAGACAGATAGATAGATAGATAGATAGATAGATAGATAGATAGATAGATAGATAGATAGATAGATAGATAGATAGATAGATAGATAGATAGTAGCTGAGAAGGAGTCTGTACAAATGTCTGTTTACATACCTAGCGATTATTTTCTTAGCAAATTCAGTGTTTACAGTAATCCAGGTGTATATTCTCTCTCAGTATTAACGCCTTGAGATAAATAATCTGTCAGAATAGTTACTACATATACTTTGTAAAAACGTCCGTAACTTGTAATTGAACAAATCACAAATGCACATTTTTCTTTGTTTACCTTTATTTATATACCCGTTATTTGGTCATACCCGTCGACATTATGTCAGCATTGAAAATAGAATCCTCGCGCACCCGACTTTCGATCTTCCTCGTTCGGGAAATCAGCGTTCTATTAAATTACCTGACTATTCTTCAAGAACGAAACTTGATCTTGACACACTTAAGGCTAGTTGCCTTGAAAAGAAATAAACTATTTAAGGAACTTAACAACTAGCTAATTTACCGCAGTTGTTTCTTGAAATGTAACTGTCAACCTCCTCGTTATCTTGTACAAACTACTGTTGGAACTATAAAATAACCATGAGACAGAGTTGGAAAAAATATTAGAGAGAACTAGTGTTGTGACTGTAAGATAACCATGAGACAGAATTGGAAAGAAATATTAGAGAGAACTAGTGTTGTGACTATAAAATAACCATGAGACAGAGTTGGAAAAAATATTAGAGAGAACTAGTGTTGTGACTGTAAGATAACCATGAGACAGAATTGGAAAGAAATATTAGAGAGAACTAGTGTTGTGACTATAAAATAACCATGAGACAGAGTTGGAAAAAATATTAGAGAGAACTAGTGTTGTGACTGTAATATAACCATGAGACAGAGTTGGAAAAAAATATTAGAGAGAACTTTAAACTTTTGTTTGTCATTATTTAGATGTTTTAAACAAAGCTCATTTAGAGAAAATATTAGTGTAGTGTTTGTAGATCGTTAAATGTAATAACGTTTAAGTTGAAAGAAGATCTCAGTATAAGTTAAGATGTCTCACTAAATAGATACCTATACTTGGCTGAATTGACGAACTCATCTTGTCGTGCTGGGTACATTACTGACTAATAATCAATTATGACTGGTGACTTTGAATATTTTACCACTTTTAGAGTGATACAATGCCTTTTAACTTAACCGATCATTCATTTTCATTGCCTGTATACCTGAGTATGCATTAACAACATTTGTTTGACTCACCTACCTGACGCGAAGTTATAAATAAACATGACAGTTTATGCATTCTTTATTGATCATGATTCAGTATCAGTTAAAAAAACTGTTCTCTTCTAAAGTTTATTACTGTTAACAAACGTTTTATCGTTGAAAATTCAACTTCGCACGCACACAAATATAGGCATGATTACTTTGTTGTAACATTTTGATTACTGACATTATTTTTATCCCCACTCATTATTAATCCTTGAAATCGCTTCCTGAGTCAGCTCAATTTTGGGGAACTCAGCTCTTCAGCTTCAGAGAAGTAAATACAGTGTTACTACCGGGTATGGGTTGTGGATCTATTGTGGGTAGACACCGCAGATCTAAAACTAATACAAGGGTGTTCGTGTAGGTGGGGGGGGGAGAGAGGAAGACGTGTAAACATTCGCCGTCAGTTATCTCGGTGTTGTGGAGGTAGTCGTAGTACAAATGGAAAGGTGTTCGTTAATTATTCATCGTCGGTATGGTTTCTGCTTGCGTGTGTGAGAAAGAGAGAGAGAGAGAGAGAATGAGAAATACAAAATTACACCACTTTTTCAATACAAATGTACAAACATGAGACGAGAACAATAGTGCTAATAATTTAGGAGTCTGGTCATTGCGTAATAGACTGTTTAATTCCATAGGTACTTTATCACTTCCTGGCCTCCTGTCATTTGAAGGTCCTCACCTGTACGTTCACTTCAAGGTCTTTATATGTACGTTAAAATCACAAAGATTGATCACCTCTCCAGAAATGTGTAAGGATAAATGCCACCCGATAAACACTTGGCGAATTTTTTGTTATCTAAATACGTATTTTGAAATCACTCCTGTAGTTTAACTTTCTCAGTCTTAACGTCCTATATTTTCTGATTTATGATTCATTTGATATTAAATAATTTATGTATTTATTCTCTTTCAAATCAGATTTAATTCGAACTTCATCTATCTATTTATCTAGTATCTATCCTTCTATCTAAATATGAGTAACGTGCACATGTAAAACAGCAGAACTTGATCTATCTATCTATCTAGTATCTATCCTTCTATCTAAATATGAGCAACGTGCACATGTAAAACAGCAGAGCACAAAGTGTATACATTTCTATAACAATCTCGGTACTCTCAGCAGGTTTTCACAAGAGAATGCCCAAGTACCTGTAGCTATGATGACTGAATAATTTCAGTTTAGCATCCACTTTCAACTAAGTCACTTACGAAATATATTGGTGTATTGTCTAACTTAAGTAGGAGACATTTTATGAGATAAATATATTGGTGTATTGTCTAACTTAAGTAGGAGACATTTATGAGATAAATATATTGGTGTATTGTCTAACTTAAGTAAGAGACATTTTATGAGATAAATATATTGGTGTATTGTCTAACTTAAGTAAGAGACATTTTATGAGATAAATATATTGGTGTATTGTCTAACTTAAGTAAGAGACATTTTATGAGATAAATATGCATATATTCTTTTCTCGATCAGTGATGTATTGTCCTGGAACTGAAGCGAAATTGTCTTTGCCCACCACAACAGAAATGCCTGATTGTCAGATCGATTTAATTCTTTGTCTTGCAGATTTGTACTTTTTTGAAAATGCATAACACTGAAATACCATCTCTGTAAAATTACATGTGACAAACATCTCTGTAAAATTACATATGACAAACATCTCTGTAAAATTACATGTGACAAGACATCTCTGTAATATTACAGGTGACAAGCTTTATCTATAAAATTACATTACAGGCCATATATGCGAAATTACATAGGACAGATTATATCTGTAAAATTACAAGTGACAGGAAATATCTGTAACATTACCTGTGACAGGCCATATTTGTAAAATTGTAACAAGCGCATGCCTTAGATGTAAAATTACAACAGGTGACATGCATTATCTGTGAAAAGTATAAGTCAACGTTTCCTATGTCTATGTCGACGCTTCTATGACTTGCATCTTACGTTTACACATTACGTGGACGCTTCCTGTCATTTTGACTGCTCGTCACTTGGCAAGTGTTTTACGCAACTTCGTGCCCATTTTGCTCAACCTGTTGACTTGGTCGTGAGCGAGTTTTGGACAACTCAGACGAGGGGTAACGATGTGCGAAGTGTTGTTAAGAAACTGACAGATCGAGTCTCCTGTATAACCAACTACGACAGTTGTGGATTCAGCGTTCATCATTTCATCACAACAAGGATGACCAGCTAAGTACCAGAGTCTGGTAAACTTGAACTGTATATGGAACATTTGCAATCTCGTGTGTCGACAATGGTATGAATGTAAAGATGTGTGCTTGTGAACCTACTTTGCCCAACGACTCATACAAATACAAAAATCATCAGAATGCAAACAAATTTATTGATTGAGATTCTCTATTAGATTAGCTTCACTTTTGCATTAGGGACTTTTAAACAAGCACTCAAGTTCCAACGACGGCGTATTAAACATTTTTACTCCTGGGATAAATTTTTAAGTTAGCACCGTCACACTAAAGGAACCTACAAAATTAAATCATAATCCCATCCCTCAGTAATGTAAACTATCATTATTAAATACAAGATCAACAAAGAAAACGCAGTTCTGCTGATAACATTCGTACAGCCCTATTTTTCAATGTGAACACTAGTGTCGTGAATAAGAAGTAATGTTCTCAACATCATGTAAAACTCATAAATTAGTTTAGCTCTTTGGGAAATTTAAAAAATAACACACTGAACAAGTTTATTCAAACAATATACGTTTTAATTATGCGGTTACAAATGCCTCAGACGCAAATGATGAAACAAATTGATGAAATTAGGGAACATGTTAAAATTGCACTCTTGGAAAAGACACAAATACACACATTAAAAAAAAATATAAAGTTGTAGACACCATACCTGCAAGGTCGGATATAGACCCTAGATCAAGATTCAAACTGACCACAGTGATGAAACGGAATGGTGGGGAAGGGGAGTGATGAAGGAAGTGGTCTAGCAGCATTGCGTCCCCTAAGATGTATACACGAGGAGGAATACTCCCAAACTATGGCAAACTCAAATTCAGACTGTGGTCTTTCAGTCGAACTGGGTCAGTATAGGTCTATCTATCTATCTATCTATCTATCTATCTATCTATCTATCTATCTATCTATCTATCTATCTATCTATCTATCTATCTATCTATCTATCTATCTATCTATCTGTCTGTCTGTCTGTCTGTCTAGGAGAAGAAGGTGGGTGGATGAGAGCTCGCTAAATATAGATTAAAAGAAGGATTTATCTTCTCATTTAGTAAGAAGTTTTCCATCTACAGAAATATTGTGGTGAGGGTAATTGTTGACTATATAGTTGTGGAAGACAGAAACATTTACACCGCCCGCATATCCAATTATTGAGAGACTAGTGGTGTCTGATGGAGAATTATTAATAACATAAATTAAGATTCTCATCACTTGTAATTAGTCATGGGTGATTAATTAACAATAATAATAAAAAAAATATTAACTAGTGTAGTGTAGGCGTCACACTATCTATCTATCTATCTATCTATCTATCTATCTATCTATCTATCTATCTATCTATCTATCTGTCTGTCTGTCTGCCTATCTATCTATCTATCTATCTATCTATCTATCTATCTATCTATCTATCTACCTACCTATCTATCACTATATATATCTATCTAACTATGAGTATTTTCAAAACGATGACTCAATACGTTTTAAAATTTCTATTAGAAATCTGCTATAAATAGCATTTCCTAAATTATTTTAGAGCATGTACTATAATCTATTAACTATTTGTTCATTTACTTACTGTTTGCTTGTCGGGAAGAGACCTGGGTAATTAAAAGTCATGCATCGTTACTAATGGGTGTGTGCAGATATTCATGCTAGGATAAAGTCATACAGTTATTCATTTTAAATTAAATCTATAATTATCTATAATTAACACAGACATTATAAATTAACAACTGTCAGGAACTGCAATGAAGTTTGAAGTGAATTAATAAACACGTCACGACGATCAGAATTAATTCATAAAAACGTCACCCTAGGTACTCTGCGACACACTTATATGGTAATTAGGTACGTCATGTGTACCATATTCGAAACACACTTGTATGGTAATGAGGTACGTCATGTGTACCATATTCGTATCACACTTGTATGGTAATGAGGTAAGTCATGTGTACCATACTCCTATCACACTTGTACGCTAATGAGGTATGCCATGTGTACCATACTCCTATCACACTTGTATGCTAATGAGGTATTCTGTGTGTACCATACTCCTATCACACTTGTATGCTAATGAGGTACGTCATGTGTACCATACTACTATCACACTTGTATGCTAATGAGGTACGTCATGTGTACCATACTCCTATCACACTTGTATGCTAATGAGGTACGTCATGTGTACCATACTCCTATCACACTTGTATGCTAATGAGGTACGTCATGTGTATAGCAATCTGCGAAAATGCCCATCATCAAGTGAATTCATTGCCTAAAAAATAAAAATACCGCAGTGATTATATATATATATATCATAAATAAAAATACCGCAGTGATTATATATATATATATCATAAATAAAAGTGCATATTAACGATAATGTATATCCAACTAATCTTTAAGTTATTTTTTGTCTTTAGATTTTTTGTAACGATTGATAAGACAATTATAATGTTTACAGGTGGTTCATATTTGTAAATCATTTCTGGCTTTAAATCGAAATGCTTCAACACTCTGTAAATATTAATTTTGAAAAGCATTTAGAAGCAAGTGAACATTGATTTAATGAATGATTGGCTTATTATAAACATGGTAATATGCTTCAGTTTATAAAGGTGTTGAAATATTACCAATAGACACATTTTATAACTATGAATTACCAAAGGACACGTTTTATAACTATGAATTACCAAAGGACACGTTTTATAGCTATGAATTACCAAAGGACACGTTTTATAACTATGAATTTCCAAAGGACACGTTTTATAACTATGAATTACCAAAGAACACGTTTTATAACTATGAATTACCAAAGGACACGTTTATAACTATGAATTTCCAAAGGACACGTTTTATAACTATGAATTACCAAAGAACACGTTTTATAACTATGAATTACCAAAGGACACGTATTATAACTATGAAAGACAAAATAAGTATAATAAGTTTGCATTCATCCTTAAGAATTGGACCTTGAAAAGAAAATACCCTGGAACTAATATGAATTATCGCTGAGGCAAATGTAGAAGGTAAAGTGCGAGGCAAAGCGAAAAGAAAACGTGTGTGTTAACATAAACACGACGGGCTTAAAATTCCATGTGCCAGACCTTAATCATTATATAGATGTCACCAACTGCACAATAGTCAAAGTAAATTCATAATCTTTCCGCTTCCATGACGACATTGATGTTTAATGTTTTCTGTGCATGATTTCAAACAAACCACTTTAAAGTCGTCATTGACATCTTTTACCTTGACCGTGCACGTGATACACTAAGCCATCGTAAAATAATGAATTTACAGACAAGAAATATTTATTTTTTACTAAAAATATTGATCAGAACACAAACTATACTGAATTATTAACACTCATCAATATAATAGAATTTATTCAAAGGAACACCTATATTTGTACGTGCGGAAATTTAAAAAAAGAAAATTCAACTGAACTTCCATTTAAACCCTCGACTACGAACCCCGAGTTAAACATTGTGCTAGTCATATGGAGCAGCAGGATCATGGTATCCTTGAGTGCAGATGTTCTTTGGAGGTGCAGGGGGGAAATCCTCACATGTACGAATGCAGTCTTTCTCCTTGTAACTCTGGACCAACGTTTTCCAGACACTGTCGCATTCCAGCAGTTTGACGTTTCCTGCAATTTAAGAAAGAAAAGGGCAAAGTTGAAATGAGCCTCGGTAAATACTTAATACTTCAGAATCTCAAATTTAAAATTCACTCCAAACTTTGAAGAAGAAAGTTAATTAGATTTAATTATGTTTCACATAAATAAAAACGTAGTGTAGAGAATTATTCCCATGTTCCTATTTAACGACACTAAGATGGGGAAATAAACTAGTTTGTGACGTGATTTCATATATATCCTCTTGTACTTCATTGCATGAAACTATAAAGTATTAGACTATTAAAAGCAAAAAGAATAACAACAAATAATAATAGTAACAATCCACTAAATGTGATGATGATAATGAGGAAGATGAAGAATTTGCAATTTTATTATCCTTCATATTCAACAATCTGTACTGGTTTCACAATCTAGAAGTAAAGGTTCGACAGTCTCTATCTGAAGAATTTAGAAAATGGAAACGTACCAACGATAATTAGGCCGTAACGGGCTCGTGTGAGCGCGACGTTGACCTGGTTCCGGTCTGTGATAAAGCCCAGGTTCTGTCGACACCATCCAATAGTAGGGCGTGGCTCTATCTTGTAGGACGGGAGAGACCGCACGGTACTTAAGATGACGTAATCCCATTCACCACCTGTGCAGGTTGACACACCTCTGTTTAAAATCGGTTCGACAGTACTAGTTACAAGATTAGATAATGTTTTACGTAAAGAATGTATGCTTAGTAAGGGGTAGGATTGTGTAAAGAAAAATTAATTTAAATAGAATTAATTAAATGTTTTCTTCTATTGCAGTGAACATTGAGCAATGTGCCAATATATTGTAACTTAAAAATATGATAGTGTTTCATTATTTGTAGACTAAATCTGCAACGACAGTACATGACCTTTGACGTATACAATATCTTACTATTGTGACGTGACAAATAAGAGCCATGAAAGTGAATTATTTAACGGAGTTTTGTAGCTGTTCGTTTGCTTGTTTATGACTCGAAATACAATTTCTTTTATAACATTTCATCATTATTGAATTAGGTGTACATACGTAAAGCCTCTTGTAAATGAATTTCACTCAATAATGTGTTCTCTCAGATGAAAGTAACTGATGTAATGAACCACTTTCAACATCATTCTAGTTTAATTCAACATTAGACATAAACTGTTTTCATATTTCTATGTACGGTTGTCTTCCATTTAATTAATAAATCTACATAGATGGTGTGTACTCACTCACACCTCCTTTATGTATATTACAGTTCTCTTACAATATAGCAGAATGGTACCTTGGCTCGAGACGACTGTTGTGACGTTAATTTTACTCTTGTCATAACGAGAGAAGACGTCATCACTTCGATCTTCACAAAGTTTGTGTAACTTTTCTTCCAGGAGATGGCGCTGGGCGTTGTACAGCGTCAAAACCCTGATCCTTGAGGGATCAATATTGAAATCTTTCTTCAGAAATCTGAATATCTCAGCCTAGGAATAGTAAAATAGAATATTTTTAAAATAACATAATCAATTTTAAATGAAATGCTTACTTACTATAGTAGTTTTTATATTATCAAAACACCTCAATGCAGTTTATTTGTGTGTGTGCAGGTGTGTGCACGTGAGATGGGAAGGAAAAGGTGACTTTGGCGATCTCTAATAGCTAGGTCCCTTGCTGGATCCTTCTGCCTTACCCTCTCCGTCTCCCTCATTTGGAATATACTCGAAAACAGATATACTACGTAAACATGGCCAGTTGACCACTATTCAAACTGGTTTGTGCACGCGCGTAACTTATTTTACGTTACTTCATATATTAAAAACTGGAAGACATCTAAAATCGAGTAATAATTCCAAAACTGGTACTTGTTCCTATGCCGGATTTGTTTAGATCCGGTGTTATCATATTAGGAAGAGAGATCAACAAGTCAAGCCATAATTGCAATGATATATTTTACCGCACCACGAGATACGAGTAAGTACTTTATATATTTATATAGTTGTAATGTTTAAGTTTTTTCTAAATTGTGAGAGTATATATCTTAACAACCCTGTTTGAGAAGACATTCCCTTCAAGACTATAACCTCCCCAGCTTTTCATTGATAGATACACTTCAAACTATGATCATATTAACAGTTACCAGTTATGATCATCAGATTCTTCTGTTTATTAAATCAAATATCTAAAACTGTCTAAACATGTGACATGTCTATCAATCAAGTGCGCGACCAATCGATAATATTTGAACCAAGAGTGTGCGAGCGGAGTACATGTGGCACACCTCAACATCTGAGTTGAATTAACCCACCCGAAATTTACAGATGAGCATAATCCTCAGAATAGTGTATAATTCATAAATGAAATTATTCGTGAGAATTACAATACAAGATTCTAGGGTATATAATATTTTTTAAAAGAAACACATCGAAAATGACGTCATTCAGACATACCACTTTCTCTGCTTCCTTTCTGTTGGACTTTGACCTTTCATTTCCTTCGTCTGAAGTCACGGTGAGTGTTTCCTCCTCTCCTCTCACGTCTACCAGGATGTGAGGGATCTCACACATCGAGATTGGATCTCTTGGCCAGAATGGGAGTAAATCCTGCCTTAGCTTGCCAATCACCAGTTTTCCGTTATAAAACATTTGTGAGGGAAACTCGCAGATCTCATGGTGCTGAAATACAAATAGGCTATTACACAATATGTTCATAATCTTTTCAAGTTTAAAGATACTTTGTGCAACAAGAAATAATTTTTCAAGGAAATATTTTGTATCGTAAGCACCAACTATGGTCATACACTCGTACACTTGTATGAATATTTATATCTGAGTACACGCCATTTACTAGTATGAATATTCATATCTGAGAACACGCCGTTTACTCGTATGAATATTCACTGAGTACTCGCCGCTTTATTATTTAATTATATTGAGTTGTAACATGCCAGGAACGTATTGTTTCGTCAAGGGTTATCATTTTCATTTGAGGCGTTACATTGTTTGATTATTAAAAGAATACCTTTCTGCATTCTAAGACATGAAGTGCCATTACTACAATCAATCTAGGTGAATAAATACTGACCAATATTGTTTTATTATAAATTAGTATAAGTTTACATTGCTAATCAAATTATAATTACACATTATTTAAATTTTAAAATTAAATACAATAGAATTGCATACGATTCATGATACTAAATTTGAAAGTTTTCATTTTCTCAAATACGTCTCCAGAATAAAACAAAATCAAAACATTTATTTCATCTAAAGATTGGAATTTGAATGAGTTAAATTTCAATTTCTCATATGATTTAAATTTCAAGTTCTCGTGTACAATAAAATGTTCCCTTTTCAACATTACCATCCTGTATTGAGTACTCAGAAAACCAAGCATGTCTAGAGGTAAACTGTTATACAGCCTTTCAAACAAGGACTGGTCCAGGCCTAGCTCTGCCGCTTGCTGACACTTGATGATTGGTCGGAGTTGTTTGTGGTCGCCGATGAGGACGACCTGTTTGGCCTTGGTGGCGATGATGGGCGTCAGGGTGTGAGGCTCGGGTGACATGCCGCACTCATCTATGATTACCTAAATAAACAAAGAAATATTGTTATTTTGTTTATATTTCACATTTGTGTTGTTTATGTTGTTTATATATCCGTGTGTTTTGGTTATTTCGTGCACACAGTCTAATCATCTTAATGGTTTCGGAGTTTTAATCTCTGCATTCATTAAAATACATTGATATTTGCAATAGCTTACTTATTCTATCAATTTGCAATCATCAAAACCCAAAATATCAAACCGATGAAAGTTGTACATTATACTTTTTTATGGTAATGTTTAAAAATAAATTACTTAAGTGGCATATTGATTTTAATCACAGTATCGTATAATGATCGTTACAAATATAATTTTAAATTTTTAAAAAATGAACCACTCACCTGAAAAATTCTGCCTTGTGTTCCTTTCACCAATCTGTTGCTGCCACCGACTGCACACGTGGTGAGGATGACTTCATAGTGACCAATTTCTTCCACACTGGCCTCGAAGAGAAGTTTCCGGTAGTCTTTCAGTTGTTTGCTAGTCACTAACTCCGGATTATCACTGAATCTGAAGTGATTTTCAAATGTAGAAATACTTTCTGCAAATGTTCTGCCACTCCCTCGAATTAAGTGATGAAGCGTTACGTCCTTTTAAAAATAACCACAAACAGCACAAAAAATATAAATTAAAAATAGCATCCTTTCTTAAGAGCCAGCAAGGGCGTTTATAAACTGATAATTCCCCTTTCGAACCCTCCCCCAAAAGTAAACCTATCTAGCTGAAAGCCATTCGATAATTTTTTATATGTATTGATGAATATTCGATATATCGATTGATGTAACGCAATGATCGTTTATCGTTTTGATTGATTGGATGAAGTTTAAATTACACTTCCCTAAACCAAAAAGAGTTCTACTATCAGATATGATCTAATGAAATTAAATTATACAGTAACGAATTAAAATACTTACCATTATAGTTGGATCACTTTTCAGGTCACGCATGTCCCGAGAAAATCTGACGTTGCTTCGAGGTACCGGGTAATCTTTACTTTCGATGGCTGACCCGTAAACACGTAAAATTTTCGGACAATGATCACCCAGACGATTCTTTAACAATTCTGAAAATGTATATTTATATTTCTGACTAATGAAGCAATAATTAAGTTAATGAGTAATATATTAAATTACATTCATTGCATATCTTGAAATATAACTTTTCAAAAGAAATCTGGGAGGAATTTACAATAATTCTAAATAAGTTTGTTTTAAATTATTACAATGTGATCATCACGAAAAAATGACAATTAAAAAAAATACACTCACTGGCCACAAGGTCGACTGATTTGTTGGAAGGTCCACAGTATAGTACGACTTTCCTCCCCTTGCCTTCACTCTCCAGTTGACGATTGATCTTGTTGAACAGGTACACGAGTTTGACACCCGTGTAGGTCTTACCAGTACCTGAGGAGACATTTGTCACATTTGTCACGTATCATACAGTTTTGTAAATATATATATATATCAGAATACGTAACTACAGAATGACCAGCAACAACAGACAAACAACAACAATAATAAGCATATTGTTAGGCATCTTAATTTACTCACCAGAAAACTAATTCTTCCAAAAATATTGTTGTTAGTTTCAATAGTTTATGGATTTTTATTTACGGATTTCATTTTTATGATTTCTTAAGAAAGGTAATGTATTTTTAAATATTTACAGAAATAGTTTATCGCTACATATTGTTTATGACTTTGTCAGACATGGACTTTTTCTAAGCGAAAAGAGGATTTGGGCAAATTAAATACCTGGTGGTCCTTGGATGAGAGATAAACTGTGGGTAAGTGCCGTTTTGATTGCTTTGAGTTGTGGTGGATTATTCTTTGGAAGTCCCGTGACCATAACATTTTCATCTTCTACGATAACTTGTACTTGTAGATGCTTTTCGACCTCGTGGTTCTTGTCTTGTTTGCCAAGCTGTAAATGATCTGCATCTAATAAAATAAATTAATCATTTTACAACACATTTTAAAGTTAATTAACTGCATCTGTACAAAACCATCCTAACGTCAAGAAAGAAATTCAAAAGAAATTTTTATTAGACTCTCTGTGTGTTTTGTCCAAGAATGATTATATATTTTCTTTATAGAAATGTGAGATAATGCGCAGAATCTATGTCCGGAGAAAACTGGATGCTTGCTAAAACTGTATGTAGTTTAGAATATTAATTAATAATTAGTAATTAAATAATGACAGTTTACAATTAAGAACGATACAAGAACACCTTTTCTACTAGTTCTTCAGCTGTTTTCTTTTACTTAAAGTCATCTTAGCTGTCATTTGTCGATTGTAGCTTACCAAGTTCTGGAAATCTCTTGTCAAAAGCGATTGCTTGCGCAAGAGGTAGCCCACCATTTCCAAGCTGAAACAGCATCTGTTGTGTTCGTCTGGAAATGGACAAATGAAAGTTCAAAATAAATAAATGTCTTCGGAAATGTGGACATTTTAATTTTAAAAAAACATAATTTTCAAAAGTAATTCTTTAGACCTTTCAAAAGAGAAGTTGTCTTTTGTTATATGTATATATAGGTGGATCTTAAGAAAGTGGTTTATATTGACAGTGATTATATAATTTTGCAATGAACAAAAATTTACCTGTCTGACTTGGGCAAAATTTCCAGCATCACTTCATCGCCAAGTTCCGTCATTAACTGCTTTGGCGGTTTAGGGCTGTTTGGACTGAGCTTAAATTTGACATGTTTTTGACCTCCATCTTCACTTTTGCGATTTTTGTGTTTGACTTCGAAAATGCTGGCGTGACCCACCCACGTGTAATGGTCATCTATAGGTAACTTAATATCGGAATGTTCGAGCCGTGACACTATAGTTGCGTCACACTTAAGTCGATACCGAATGCACAGGTAGATAACAGGACACGAAAATTTACATTTATAATCTTCATTTGTGTCATCATGCAACTCGTCGCCAAACTCGATGCTTCTATCAGAGCAGAATTTATCAGAGAGATGAAAGGTACCAGTGTAGACAGCACGGTCACTTGTTTTTGAATTTGTTTTTTGTCGCATGCAGACTTGAACGTTTTCTAGCAAAACTGTGTTATCGATGTCCCCAACCCCACAGGCACCTTCCATTTCAAGAAGCGGCATCCACGCACGTACGTATTCCGTGTAGCTGTTGAACTTCTGTTCTCGAGTGGCCCGATTGGCAGAGCGACACAGAGCTGACACAGGGTTTTGTACGTGTGTTAAACACATGCTGACATTGCGAGTTATTTGCACCAGTTCCACACGTGGCCGAAGAATACCTTTTTTGGCATCTGACGTCATCTGCACTTGAAGCACCTGCCCAGCAGAACATTCCATCGTAAAGTGGCACTGTCGCACAGATATTGTACCATCTCCTTTCTCAGAAGACATGTGGTTGACATTCCGTGCATTCCTCTGTACAGTTAAAGGTACATCAAAAGATTGATTGTTTTCACACATAAGCATCTTCAACATTCTGGCCCAGTCTATTTGCTTCACATATTCAGTGAACTGGTGAGGGTTGATGTCGATTTCAATTGGTATGGCTGGATTCGTTCGTTTGAATTCTAACCATCGTCTCAAGACAGTTAAATCTCCAGGACAAATGCCTTTCTCATTGTAAATTCGCTTATTCCATGTGAGATATACTGTGTCTTTCTTTCTCATGGTATCTCTAATCAGGACAGGTTGGGAGCAAACACCAGTGTTGTTGAAAGAAACTTCCTGCTTGCGGTCAGATATAGCTATGAGGGAAGGCAAGCATAAAGTCAGTTGCTCTCTGTCTACCTGATTAACAAACGCTCGAAATGTGAGAGACGTTTGCAGCTGGTCAGCGATTTTCAGTGCGATGCAGCCTTTCTTAAACGCTTTTTGTCTGGCAATTGCACTGTTAATGTGTCGGCAAAGTTGCATCACCTCATCGGGTGTGCAGTCAGGCTTTTTTGCATCAAGGTCAGCGAGTATCAGACGTTGCACGTGCAGATCGGCATATCTCCTAATTGGAGACGTGAAGTGTGTGTAGCACTCCAAGTTAAGTCCGAAGTGAAAATGGTCAGGTTGGTTGAGACCTTGCGAACACTTGTACTCTGCAGACTCCATCAGTTCCATCCAGTGCTGGTTTGCAAGGCACTGCAGTGGATGAAGGGCATCCATAAATGCCACTTTTCTGACTGCTTCGAAATCTCCTGTTTCAAACGATTCTTCTATAATGCGCCAGACCTCCTTCTGGACAATGACATCGTGATGTTTTGTTACTGAGTTTTCACTCTCAACATTGTCCACGGACAACTGAGAGCCTGGAGTGATTTTCTTGCCTTGCAGTTGCATCACAAGATGTCCTATACCATTTTCCTTTTCATTCCATTCACTCAACACCTCCCAAGATGGAGCCTTGTGACAACGAAGAATCATGAGTCCTGGAAACCTGGATCTCAAGAGTTTAGCAAAAGAGGAATTTGCCAGGATCATGAACTCTTCTACAAGAGAATGAGCCTCACGACTGTCATTAGATCCTTCCAGATCCTGAAGACGTGGGTCTTCAAATGGCACATAAAATGTGGAATTCTTTCTGCGAGTCTCACTTAGCTTGGATGCAATTTTGTGCAGTTGAAAGACATCCTGACTTAAGGAATTGTCTGTGTCTTCACCTAAGTCACTGTTTATTATTTTTTGTACATCATCATATGAAAATTTCTTTTTTGATTTGACGATTGTCTTTTGTATTTTTAGTTCACTGTCCTCGAGTAGATTGTAATTTTCATCAAACTTAAAAAATACTGAAAGAGCTAAACGTTCCTCATTGGGCAACAGACTGCACTTTCCATGACTGAGGGGCTCTGGTAGCATAGGGTGTAGTTTGCGATCGAGAGGGTAAAAAGTAACAGCCCGTCGCTGAGCCTCTTGGTCTACTGGAGTCCCTTTCTCAACCCATGCAGCTACGTCAGCAATGTGAACACCAACGACAAAGTGATTTTCTTTTTTTGTTTTCCAGATGCTCAGTGCATCATCCAAAACTTTAGAGTTCGGCGGATCAATCGTGAAAATCAGTTTGTCTGTTAGGTCTCTCCTATTTGCAGTGTTTGGTGATCCTGACTGAAGAATGGTGTTAGTATGATTAACAGCAGATGGTGGGTAGTACTTGGGAACCATCTGCTGCATTATAAGCACTTCTAGACCTCCAGTATAATTATTCCCACCAATACGAGCTTCGAGAACAACACCTAGAGGGTATATGTCCTGACTTCTCCAAAAAATTATGGCCACTTTGAAGATGTACTGTTCCCGTTTATCTGGGTCAATGTTTACAAAGCGCTTAAATTGCACGCTTCCATCAGAAGAAATTTCGTGGATTTCGATGCGGTGCTTGACCAGTGCTGGGTATCGTTGTTTGACCGCGCCATTGAGGACGTGAATCTTGGGCACAGTTTTACACAAGGGCTTCATGAGATGGCCTGTGACCTTATCTACGGTGCAAACGAGGATCGGGTGTTCAACATCCTTGAATCGAACTCTTCTTGTGAAACCTATGACTTGTCCATGTGCACATGTCTGATTGGTCGCAATATCCGCATCAGAATTCGTCATGGCTCTCACAAGACCCCGACTTTGACCTGGTTCCACAAGAATCTCAACCACGACTTCGTCTTCATTAAAGGTTCGACCACTTTTAGAACGACCATTGATTAGGATTTCTGAGTACTTACTTCCTTTGTCTAGCACCTTGGCAACAGATCGATGTGCTGATTCAATCTGCAACTGACATCGCTTGTACCGATCTGGATTAGATTCTACAAGTCTTTCAAGTTCCTCCTTGTTCTTTTTGAGGTCTGTGTAGAATGGCTCTCCTTCGCCTCTTTTGTTGAAGTTTTCCATTTCCTTTTTTGAGATTTTAACCTCTTCCTGTTCGTCAGGATCTAGTAAATTATTTGCTATTCGTTCTTCGCTTTCTTCGAACCACGTTTTGCCAGAATCTGAAACCATGAGGTTTTGCGCTTGTGTCAATTTCTCATCCTGTCTCTGGTCATCGTTATCATTGAGAAAGTAAGCCGTATGATCGTAAACTTCTTCCTCGTCTTCAGTTTCCTCCCCTGAGTCTGGAAGTACAGGTAGACTTTTGGTGACCCAGGTACCTGTTTCAGATGGTACATTTGATGTATATATTCTCGATCTACTGTTTGACTGATTGGAGAGCAAGTCGAACGTTCTTTCAGTATTAGAAAACGGGCCCGCATCCCTCGTGCTGACATTGAATCGTCTCCCTTTTGTATGAGCAGGTGATTCAGGCGTTTGGTCTCTTCTTCGTGCCTTTGCTGAAATAAAAAAAGGTCAACTGCTAATCAATACCCACTAATAAAAGTTTGTGTTTGAGAGCAATATTATTTAAACTATAATTGCCATTTTAAAAATGAGGTTTACATTAAAAGATACATTTATTGAAGAGAAATCGGGAAGATAAATTAGCTTTTCGATCAGTATAGTGCAAAGTGTAGTACTTCTTGAGTGTGGTATTATGTGATGATTGGTGAATAAGAGTAAAATACAATACAAAATTTGCAGGTTTCTTTCTAACAGTGATCAGTACAGTGCAAAGTGTTGTATTATGTGATGATTGGTGAAGAAGAGTAAAATACAACACAATCATAAGGTTTCTTTCTAACAGCGATCTTTGTATATAAAACGTCGTCTATGTACAGATGGAGTAGGGTCAGGAACAGTAAATGAAAACGCATCAAATCCAACTATGTGTAAGTGATGCAGGGTAAACAACACATAAAACAAACACGTATCCACGTATAAACAACACAACATTTCATTAAATTTACCATATAACTAATCTTCCTGTTGTCTTTCACCTGCTCTAAACATTTCTCTGTTTCTTGTACGGACTGACACCTTTTTAACTTATACACGTCTTAACTTTCTACAAAAACTAGTTTCTAGGTAAACCTAATTTGTCTGACCTAATGACTAGCCCTAAGGTCTGAATTGCCTTCTATTGGTTTCATTCGTCATCAGTCATCTCAGGATGTGTAGTAGTCCTGTCCCTGCTAACTGCTGGGTATATAAGACTTGGAGAAAAGGGGAGACAACAATGTCAAGTGTGAGGTTATGCACCCTGTACTTGGGGAATTATTCTTGCTGACCGGATTGCTTGTGGTCTGAACGCCTATTCGATTCCAAAACAACGTTTTGATAAAGAGGGTCCTAACGTTGACATAATTTTATCTGATAACTTTGTGGCTATCCTTGAGGTATCTGATACAGGTTAAAACAATGGGGAGTATTAAGGAGAAGACGTTAAGTTACCTATTGTTTCCATAAAACTAACTCTTAAACTAGGCATTTTCTCCTACAGTGACAGATCCAGTTATGGACAAACGTGAGAACATCTAACGACAACCTAAAGACGACGAAAAGAAACTAAATCATCAGTGCATTACAGAGGTTTGTCAAGTTAGAGAATTCAAAGTATTTGTAAACTTACAAACAATTAGATAATTATTTTCTTTCAAAAACAATAATAACATATCTTTTATAAAGAGTAAATGAATCATTCTGCACTTTTAAAAATCTATCTACCCGTCTATCTGTCTATCTGTCTATCTATCTATCTATCTATCTATCTATCTACCCGTCTATCTGTCTGTCTATCTATCTACCCGTCTATCTATCTATCTATCTATCTACCCGTCTATCTGTCTGTCTATCTATCTATCTGTCAATCTATCTGTCTATCTATCTACACTATCTATCTGTCTGTCTATCTGTCTATCTCTCTCTATGTGGCTCAATCTGATTGTACAAGAAAATAAAGATAACTTTTTATATTTTAGTGAGACAAAGTAAAGTTGAAGAACTCTTTTAATACTCACGTCGCCGGCGTTTAGCTTTTACACGATGACTGTCTCGACCGACTTTCTGCCTCACGGAAGATTCCTAAACAGAAAAAAATTAGTGCTAAGTTTTCAGAACGCAACTCAACATTATACAAGATCGAAAACTAACAAATCAACCATGAACTGTGACGTGTGAATAATTCATTTGGGTTAGCCGCTTTAATCTCTGCATTCTTGCATCAGCCGGATGTGTTGGTAAAAACTAGCATTAAAAAAAGAAATTAACTTTGTGTATTCTTTATTCAGTCGGGTGTGCTGGTTAAAACCAGTATTTAAAGAAAAAAATTAGCTTTAGTCATTTTTAAAAAGTTAAAATCTCGTGCTTTACTTATCACCCTCTGGTTGCTCATTGTTTGTATAGTAAACACCTGTTTTAATCATCTCATTACACTGTGTGTGTTCGGTGTTAGTGTAGTAAATGTCTGCTTTAATCATCTCTCTATGTTTGCCCAGTATTTGTATAGTAAATAGCTGCTTACTACATTTATTGAACATGCTGTTTCTCAATAATTGAAAATTAGTTTTAAATGTTTTATGAAATTTGACCTTGCGAGACTAATTTTTGTGTTCGTACTATTTGGTAAGAAAGCAAATTATTCGGTATATATCAATTATTCAAACCATTTAAAATCAATTAATCTGTTACTCAAACATTCAATCTGTTTACTTAGTCACTTAATAATTTATTCAGTCTGGATGTACCGATAATTAGCAAAATTAATTAATGTATATTCTATAGAAATTTTCATAACTTTTCAAAAGAACTAAATCTTACTTCGACTAGAAATATATTGGTGTCTATTAACTAGCCAAGATCTGGTATTCCACGAATGCAATATGATTCTTCCTGCTTTCGAAATATACAGAGACTTAGAGATAGGTTTTTTGTGTGTACAGACTCGGCACCTTGTACGCCAGTGTGGGCCACCATTTCTAACCGACCACGAGTGAACATTTCCTGGTTGTCGCCACGTTGTGCAAACACACCACTAGCACGCCAATATATTCTGATGATGCAGGCGTCAAAGAGAGCGGCTTGACAAATGGCGTCAAGACGTGCTGCTTTGTTTCAAATCACGCACATTGTATGAATAAACGTTGTCAGTGCTAACGCATAGTTCTGTTTTAGCATGCATATTTTAATTGTTCTTTACATAATAACATTTTGGAAACTGATTAAAACATTAGTAAAGCACATAAACGGAAAATTAGAAAACATTAGTTAAAACATTTATGGAAAACGATTAGAACATTACATTCAAATGAATTACCTGACTATTAAGACCATTCGAATCTTTCGATTGATGACTATTTGCGGATTTCTTTGAGGGCTGGAGAGGTTCGTGTTTCTTCTTGTACTTTCGTTTGTTCTTCCTTTTCTAAACACACCACACACCATTCTGTTAGCATGAAGTATCGTTTATTTAGTATCAAATTAGTGTTCATATCTGTGTATAAGTCATACAGGCAAGGACAGTACGAAGATATCAAACAACAAACAAATATTATATCAAACAGTATTTAGTTATTATCAATATTGAATAAAGTTCCAATATATAATCAACAGTTTTGGTTATTATCAAAACATCATGCAGTTAATTTTAAAATAATACCCAACAACTTTTATTACTTTGTCAATAACTTGCATATATGAAATACAAATATACATTTATACACAGAGACACGCACATGTATACACGTGTGTGCACACACACACACACACACACACACACCTGTAGATAGTGTAATAGGTCAAACACTAACGCTTAACAGCTACTGACCAACTACCACAGGAAGAGACTAGCATGTATGCATAGTGTATGCCGCCCATCTCGTTATATGCCTTTTCACTTGCCTCTCTGAGCATTAGATAGATAGACAGACAGACAGACAGATAGA
This sequence comes from Sinotaia quadrata, assembly GCA_028829895.1. Taxonomy (NCBI): domain Eukaryota; kingdom Metazoa; phylum Mollusca; class Gastropoda; order Architaenioglossa; family Viviparidae; genus Sinotaia; species Sinotaia quadrata. The sequence continues at coordinate 107,691,458 of CM054178.1, forward strand.
TAGATTGATAGATAGATAGATAGATAGATAGATAGATAGATAGATAGATAGATAGATAGATAGATAGATAGATAGATAGATCTAAATTTGTCATATATTATCAATTACAAAACCCAACGAATATTTTTATATTAAAAACAATAATATTTTGGTAATTATTACACACAGAAACAGTTCTTTAAAAAATACATTTATATGCACACATCAACTCCGATTTTTAAAAAAAATTATCAATAACTGTAAGTTGAACAAAGTATGCACTTGATGGTTGATTAATGGATATAAATCTGATTAACTTAGTTGAAGGTCTACTAAGCTTGATCTTCCGGATAAAGTTTAAATGTACGATTTTGAAAACTATCAATGATAAATAAGAGATAAAAATTACTGGAGGTATTTACCTTAGTTTTTCTTCTTCTGGAATTTGGAGGTGCATTACAAACAAGCTTCTCTGGCTCTTTATCCTCTTCCTTGCATGATACTAATATTAATCTCAGCCATAAAAAGATCCTCCAAATAATGTCGGATATTCTCTGCATTTTCCAGTCTCTTTATTTTCAGGTCTAATACATAAATTATTTATTTATTTTTTGTAAATTATATTAGTTTTTCAAATAGTTTAAATATGTCTAAAATATGTAGGCTATGTCTGCATGTCTATGTTTGTATGTCTGTATGTCTCTGACTGTATGTATATGTTTGTATGCCTATGTCACTATGTCTGTCTGTATGTCTCTGTGTGTATGTCTAATTCTGTATGTCTATGTTTATATGTCTATGTCTGTATGTCTATGTGTGTATGTCTCTGTCTCTATGCCTGTTTGTATGTCTCTGTATATGTCTCTGGCTTCCAATCTATATAGCTTTGCACGATGAGAGAAAATAAGCAACATTTATTATGTTTATAATAAAAGCAAAGAACTGTTGCAACTCATTTTCAATTAATATAATTTGATGGAATATTACGTTTTTTTTAGCTTATTATGATACGTATTTCCCTTTCAAGGACACAAATATAGACTTTTATCTTTGCTAGGTAATATTTATTTGCTTGTGAAAATGTTTCAAAAAGTCTGTATTTACATGTAATAATACTTTTATCTTTGCTAGGTAATATTTATTTGCTTGTGAAAATGTTTCAAAAAGTATGTATTTACAGGTAATATAACATTTGCGGTATAAATATGTTTGAAATATAATCTTTTTCCATTTTTTATATTAAAAATATCTGTTATATTTAACCGAATTTTTAATCATCATTTACGACGATTAACTCTTGTTTTTAAATTAAAAGTCGTGACCTGATGAGACTCAAAAGTTATATCAGCAGTATCATTTCTTTATTATCTCTTTCACAACATTATATCCAGCATTTTGTAACATTTACGCAGAGTACTATAACTACTATTCATTATTATACGGGAATGGTAATACTGTCCTCACATAAACTAGTACACACACGCACGAATAAACACACACACACACACACACACACACACACACACACACACACACACACACATGAATACACACATACATACACAGCTAAATTATTCACATCTTGAAATAACATTCATAAGATAGAGAGCAACCAGCAGGAATGCAATAACAATCCAGACAATCATTGAGAAATTCTAATAAAACGTGAAGTCCCTGTGTCACATTTCTAGGAGGACACGCTAGGTAACGTGAAGTCGTCCCTGTGTCACATTTCTAGGAGGACACGCTAGGTAATATGAAGTCCCCGTGTCACATTTCTAGGAGGACACGCTAGGTAATATGAAGTCCCCGTGTCACATTTCTAGGAGGACACTCTAAGTAGCGTGAAGTCCCTGTATCACATTTCTAGGAGGACACGCTATTATTTAAAACTGCTTGAAAGATTTTGTGTGTCAGTTTGCAGTAATATTTTTTAATGGGAAATCTATTTCAGTAAAATAACGCTGCTTGACATAATGTACACGTAGTGTACTTTTAAATGAGAAATGTGATCGCTTGTGTGATTTAGTGTTGGTTTGCAATAATAAACTTTCAGCATCATTCTACCAAGATGGCTGCCACGTCTTGCACACACACACACACACACACACACACACACACACACATATATATATATATATATAGAGAGAGAGAGAGAGAGAGAGAGAGGGATTTGTGGGTGCATGCGTATATGTATAAGTCATACATGTTCGTGTGTGCGAGTTTAAAATATTATATGTATAAAAAATATAGTTTGCAGCTAACAAAACATTACATTTTGACCAAGAAAAACTGAACACTACATTCTGACAAAATAAATAAACTTTACATTTTGACCAAAACACTAAACATTACACTCTGACAAAAAACCTAAATATTACATTTTGACAAAAAAAAATACTTAAACATTTCATTCTGACAAAAAAAAAACTAAACATTATATATTTGACAAAAACAACTAAACATTATATATTTGACAAAAACAACTAAACATTATATATTTGACAAAAACACCTAAATATTATATTTTGATTAAAAATAACTGAACATATTTTAACCAAAAAATTAAACATTTTAGTTTAACCAAAAAGTAAACATTACGTTTTGATTTAAAAAATAATAAACATTTTAGTTTAACCAAAAAGTAAACATTACGTTTTGATTTTAAAAAAATAAACATTTTAGTTTAACCAAAAAGTAAACATTACGTTTTGATTTTAAAAAAATAAACATTTTAGTTTAACCAAAAAGTAAACATTACGTTTTAATTTTAAAAAAAAATAAACGCAACAACTTGGCACGTACCAGAAGTGATTCCTTGTAGTTATCACACTCGATAATCTGTCTGACGACTCATACAGAAGTAACTTTCTACTTCGCAGTATTGGAAACCACGGAAGACTTTATATAATCGAATTACACAAAACAGAGGAATTTATATCATCCAATTAGTCAAACAGGAATTTATATCATCCAATTACACAAAACAGAAGAATTTATATCATCCAATTAGTCAAACAGGAATTTATATCATCCAATTACACAAACATAATGCATCACCATCTATGTTTCTACTTGAGTGGCACAACTGTATTTCCTCACTTCATACACCAAAACTGCAAAAGTGTGTACTGATGTGAAAGTGCAACAAAAATGTTCACTGTACTCAGGGTGGCCAATGCTTTATTGCAGGTACTTATTCTTTCAGTGGTCAACGAAAACAAATAGCATCTCTTAAAATAGACTAGCAGGAGAAAAGTAATTCAATCGATGGTCGTTTGACGACATAATAGAGCAAGAGTAGAAACACGAGTAGCCTGCGGTAGTCAATTATTCCACTACGGTTCGCGCCGTTGTTGACAATTGTTTTATCACATTTCAGGTCATTACTCTCATTCTCCTCTAAGTTTTCATTTATGTGCATCTGGAAAATATTATCATTAAGGAAATGTAGGAATCGTTTGGAAAATTAACATGACTGGAATGTATCCCATAATTATCAATGATTTCTTACCTTGTGTTAATATCTTTACCCACGCCAGGTAATAAAACTTTCACATCGGTCACTTCCTCTGCTTTGCAAATAAAAAAAAAACGACTGTGTCAAGCAGACTACTATTTGTGTGGAAGTACACGTCAGCATACTGTGCCTCGTCATGATTACTGATTTTGTTGTGTCTTTATCTACGCACATTTTTCTCTCGGTATTTAAAACCACGTTTTGCAATACATCTGTGTTTGTGTGTGTCTATGTATGATGTATCTATGTATGTATATGCAAGTGTATATGTCTACATATATAAAGTAGAAACTGTGTGTTTGATTCAAAAGCGCAGGGAGTGACAAGTGAAACAGTTTGCATAGAGATGTAGTTTACTATCAAGATGGACATTGATGGAACAGGGTCTGCTACCGGGGTGCCCCACTTTGTCAGAAGAGGAACTCTTAATAGGATGGAAAGAAATGAGAATAGAAAATTTGCTAGGAGACGTGGATTATCCCTGGAACGGCTGATTTTTGTGTAAGAATTCCTTTGAATCTGAACCAGGACAATTAGTTAGCAAAGTGAAATACAACTGTGTATGTGTTACCTGACAGAAATAAACTTTCGAACATTCCAGCAAAGAATGAAGTGAAAGACTTTTCCAGGTTTGCTAATCTGAAGCCAGCATTGTTCACCAGTCGACAGCACCAGGCCGTAGACAGAGGACAGCGATCACAAATACAACAGGTGAATGCGTATTTATGCTTGTGTCCTATGTCTGTAATGTTCCTTGATTATTGTAATTTCTTATTCTTTCTCTATAGTCTGTTTTATAGTGATTGTAACGTAGATATATTTTCTTGATTACTTGAAGTCCTAGTAATTGTTCTAGGCAATGTTCATTTTTCTGATTGTATAATTCCCTAGTAATTGTTCTAGAGAATTAACACATGATTAATGTTCTTACTCTAAAGTTTAGTGTGATAAGCTTTTGAGAGATCTGTGAATCTCTAACATCTCGCCTTGAGTGTAATTTAATTGTTATTCTATCTGTAAAATGATTTATTATTGTTTTCTTTTCTTTTAATAAATTGCTATTATTTTATTTATCCACTCTCGTTATTTCTAAAGAGGGGTAAATGTGTAGATGACGGTGGGGGACTCAGCCAATGACGTAATAACGTCGACAAAGACGGTCTAAAAACACATTTCTTAGGATAGGCCCGTCAACGAATTGGGAGGTAAATGTGAGGGCGAAGATAACGACTCTTAGACGGACAAGATAGTTCAGCTAGGTCCTGTTATCTTGGACAAGTAACACTATGTCTGATAGGGTGATTGTGGCTGTCATTACTGGACTGTCATCATGTAACACTATACTTGTATGTGTAACTATGATGGTCATTGTGAAGCACTATGATGTTACTATGTCTGATAGGGTGATTGTGGCTGTCATTACTGGACTGTCATCATGTAACACTGTACTTGTATGTGTAACTATGATGGTCATTGTGAAGCACTATGATGTTACTATGTTCATCTGTTTTGAGTGGAAAAGGGAGTAGGATAATTTGTAAAATATATACCTGTGTGAGTGTACAAATTACTTGCAATTTCACTGAATATTATCTTTCTAATTTTAAATGAAAACATGAACATATTATGTTTGACAAAATTTATTCACATACTTATTTAATAGTAATTAGAAATGATAAAAATATACATAACTAAAATACAAATTTACAGTGTCATCCTGATATCTGAGACTGTAAAAACAGTAAAAATACATTTTAATTTTTAATTTTTCACTAAAGAATGTTTATACCCTGAAAGTTCATTTAAAAACAAATTCTGTTAGACATTTTGTTAATAATGCATTTAAAAAACACAGTAATCAACTTGTCATTTATGAAGAAAACACGAATCTGTATATATCACAGTCAAATAAGGTGGATTGTGGATGAAAATCATATGTATAATAAAATTTCAAAATATAGAACACTTAGATGATTTTAAAATCAGTCTGGTATAAATCTGTATACTATTAAAAAAAGTTTGAAATATGTTTAAATATAATACTATTTATCCACAAAAGTGGAATCAATAGAGTGTATAAAAAAACAAAGAAGAGAGGCAATATATGCTTGGATCATCATAATATTTTTAAAATAATAGGTTTTAAAAGTAATATATATATAATTGTTGTGAGGATAAATTTTCACTAATTTCATTAACTGATGCTTTCTGGCATAAGGAAACATGATGTGACAGGAACGGACAAGCAAGTATATACATACAACAACAAAAAATCATACATACACACAAAATACAAACACACAACAACACACACACACACACACACACACACACACACACACACACACACACACACACACACACACACACACACACACACACACACACACACACACACACACACACACAAATGCTCATCCTAAAAACAGATCTGCCTGACTTATTTATAGAAATGTTCAAACATTCTTCAATTCTTCATGTTTTATGTGTCAAGAAAAAAGTTTACTTCATTTTTGAAGAGTAACAAAAGTATACGTCGTCAAACATCAGTTCAGTTCAAAACAGTAAAGAGAACACACAATAGTGCCATAAATTAACAACAATTTTATGTCACATATAATTACAAATACCCAAAAGTAGTTTCATAACTCATGAAAGAAATAATTACCAATCTGACCTCATTTGATTAACGTATTCATGGTAAAGATGCAAATTATTTTGGAAATGCAATTTCAATCAAATCTTCCAGAGATTCAAATATCTTCCACCAACATTTTTATTCATGATGATGACATAATCTTTTTGAAGAACAAACACACACACACACTTGTTGTATGTGTTATAAGTCAGGGTTTGTACTCTGTCACGTGCGTTTAAAAGGTAAGTTCAGTACTGATTCAAACGTCTTCTATCAACTTGTCAACAGCATCCCAGTCAATCACACTGAGCACACTGCCACTGCCCACCGACATCCCATCTGCAATTCTTTCTAGCTCGTTGACATCAACTGATTCACGGTAGTCCTCACCAAGGTCCCCATAATTGTCACCAAGGTCGTAATCACCGCCACCCATGATTATGTCATAGTAATCTGATGCACCAGCTTCAGAAGGTGCAAACATCAAGTGATCTACTGACACTGATGCATCGGTGTTGTTGTCCACCTAAACAAAGGTTTGTAGCTAATGATAACTGACAAATAAAAGAAAGAAGGTGCGAACATTAACATTATTTATGCACTTCTAGGTGCTGCTGTGTTATGTCCTTTAACTTATTAAAAAGTACATACCATTACAAAATCCATGAATTAACAACTGATTACAGGATCTTTGAAAATCTCATCTTCTAAGCATAAATGACAGATATAATTGAATTTGTTTGTGGTGGAGTAAATTTGCCTATCCCTATTTAAACTTAATTGTTGTATAAACTGTTAAATGTCAAAATGACACGACCTTGGGCACTGCCTATGATGATATTTTTGTAAGTGCCAAGGGTTGGAGTAAACAACTCAGGTGGAGAATATAGTAGAGTTTGCTGAAGCAATCCAAACCAGTTCCAACTGGATGATTAGTTTTTCTGACTAATAGTCTTATTCCTGCTATTAACAATTTCATCCAATGGGGATAGACCGAAAGTTACTTTGTTGAAGAAGTCCTTTATTCTAATCACTTTGACATAACTCAAATCCGGTCATGAAGATGATCTTTAAATAAAGAATGGACTTAAAAAATTTTCTAACATGTTTGCTACTGATCTATGATTTGAACAGGAGAATGCTTTATGTAACTGAACTGTTATTTCTATGTTCACTAATTTGATTATGTTGTACATTATACTTGTGAATATTGATTGATGCTACATTTGCTGCATATGTATTGGGCTAACAAATACTGTTGCAAGATTTGTAATTTGAGAATGTGTGTAAAGAGAGAAAGGAGTTTAGAGATGAAATATGCCTGAAATTTAGCACTGCCTTAATCTGACTTTTGCAGAGAAGAGCATGCCATTTTTTTTTCTTTGATGCTTTGATCTGCTTCAGATCACAGTGACTACTCTACCGGTATCATGTTGGTGTGTGAATCCAACACTGTCATTGAACTTATCAGTAAACATGTTGTTGTAATATAATTCCTGTGAATTCTGTTTGAGAGCCAATATGGCGAAAATTGAGGCTTTAGTTTGGTCTCAAGAATTCACAAGATTATTTGAACATTCCTCATGATCTGTTGAATAGTTCACATGAAGATTCTAAAACACTCCATGTGATGTGCTTTTGATAGTGCATGCTAAGTTCTGGATGATTCTCCATGGTGTGTTTTATGAGTGCATCGAAGATTCTGGAACAGTTGTGTAATATACCTAGAAGGGTACGTTGGGCCATCATCTAAATAAGAAAGACAGTGACTTGTTGCAAACAAATATATAACGTGATTGTGAACACGTGCTAGTGACAGCAGCCATCATTGAAAAGATTATGTACATTGACTTAATTATCTCTCTAAAACTCCACTCTCATTTCTGTGATGAATGATACCTATGAACTAGATATATATATATATATATGTGTGTGTGTGTGTGTGTGATCATTTGAGTGCTGATGTCTATGCTAGGATAAATTGAGCAATTGTCCAGCGTTAATCGAATATTGTTGTGAAGTGATGTAAATGTCAACACTCTTTTGATTATATTCATATTTGTATATTTGTGGATTTAATAAATATACTGATCTTACACATAGTAATAACCATATGTTGGAGAGATAGTGGGTGGAAGGAGGATTGATTTAACTATAGATTAAAGATGGATTTATCTTCTCCTTTGGTAAGAAGTTTTCCACCAACAGAAATATTGTGTGACACTAGATGTTTATTTTAATGTTGTGGAAGAGAGAAAACGTTTACAGCACCCACATATCCACCATGTGAGAGAGATGAGTGCTGTCTTCTGGAGAATTATTAATACCATAAATTAATATTCTCATCATCACTTGTAATTAGTTATGGATGATTAATTAATAATAAATCATAACCAATAACTAAGGTGGCATTGTGTCACAACATTATTTTACAAATTTTAGAAAGGTTCATACACTGAAGTGAAAGATAGTTGATTAAAATTTACCATAAAGTACAACTATAAATAGTATCATTCAAGAGTAATCCCTTCCTATCATTCCTGTCTCAGATAATGAGCAAACATTCTTATCACATTAAAACAAAATGTTTCCATATAATACTTTCCTCTTTTTTTATTGTTTTGATTAATAATTATTTTCCATTTGCCTTGTTCAAATTAAAATCAATTACTTAAGGTGACAAGCTAAAAGCAATATAAATTTTTTTATGTTGGCTCTAGGTGCAAATTTTTAAAATGCTCACGCCATCCTCATAGATAAGCCTGCGAACATTCTCGTCCACACTCCAGTCACTTAGAACTGAAAGGGCCTCTTCACTGGCTACCCGATAAGGATCTCCATAGGGACGTGGACGTGATGAGCTCAGTGAAGAAGGTGGTCGAGCTAAGAAGAAAGACAATTTGCTAGGCTTGAGAAACAGTTTTCATACAAAAACCAATTGTGTCAAGAATGGGTGAACACTT